>VZTY01034113.1:624247-884979 GCA_013400935.1 Turnix velox | reverse complement strand
CAGGGGGGTTGGAACTCGATGATCTTTGAGGTCCCTTCCAACCCAAACTATTCTATGATTCTATGATTCTATTGCTGCTTTCTAAAACTTTTCTGAGCTTTGTGTTTATAGGTGTTAGATTTGCAAAAGCCTGTGCTGAATTTCCTACCATAGTAACTTTGGTTAATTGTGTTTTGAATTTCCAGTTCAGTGAGCTTGTGAGTTCATGGTTTGCTTGTCGTTGTGCAGGGAGAAAATGAAGGAACTAGTTTTCTATATGTTAATCAATAAGATTTCTCTTATGAAATGTAGAAATACAAAGACTTTAATGTTTTACAGAGCAAAAGGAAAAACACAGTTATGATTTGGGTTTTGTGGTTTGGTGTCGTTGTAGTCCATGTCTGTCCCACCTTCCCTGATTAAAGGTAGGCATTTCTTCTGAGGGAAGTGCNTCAAGACTTCAGTTGTGGAATCGATACGTGTTTTGTTCAATACAGTTCCCACTGAAAATATATTGCAGATTTGAGTAATGCTGCTCAAAGCAGTTCTCTGAACACTTGTTTTCTTGATTCGACTAGAGACATGTGGAAAGAAATCTGAAAATACTCTTTTCAGTATCTGCATTCTTTCTGTCTGGCTCTTTTTCTGTTTTGATTCTATAGCATTCCATCAGTAATTAAAGCCCATGGAGCTCATCTCAAAGCTAGTGCAGCTATGGTCCGTTTAAGACTTTATGATATATTGGCTTTGTTACCTCCGAAGACGTATGAAGGTACATTAATTTTTAACAATTTTTACTGAAGTAAAAATTCTACTTGCTCCTTTTGATGTATTTTTGGTGCTTGCCTAAGAAACAGTTACAAGATTCAAAATACTAGGAACTGGTACATGTAAAGGACTACAAAGATGATTAGAGAACCAGAACATCTCTTTTATGAGTAAACGCTGAGAGACTTTGGTCTTTTCATTCTGGAAAAAAACATTTCTGAGGGGATCTTACCATTACTTACAAGTACTTTAAGGGCGGGTGTCAGGAGAATGAGGCCAGATTTTTTCAGTGATGCCCAGTGACAGGGCAAGAAGTAACAGGCGCAAACTGGAACACAAGGAGTTCTGTCTAAACTCTACTCTGAGGGTGACAGAGCACTGGAAGATGTGCTCTGTTCCAGTGGTGGTGGTGGAGTCTCAGTCACTGGAGAAATTCAGAACCTACCTGGATGCTATCGTGTGCAACGTGCTGTAGGTGACCCTGTAGGGGGTTGTACTAGATGGTTTCTGAGGGTCCTTTACAACCATTACCATTCTGCGACTCTTCCAAGAGTCTTGTACTGTATTCTTCATCTTCTATATGTCATCATGGCAGTTAGAGTAGAATCCTGCAAAATACTAGTGTAACGCTTAGAGTATGAAACTTACAGGTCCCGTTTATAAGACTGAAGTATATGGAGATTTTTGGTGTTTGTTGTGATATTTAAAAAAACCAGAACATAATTTCTTGGTGTTCTCAAATTACAAATTTGAAAATGAAGATTTAGTTTTGGTTTCTAGTGGTGTCTTCTCTTTTGACCTGATTTGATCCATTAGACAAACCTATACTATTATTATTAAATTTCCAGGAACTGTAATATGATCTAACAGGTTAGTTTTTTGGATTTTGCTTGTTTGTTTTTTGTTAATTTGTTAAATTTGCATGATCATTTGGATGAGCACACTTCTTAAAATTCTGAATTGTTATCCTGGAAGGGCTGGCCTGAATTGTTGTTTAGAGCATTGATTTGGAAATTGTGAGGCTGGACTTCTGTTTTGAAGCCTTTCTCTCATCTGTTTTCTACTTGTAAAGTCAAGTTAGTGGTATACGCTTTGATGTATAACATCTGTTCTCTAGCTGAAATATTTTGGATAAGAAGTATCATGATTCTTGTTAATGTTTGTTCTTTCAGGATCATTTAATGCACTTCTTCGAGAGTTAGTAGCAGAATTTACTTTGACAGACAACTCTGCAAATACAACCACATCTCTCCTAAGGTCTCTTTGTCATTATGATGATAGTGTTCTTCTTGGATCTTGGCTGCAGGAAACGGATCATAAGTCAATTGAAGACCAGGTAATAAAAAAGCAGAATGCCAACAAATTATCTACACTGCCTTTGTGATGTATGTGTGGGGGAAACCTTCCAAAACTGAGGCTTCATAGCTTGCTTTTAGCCTTATTTCAGAGGCTTATTAGGTGTGAGTTCAATGTACCATTTTGATTTAAAACTGCGTACAGCTGAGATATGAGTAGCATTGCATAATTTATACCTTAGTTTCCTTAATACAGTACAACACTCTCCCAGTCTTCCTGGTCTAGAAGTTGTTTTTGTGTACATTTTAAATCCAGGATAAATGCAAGGTACATTTGAAATGTTTTGTAATGAAATTGCTGTCAAAATGTAAGCATTGCAAATGGTGTTACAGCAAAACAAGGTTTGATTTACTTTATATGTGTAGTATGAAATCTTGCATTTCATTTGGAAGTGTTGATGTGATTTTTTGGCATTATAAAGCTGTACTTCTAAACTAGAAAGTGTGAGTCTTTGAAACATGGGAATTAAAAAATTTTAAAAAGGAAGCAAGTATTGCTGTGTTGGTCTTTTAATTAAATTTCTCAGATCAACTGGTAACATTGATCCAGTTATTTTTATAAGATCCTTGGAGAGGAAGGGTATCATAGGGAGCAACTTGTTAGTGTTAAATAGATTAGGAAAGTATGGTTTTGCTATCCTAATTTGTGATAATGTATTCTTTTCAGAAGAATACAGATCTGCTATTTTCTAATTTGTTTCATGATTAAATATTTAACAAGTTAGAAAAAAGTTGAAAAGACAGATGATTATTTAACTGTTCTTCATGAAAGAATAATTATTAGTATTTTCTTGATGATATGAATGTTAGTAATTTCAGAACTGTTTATAAAACTCTTTGTAGGGAATCACTACAGCTGAAGCTGATTATTTAATATTCTGTATTGTAACTCAATGCTTAGATGGAGAGTAAATGGATAACCTTTTTCCTGAAGTGTCACTGTATAGCCAGTGATTCAGAAGCTACTACAAATACTGTAATTAAATCTCCTTTCTTTGATTTCTGTCTCTTAATACCAAGATTGATGGCTTGAGCATTTATCCAGCTGTTAACTGCTTTAACTCTCTGGGATTGAATTGACCTGTTAAATTCTCATATGCATATGCAGAGGGACACTGCAGTTGCATTCATGTGTTGTGTGCTATTTTGTTCTTCAAAGCTTATGCATAATTCTTTTGGTTATCTCTTATTCTAAATTTTCAAAGGTTATGTTCAGAAGCATTCATATTATGTGGCATTTTGCAGCTTCAGCCAAACAGTGCATCTGGAAGTGGTGCTCTGGAACATGATCCATCTTCTATTTATTTGCGCATCCCTGCTGGTGAAGCTGTACCTGGTCCCCTTCCTTTAGGAGTATCTGTCATTGATGCATCTGTAGCTCTCTTTGGTGTGGTTTTTCCTCATGTCTCTTACAAACATAGGTGAGTTTACATCAGTGTTCAATTCCAGAATCAAATGCTTTGTTCTCAGGATGGTACTTTGATGCCAACTACCTTTGAATTCAGAGTTCAGTATTTGGTGTTTGTTGTGTCTCTCAATTCCAGAATATGTCTACTCAATTTAGAAATAAGGCCATTTCCTCAATTTTATCAGTTATGAGCATCAGAGTGGAGTCTGGATTCTCCTCTCCTCTTACTACATTTAATAGTAGTAATCCATTGGGATTAAATTCACATCAGTCTTAGAAACATATCAGAGGCATCCATTGAATTTCACATGATTTTACTGAGTAAGACCCAGTCTGAGGGTCAAGGATTCAAGTCCCTGTCCAGATATGAGGCTTATCACAGTTGGGTTGATGATTGGACTTGATGATCTGAAAGGTTCCTTCCAACTTAAATGATTATGATTTATACTTAGCTAATGATTTTACACGATGAAAAGGGGGAACGGAATTCTGCTTATTTTCCTTTGTGTTCTACATGTGGAAAGATTTAACTGCTGAGTAATTAAGAATGCAGATTACTCATTATATTCCTCTTCTTGTTATATTCTAGGGAGCACTCCTCCTTCCAGTAACCCTTTCTAGCATGGTTAAATGGGGGGAAAATAGAGGTTATATTTAGGAGAACAATAGGAATATGAAGGGTAATGTTATTTTGAATGTTAGTGGAGAGGTTGCATCTTTCCACCCTTGTCCTCATAGCTGTAGTTATACAGCCAAATGTATTTGAAGATTTGCTTCTTCTTAGTATTATTTTATTCAAAACGAATAGTAAACATCTGAGGATGGGCTAAAATAATCACCTAATTGATTTTCAAAGTAGCTCTACCCTTTCTAGCTAGATTGAATACCTTCAGCAGGTCCCGAAGCGTAAATTCTATGACTGAACTTGAGACCCTTTTATTTGCTGTGTTTGTGGGTGTTTTTTACCAGCTGTGTTTTAGTTTGTATTTTGAAAGGATATGGCTTAAATGATGTCTTTCCTTTGGTTTAGATTGCAGATGTTGGATCACTTCGCTGAGTGCGTCAAGCAGGCTAAAGGGGTTCGCCAGCAAGCTGTGCAGCTTAATATCTTTACTGCTGTTCTTAGTGCCTTGAAGGTAAGAACCTGTAGACTTGTAATGGCTCTGAAGTTCAGCAGTTTGATTCATCAATTTGCGTATGATGAAAAAAAGACTTAAAATAACATTTCTAAAGTTACCACTTAAACTTTCAGAGGTTTGATAGTACAAATGTTGAAGTTTTTTCAGGTAGTAGCATGAGCTCTTGTCTCCGTGTATCAGTACTGACAATAGGTGAAGCTGATGTATTCAGCATTTTAAGTGTTACACTTAGATATTTTTCTTCTCTTTTCAGTCCTTTAGCCTTATTTTCACTGTACACATGCATTTCATTACTTTGTCATGTACACTCAAAACCCCCCTTCATGTTGTGCAGATGAGGCTCATGGAAATAAAAACAAAAGTAGACTTGGATTTCTACTTTGGATGTCTTAATTTTTTCTTCTGTCATGAGTTTGGCTGGGTTGGCCTGTATGAATGACAGATGTCATGACCTTCTTTCTCCAAAGAGAGGAGAGAAAGAGATAGAGAGATTTATGAGTTTAGGAAAAGAACTAATTTACTTTAATGTAAATATCAATAAGTAATGAAATAAATAATAATAGTAGAGGGTAAAAAGCCATTGAAGAAAGAGAGTTGACCCTTTGATACTTCACCTGTTGTATTGAGCCTGGGGCAGATGGGATGGTATACTCCTGCTGGTCAGCTTTGGGTCTCCTGCCTTGTCCACTCCTCATTCCAAGTGGGATCTCTCCATTCCTTTATGTTCTGACCGTCTAACAAGGCAAATAACTAAGATAGCTGACCTTGGTTGTTGTTATAAGCATGAGCAAGAGCCTCTCTGCCTACCATTCCTCGCTACAATCATGTTGTAGCACTAAGAGTGCAGTGTTTTTGAACTCCATGCTGTTAATCTTAGTAATTAGTAATTTTTGGTTTAGTAAGTTGGAGGAGGCCTAGCTCTGAAATGAAATTACAAAACAGAGAATTATAGAATCATAGAATCATAGAATAGTTTGGGTTGGAAGGGACCTTAAAGATCATCAAGTTCCAACCCCCCTGCCACAGGCAGGGACACCTCCCACTAGACCAGGCTGCCCAGTGCCCTGTCCAGCCTAGTCTTGAACACCTCCAGAGAGGGGGCATCCACAACCTCTCTGGGCAACCTGTTCCAGTCCTTCACCACCCTCATTGTAAAGAATTTCTTTCTTATGTCTAGTCTAAATCTATCCCCCTCCAATTTATATCCATTGTTTCTAGTCCTCCCATCCGATATTATGTTAAAAATTCCTTCCCCTGCCTTTCTGTAGGACCCCCTCAGGTACTGATAAGTTACTATGAGGTCCCCTCTGAGCCTTCTGTTTTACCTCAATCCAGGACATCATCTTAGAACTCCCTAATACTGCATAGCTTCTTATGTCCAGTCCCACTGACTCTAGTTACATCTGTGTTCTCTATCTACTCTTGGAAATCCAGACTCATGCTGTCAAGTCAGGAAGCTAAACAGTAGCTCTCAAATAATATTCCTGAGTAATATTTGGTTTCAGTGACTTTTATTGCCTTGAGGCTTTGTGGAACAGTATTTTAGCATGTAGGATTTTCTTTCCAGTCACTTTTCTTAAAGCTTTTCTACTTGTTTTTTCCTGACACTGTTTTATGTGCTTTACAATTCATTAGTCTGTTGGACAACAGCTGTTGTTGTCATCCTTATCCATTTTTGAAGCAACTAAGTCCTGTGCAGTGAGGAAGCCACCCTTGTAGATGTGCTGGTCTCTAATTAGAGATTGGATAAGATGCATCTTGTCTGACTTTTACTGTACAAAAAATGGCTTCCTAGTTTCAGCTGTTTGTTCTGTCCTTTAGTATTAATTGGCAAAATACTGGCAAAAGAACAGTTTTCCTTGCTTTGGTCTTGGAAAAGTGAACCATGTTGCTGCAAGTTGAAAAGTAGATGGATGCTTGCAATTTCCCATATGATGCCAAATCGTCAAAATTTTAAGATTTTAAATTTTAAGAGCTGAAATTAAGATTTCAGAATAGAAAATTAGAATCAGTGATAGACCCATCAAATTCTATGAGAAGTGTTTGTACTTCTCATGTACTTAATTAATTTCTCCAGAGTAAAAGACTTATTGAAAGTGAAAGGTGAGTGATTAATGAAGTATGGGAACCTTCAAGAAGTAGTGTTTAGTGTTTACTGGTCTGTAGAATCTTCACATTACAGCCTGTATATATGCAAACATGATGAAGAAAAAATATTTTCATGGTTCTAAAAAGTTTTTGATTGCGGAAACAGAGCTAAGCTGTGGTTTTCCTGTCAAGCAGAAAGAGATGTTGCAGTTAGGTTTTGAAGCTTCTTTTTTTTTCTGAAGTAGCTGTGTAAAGCTAGTTTGGATCCAGTAGCACCAAGGTTCTCATGGCACTGTAATATGTTTGATAAGAGACTAGTGCAGCTGTTCTACCTTGATGTGAAATAGTGTGTTCGCAAACATAAGACTGAATATATTGTTGATTTTGAGTTTTAAATGTTTTTGAAGTGTATTTTAAGATAAATGACCACAAATTTAAACAAAAATACAGTGCATAATTTTTAATTGAAGACCTCAAATATAGTAAAACTGGTCATAATCTTCTTTCTCCTTTGTCTTTTGTGGGTTTTTTGGTGGTGTTTTTTTTTTCCTTCATATAGGGCTTAGCTGAGAATAAAAGCACGTTAGGACCAGAAGAAGTCCGCAAATCTGCTCTGACGCTAGTAATGGGTGCCCTTGATAATCCTAACCCAATTCTGAGATGTGCAGCAGGTGAAGCTCTTGGCAGAATGGCTCAAGTGGTTGGAGAAGCCTCTTTCATCGCTAGAATGGCTCAATACAGTTTTGATAAGTAAGTTGTTTTTTTATTCAGAACAGGAAATAAAAACACAATTTATCATAGCTTGGAAGGTTCATCTATTAAATACCATATTGATTATTCTCTTCATATTTAATTGCTATGATTATGTAGATCTTTCTGATTTATTTTATGTGTTTCTTACAGGAATGAAAGCTGCGTTGTTAAACTACTTGAGATGTAAAATAATACTAATGAGTAGTTTTTGATGAGTTACTTAAGGTGCCTAACTGCTTCAGATAAATAAAAATAGCTTACAGTAACTGTGTACTAAAAATTGAGGTGCCTTGGTTCTATTTCATCAAAACATACTCTTTACATATTGATTTAACTTATCTGCTGGCCCGTAATTTTTTTTCAGATTCTGTTGTTAATCTCAGATCTTCAGAAGGATGTCTGGTAGATACAACAAAACAAAGCATTTTCCGGTTTTCAGTTTTAAAACTGGAGAACACCTGATTCGGGGCTGCAGCTCATGTTTTTGACTGGCCAGGCTGCATCCCCATAGCCTCAGTCCAGCTGTTCTACCTCTGGATCATTCAATTTTTTCCATAATTAATACTGTCTTTCTTTGAATTTCTGTTACTGGAGCTATATCCATAGTTTCTTATCTGGGATTCAAAGTGTTAGTGGCCAGTCTGTTTGCTTTGTCAAGTCTTTTTTTTGTATTTATGATTTGCATTTACTTTGTTCGCTGGCTAAGAGCATTTTTGCTGCTCACACGCAGACAGCGGGAATGGGAAGGAGACATTTTGTTCTTTGTGGAACACACTCAACAAGTCACTGCTTCTTATAACTAGGTCAACTCAGAATGCTATTCATTCTGTTTAAGTTTCATTAGTGAAGCACTATTTTAGGAAAAAATAGCTCTATTTGAAAATTGCTTTATTGGAAGCTGTAGAAGAAAGCTACAAAATTACAAGAAAATTGACTTTGCAGTGGAAGTTTTAGCTATGTAATTTCTCAGTATGTATTGTTACTTTTTCATTCTTGATTTCTTTTTGCTGTAATGGTCTAGCTGTGACTTTTTAGATTATTAAATGAGTCTGCTGTGAAACACTGGTAAATGCTTGGTGCTTTTCCTATGTTCTTTCACTTCCAAAAGTCTTCTGAGTCTAAAATATCAAGTTCTGACCAGAAAGGAAATAAATACTATTTTTTTTCACTTAACTTATATGTTATCCAGTTTGATAGCTGTATAGATTAAGTACATTGGTTTTACTTTTATTGTTAAGGCTTCTGAAGATCTTGTAAAGTGGCCTGCAAAATTGTGTTGTGCTACATGAAGAGTTCTTTGCAACAAATGTAATAAATGAAATTATTTCCTTTTATTCAAACTTTTGATAGGTTAAAATCTGCACGAGATGTTGTATCAAGAACAGGCCATTCTTTGGCTCTGGGCTGTCTTCATCGATATGTTGGTGGAATTGGTTCTGGACAGCATCTTAAAACTAGTGTCAGCATTCTCTTGGCTTTGGCGCAAGATGGAACCTCTCCTGAAGTCCAGGTAAAAAACACAATCACCACAAAACTCCCTCAAAATATTCATATTGAAATTAAGCGTTAAATTAGTTTAATAGAGATTGTCATGTTTAAGCCAAATTGTATGGATGTAGCGTGTGGCAGGGAGCATGAAGAAAGTGGAACTTTCCTTATCAAGTCTTAGAATGCGGAATCTCAAGTATATACTGCAGCTAAAATGTAATCTTATTGTTAGTTAGGGAGGCAGTTGCAAGTGGCCACATTAATTCAGACTGACAAGCGTTACAGAATACATTGCTATTTCTTTTTCTTAGAGCAAGAAAAGATAATCAAGCTTGTCACTTGGGAAAACAAGCCCAGTTCTGTTTTGAGAAAATGTTCAAATAATAAGCAATAACAACAGTAAATACAACTTATACTCTTTTATGAATTTCCTCTAGTTTATTAAAGTAGCACAAAAGTTCAGTTTGTATATGCAATGTCATATTTAAGTAAGTAATTTGGAGGCATATAATTTAATATCCTTCCTTTAAAAACAATCCTATAAGAGTTACTGCTTTATGAAATATGTCTGAAAAATAAAGGAGAAGCCAGGTAGAATTTATATACCTACCCTATTTTCTGTAGAAAGTACACCACTGCTATGAAAAGCTAAGTTTTTAAACCTCATCCCTTGCTAGATCAGTGTGAAACACAGAAACTATGGAACGCAGGTAATGGAAATTGAAAGGTTAAAATGAAAGGTTAAGTTGTAATGTGCAACCATGTGACTAGGACTGTCTGAAGTAGTTACATGATTGCTATTGCTGATGGTTTTTGGATTCCATCATGGTATTAAAAAGGAGCAGTTTAAAAAGCAGATTTTCCAGCTCAGTCCTAGGAATTTAGGTCTGTATGAAATATGATCTTTTAGTAAGATATTCTGGAGAGATACAAAATTCTTTCAGGTCTGTCAGGGGAATTTATTTCCTTTGAAACATCTGTGAGCAAGAATGTCTCCTCGCCCACTTCTTGCTTTGACAATTGCATTAAATTATTTTTCTCTTTTTAAATGTCTTGCAACTGAAATAGGTTTATCTTTCACCTTTTTTTTTCTCATTCTGTGGTGTACTGATTGTGGGCAGCAGTGCTTTCTTCTCTTGCACCCTGTAATATGGAAATGAATTGGAGAATGCATGTGAACCTTTCAGTTTGTCACAAATATCTGTTAGAATGTCAGAGGCACCCAAGGACTTTGTCCAGTGGAATGATTTTCTCCTGTCTTAAGAGTCACTCATCTTCTTTCCTTTTTTTTTTTTTTTCTTTTCTAAAAGTGAAAAAGTGGGTGTGTTTTTTCTGTTTGTATATTTCTTCCATAATATGTGCAATTTTTGCTCAATTTCTTTGTCATCCTCACCTTTGTCTACAAAGCTCTCAGGTGATTGCATCAAAGGTCTGAGCCCTTTGAAACACTTGTGTAGTCTGAGTAGCTAAATAAGCATGTTCAAGCAAGCTGCTATGGGGCTAGGTTCAGTCTGCATACATAGTTGTTTAAATTTCCTAAATGTGTTAATGAAAAATAATCCTTTTTTTTTTTATAGACTTGGTCTCTCCATTCACTTGCCTTGATAGTAGATTCTAGTGGACCAATGTACCGGGGATATGTGGAGCCAACACTTTCTCTAGTTCTTACTCTGCTCTTAACTGTTCCACCATCGCATACAGAAGTACATCAATGCTTAGGTCGATGTCTTGGAGCTATAATAACTACTGTTGGGCCTGAACTGCAAGGTGAGTGGGAATTTGAATTAAAAACTTGTATAAAGGCAGTACATAACAGTCTGAAAAGGAAGGAAATAAATTGTTCTTTGCATTTCTGTTAAGGGAAAGGAGGGAATATCGACAAATTCAGTTGTAATCCTGCAAGCATTGTCATTTCTGATTGGACTTGTTATTGCTCTTTGACTTCAGCTTGAGATTTATATAAAAAAGTTGCAGTGGTATGTTGTGTTCTGGCTAATGACAAATTTGCACAGTGGGTAAAAGATGAAAGATGCTCTTGCTGCATATTTTACCCTTCTTTTTGTATATAGATGGGGCAAAAGGCATGATTTTTCCTCTGCTTTCTCAATACATGTTGGTTTTAATTTTGAACTGATGGCAAGAGCTTAAATTTGACATCATTGATAATGCTGTGAATTATAATCAATTTCCACTTATTCTTTATATTGTTAGATCATGTTACCTTGCTGTAGAGAATGAGATCTTGTAATACACTGTGAAATTCTATGTCTTAGATGGCAAAACCATATATTTGTGAAGTTGCCTAACTGGAATTTTTAGGAATATTTATACAGTTGTCTTTGATGCAGTGACAGAGAGCCAGCTGCTAGTGAAAATTTAAGTAACTGTTCTTATATTTCTCATTAAGAAAATTTTTTTTTGTAGTTTGGTGGACCTCTTGTGTTAACCTTTTAATTTAAGGAATCATTAACTTTAAATAAACAACTTAGGTAGGAAGACCTCAAGTTACATTTTTTTCTTTAAGTCCAGATTTTTTGTAATTCTGATGAAAGTTATTTCTTAAATACAAAGTGGAATTACTTCTCTAATTAAATGCTGCTCTTTTGAATCTTCGTCGTATTAGAGCAGTGCAAGTCATATAATGGAGCTAATTAGAATCACCTACCTTAACATGTGTGCTTGCCTAAGTATTATCTGTTATTTTAGGAAATACTCCTATGGATGAAATGTTGCCCATATGTATAGGATGAAAGAGAATTTTAAAATTGAAATTCAGATAATTTTACTAATTCTGTGTCCTGAAAAGATATTCTTAAAATATTTCTGACTGAACTTCATTGATCCAAAATTTCATTTGAACAGGAGATTGTTTTACCAACTTAAAAAATAGAAATTGTTTCTTTCAAGTTGTGTAGATGCTATCTTGTGGTAGGAATTCAGAAAAGCTGCATGTTAATCTGAGCTTTGGAGCACTCCTGTTTCTCAGGTCTTCAGGTGTTGTATGAAAATTATGCTGTGTTAAAGATCCTGTATTATATTGCATCATTAGGTAATGGAGCTACAATTTCAACAATCCGTTCTTCCTGCTTGGTGGGATGTGCAATCACACAAGACCATTCAGACTCTCTTGTTCAGGCAGCTGCCATATCCTGCCTTCAGCAGCTTCATATGTTTGCACCACGGCATGTCAACCTGTCCAGCCTGGTTCCCAGTCTCTGTGTGAGTTCCAAATGCATCCCTTTTGTTCCTCAGTGTTTGATGTGCATGCTTAGCAGAGGACAGGGAAAGCACTTAGCAAGGTAAATCACAATAAGGAAATCACATTTGTGAAAACACTGGAGTGCAGTGAAGGGATGGCTGTCCCTAAGCCATTTTAGATCTTTTCAGAATGCTGCCCAAATTAAAGTCATAGGATCTGAGTAAAACAGATGCCGAAATGGTCCAGCTGCTCACATAGAGAGAAGTGAATGAGCTGTGGAAAGATATGAGATTTCGTATTTATTTTGGCACCATCAGCATAGTAGATGCTGACATTCAAATTCTTGTGCGGATGCTGTTACATTACTTTCTCCCTCCACTAATGTTCTGCCAGCAGGGCCTGGCTTAAGCCTAGAAGTGAGGCAGCGCCTTGAACCTAAGGCACGCCACATATGACTGTGAGAGGAAGGGTGTTGTTTCTTGTTTGGTTTTATTTTTATTGGTACCATTTTAAAAATAACTTCTTAAAGGATTCAGTAGTTCGATACTGAGAGATTTTTAAAACTCCTTTCTGTTGTCTCTTGGATATTTCACAAAGTTCTTTGTGGGACTGGTGGTTTTTTGTTACCTTAAGAAGAGTGATCCCATTTATGTCAGCATTGCATCTTTTTCCTAGTCTGCAGTCCAGACTTTCCCAAGGGCACCCTCTTTCTGTTACATGCTTCCCCCCATGTTATTAAACCACAGGAGTGGCTTGTTTTGTAACTTAAAATGTGCAATGCTCTTTCCATTAATTAAATCCCCCAAATGTTCAGTGTCTTAGTTTCATTAGAACAACCCCCAGTGTGATATTTAGAGGTTCTTTAAACTCTGCTTGCTTTTTCTGGTCTGAAATGTTGTATTACATGGAACACAGATTTCACTGTTAAAATGATTTATAAACTATGCAACCCTTTCATTTAGGCAAATAATTTCCATCCACATAATAACCTAATACTGAGAAAGCAAATGTGTATTTGGTTTATTAAAAACAAATTCCCCAAGGTAAACAAAGAATCGGAGTTTGTTAAAGAGCACTCTTCATCTCTTCCTCTGTGGAAAAACATACAGTTCTCTGTGCAGCTACTTCCTCTCGGGAAATATGGACCATGCACAATTCTTACGTCAGAAAAATATTTGCTTGCATTTGAGATGGTTCAAAATGAGTTACAATCCAGTGTTGGTTAGCAAAAAAAATGAAGTTTATTGAATGGGACAAGTTAGAAATAAAAGGATTTACGATAGCTGTGTTGGCTTTTTCTTTAAAAGAGTGTGATTTACAACTGTAGCAGAATATGTGGTAGAGTAGTACCAAAGAGTATAACATACTGGAAAGTATAATTAGTCTAAATCATCTTGGCACAGTAGTTCCACTATTTAACCTCTTATCTCTTTAACCAGCTCTGTATAGATCAAGTTTATTATCATATTTTTACATTGTAGAAAGTGCTTACTTCTAAACTTTCAAGGTCTTGTGAAGAGCTTGGTACCTGGCAGCTGACACATGAGCATATAATTGAAAAGCAGAATGATGTTAGTCCTTAGCAGTACTGATTTGTTGATAAGGGCCTGCAGCAGTTCACTCACCTGTAATGGTTCTGATTTTTAGGTCCATTTGTGTAGCTCCCACTTGCTTCTTCGTCGGGCTGCAGTTGCATGTTTAAGACAGCTTGCTCAGAGGGAAGCAGCAGAAGTATGTGAATATGCCATGAGCTTAGCAAAAAATGCTGGAGACAAAGAAAACAATGGCATCAGTGAGTATTTCTTTGACGTGGCCTTTTTGTGCCAGTTGAATGCTCGTATGTACATATCTATGGTTTGTAGTGGTAGTGAAAAAAGTCAAAACCAAGAGGCTCCCTCCTCCCTACCAACAAAAAACTAAACCCATCTCTTCCAGCTGCAGTAACTTCTGGTCACCCCTAGAATTACACTTCTGCTGACCCCTAGAATTGCACTTATTATTTAACTTCTTTGAAGATCAGATTTGAACTTCTCTGTCCAACTAAAACTAGCAGATAGGGAATGCAGCACATATATAGTGGAAAAATTTTACAGTTTTAATGGTATTTTATGTCTTGCTCTCTCAAAAATGGACTTAATTACATGCTATTACATTGAAATAATTGGTGGTGTTGTTAGTAGCATGTCTGCAAAGCCTGTGGACTTTGCTGGCAGTTTCAATTCTTACATCTGCCATTTTATCTTGACAATAGGAGTCTCAGTGGTGTTGATCTGCAGTCTTCTTACGTCTATAGAATTGTGAGCTTATTTACATTAAATGACACTAGTTAAGTCTGTCTCTGGAATGATTCTTTAGAGTATAATACTAATTAGGAGTTTTTAAAAATTCATGGGGTGTGTATCTTGAATATAGATTTTTTAAATTTTATTTTTATTTTTAAAGTTATAGTGGAAGGATTTATTTGCCTTGCAGAAAGTAAATTAAATAAATTACTATGTTAAAATCTTTGTGCTGTTAATTCCAAAGAAGTTCAGTAACATCTTGGTGTGTCATTGTCCAAACTACACACACAAAGAAATACTCAACATTCAGATCTCTAGACTTGTACTCCAGATATGAAGACAGTTTGTGATTTCAGATAAGTTTTCTTGTTGTCGTTTTGTAGATATGAATCCTTTTGCACCAGGAGCTGGTTCTCGCCGAGATGCTCATTCCCGACATCAGGGGGTTAATATAACAGAGACAGGCCTTGAAGGTGTCCTGTTTGGAATGTTGGATCGGGAGACAGATCGGAAGTTGTGTTCAGATATCCATGATACTCTGGGGCATATGCTTTCATCACTGGCAGTAGAAAACCTTTCTCACTGGCTAATGCTTTGTAAGGATGTCCTTGCAGCTTCCAGTGGTAAGTGTTCTATACTAATCACATGAATGACAGTACATTCTTTGTTTAACATCTTCTGGCAATGTTTCTTTGAAGCTGGACTTTTATCCTAGTTAAGATATAGCTTATATTGTATATAGAGTTTTGATTATGCTCCACTGAAACTTGCTTAGTAAAAAGAAATATGTGAAGTTTTAAAATACTCCTGCCTTAAAATAGGATTTCCGATGGAGAAGCCATCTGATCATTACTGTTACATTTCAGTATCTTAGTGAAAGCAGGAGTGTTCTTTGTAGCTTTTACATGTCAGGACCATACATAAGGAAGAGTGCTGTACACACACTGTGCTTTCTTTTGTGGAGTTTCATGAGTTACCAGTGTGATAAGTTACCATGGTGATGAAACTTTTGCTGCTTGTTCAGCTTTGCAGACTTGTTTGCAAAGGCCTTGTCCTCTGCGACCTTATTCCTATTTTTTAGCTTGTAATGTGGTTGTGACGCAGATTCTGCTCATTTCCTTTTCATTTATTCTTGTTTATTGGCATGCTGTGAGTTCATCCTGAACTCTAAGTGTTCTAAATTTTGCTCGTTTTAAATTTACTGATGAGTAATGCTAGTGAATTCTTTGTACAATGTAGGCACCAAATATCTACCCAGTAAGAAAAACTGTGTTTCTTGAGTTTGTAGTTGGAATATCCTTTCATGTAGGATGGGTTTTAAAGTTTTTGATGTAGTTGTCCGGTCTCTTATTTATTTATTAGTTGGGGAAATAATCTCCAAGAGAAACATATTCAAATAAATTTCTTTCCGTACTTTAGTGAGCTGAAAACTTTATTTGGACGTGCTTTCATCCAGATAACTGGTGTATAAACAGATTTTCTTTTTAAGCAGAGATTTACACATCAGTTATATAAGGTCTTGGATGCCTTCTTAAAGCACTCTTGTTCTAAATTGGCTTCATTTATGTTTGATTTGCCATAATATCTTTCTCTCTTTATTAAATGTCATGGCTCTTCAGCTGCTTAAATTTAGGCTAAGCAGCATACCTTAGTTGGGGTGGGTTGCCCTCAAAATAATTTCCTCTCATTTGCCTCTAATTATTGCCAGAGTAAGTTTTTGTCAGTATCTTCATAGTTTTAGGCCCTGCCAGTGAGATTTTATATTCTCTTTTCTGAATAGTAGAACTAAATATGCGTGTTTGGTAAATTGGTTTTTATACCTATTTGGTGTTTTTTAATGTCATATCTGAAGTCTTTTTATTTTCTGAAGGTAAATCTCACAGCATATTTGGAAAACAGGGTATACATTCGGAGAAAAGAACTTTTTGAATGCTCAGCGGATTTGTGAGTGCCGTGAACTACCTGCTTGGCTCGGTAGTTCCTCGTCCTATGACTTGGAACTTCAGTTTTGTTTCAATCTGACATGCGCTCTAGCTTTTACTTGAAACAGGGGCTGGGTAGTTCAAAGCCAAATTGATCCTCAGTTATGGTAATTGCCTTACCCCTTACCCTGTTTATTAGTGTTTTAGTAGGTTAATTTTCAAAGGGGAGAAGTTCAGAAAGGAGATTCAGCTGTACTTGGTAGCTGTAGAGAATTAATGCTACAGGAATTTATTTCATATCATTTAAGCCAGATAAAAAGTAATAGAACCCAGATTAGAGGTAAAGAACTTTTCTAATACTGATAATCCTCTGCCTTTCTGCGTTTTTTGAATGTTGTTTCAACAAAAAAATAAGTCTGAGTGTTATTGCGGGTCTTGAATATTCCATAGCTGTCTTCTGTGGCATGTAACAGTGGAACTCTGTTGTAGACATGAGCACTGCTGCTCCCTTGGGAGGAGGGAAGGATGAGGAATTGGAGAAGAAGGATGAGATGGACGACGACACAATGTTTACCACCTTGGGTGAAGAGGATAAATCCAAGCCTTCTGTAGCACCTCGTTGGGCCACTCGTGTGTTTGCAGCAGACTGTCTGTGCCGAGTTATTATGCTGTGTGAGAATGCCAACAAGGCGCACTTCGATCTGGCTCTGGCTCGCTCAGCCAGACTCAAAAACCCAAAAAGTAATTACAGAATGTGCATTTTTTTGTTTTTAATGTTTAAATTTTTTGACACCTCCTTCTAAGATTGCACAACCTGGGGAAAATATATAACTAGCTATGTTTTCATTCAAATAGTTAAAAGCAAAGTAAATTGACAGCAAAAGGCAAAACTGTAGCTATATAACCTTTCTGGTTGCTGTACCATGACCACAATAAGTGAGGTTTGTTGGAGGATATAAGTTCTGACAGATTGGTCTGCTTGGGAAAAAAACACCTTAGATTTGCAAACCTTTTATTTGGTTTGAAATAAAAGTAATACAGCTCTTGCTAAGAGTGAGCTGGGAACAGTTTCTCTGACTTCAACCTAATGACAGCAGGACTTCAGAGTTTATTCTAACATCTCCAGGCCAAAGCTAGGAAAAAAGAATATATAAGGCCAGGTAGTTATTGGTCATGGAGAAAACAATAAGAATGATGTGGGAGGGGAGCTTTAGTAAGACACAGAGCCAACTGCTCTGTGAAGTTCATTATTTTGTTATCCATCAGAATGATTAATATCAGTTTTAAAGCTCATGTTCTGAGGATCAAAATTGAGAGGTCAGAGATGACAGTTGTTTTGTGATTTTTTTTATTTTTTTTTTTCTGTCCTTCAGTTGTCCATGTATATTGGCTCTGGTGGATAGGGATTTTCTTTCACCCATGTGATGACCATGAGACTGTCTGTTTAGAATAAATACCGTGAGCATCTTGGAATTCATAGGATTGATAGATTTTAATGTCTGTGTTGAAATTGTCTGTTACGATACAGAGATTTATTCTTTGCTTGTGTTCCTTTGATATGCTCAGCACTGTGCTTGGTTTTAAGAATCTTGTTTCTAATTGTATTTGAGGCTGAGATCACTCTTAGGAGACTTAAAGGAAAGAGTCTTGGCAAAGTTGATTTTGAGAAAACATGGTATCATTGAGAAAATCAGGAAATAGCTTCTTCTTATGGGATCCTGCAGAGGCTTGCATATAATAATCCTGAGAATTTGCATCTCAAAATCTAATTAAAGTGAACTTGATGTGCTCAGTATCATTGTGAAAAGGAAAACTTAGCAAACTTCTTGACTGATGTCTGTGATGGTCTGAAAAATTATGGGCAGACCTTACCACTTTGCAGTTTATGAGTGATTTCTAGTCTTTTTTTACTGGCATGCCTCTGTAAAGTTTCTGCTATGAATTAACTTTTTCTTTTTAAGCTTGAGACTTCAAAATATGGAGAGCTTTCATAATTTGTGGCTTTTGTTTTAAAATAATTTATTCTCGTATTAGTTGTACAACATCTGGTAAATTTAATTTAAAATTGTTATTAAGGAAATAATAATCCTTTTGGAAATATTACTGGGTTAGATATTGTTTAATGCTGCTTGCTTAGTCTTAGATCTGCTTTTGAGAGCAGAACTAGAGGCATGCTTTATTTTAAGGTGCTGAAGTGTTGATGAAGTTTTTCTTTGTCAGCAGGGGTCACTGTAAGCACAGGACTTGAAAAGGAGTTACCTTGAAGGCTTTCTGTAGGTTGAGGGGGAGATCACTAACATTATCTTTACTAAATGTTCTAATCTCTTTATACTCAACTACATTTACATACTCTATTCTGTGCAGGTTTTGTATGTCATGTATTTAATTTTGTTTCAAATTGGTATTTAATTTTTAAGGTTGTTTTAGGAATATAAGTCCTTGTATCACTTAAAGAAAAAGTAGGTTACATTTTATCTTGCATTCATGCAAACCCTAAATGCAGACACCTTTGAAAAAGAGGAGGCAAAATTTGTTTCTGTTAATGAGAAAATTGTTATGAATATCTGTCATGTTAGCTATCTTTTAAGTTACTAAATAGTTCTTTCCTTTTTGTTCTAAGATGACTTCTTAGTACTGCACCTCTCTGACCTTATTCGAATGGCCTTCATGGCTGCGACTGATCACAGCAACCAGTTACGAATGGCGGGCCTTCAAGCTCTTGAAGATATTATCAAGAAATTTGCATCAGTTCCTGAGCCAGAGTTTCCAGGCCATGTCATACTGGAGCAGTATCAGGCTAATGTGAGACATCCTTTCTAAGTTCAGGGAATTTTATAATTATGCCAAGATGCCAGTGTTAGCTTTGAGAACATTTTGTAACTTCAGAAGACTTGTGGAGAGGTTTCTCTGTGTGATCATGTACTGAGGAGACTCTTTTATTAGCTCTTCAAAATGTATTTTTGGATTTTTTCCTGTTTTCCATAAATTAGTAGCTGATTAAAGTAAAAATTCAGTAGCTATTGTTCATGAAAGCCAAATGTTACAAGTTACATTTAATTTTTGGCATGACTGTAACTTCATTTGTAGAATTAGGATTTGGAAAATAACACTGACTCAGTTCCAGATTGAATCTAATAAATCTGTTTTCTTCTGAATTAATTAATATATTTCTGTTTAAATGAAAACTAGAAAAGCATAAGAGTGGGAGGTGTGCAGCTGAAGATTTATTTTGGCATAATATTGCTTAATTTTTTTGCATGGCTTAACTCTTTTACCTCCTTGGTCTTCACTATTTCTTCAAGGCCATTACTTCTCAAAGTCAAATTTTCATTCTTTTTCTTCTTCCTTCTGTAGCGCTGACTAGATTCCCTTTTCCTCCTTTTATTCCCCCTTTTTTGTCCCCTTTCTCTTTTTTAGCCCCTTTTCCTCCTTTTTTTCCTTCCTTTCTCCCCCTTTTTTTTTTTCTTTTTTCCCCCTTCCCCTCTCCCCCCTAAATGCTGCCTTGTAATAACAGCCTAAAAGACTTTGTCATTATTTGGGAGCATTTTGGGAACTTCATGCAAATGAAACCATAACCATTTTATTTCACATCCTTTGAACAACAGAAAGTAATTGCTTTCTTCAGCCTTAGCATAAATTGCACCTCTGATACTTTGATTATTCATTACAGGTGAAAGCTCTTACTACATATTTGACAGATGTAGTTGAAGCTTTCAAAAACAATGAGCAAGCAAGAAAAAAATGAATTTAGTAGACTGATTTGTTGTTTTGACCAATAGTACTGCAAATGTCTGATAGACTGCATGGATAAACTTGGGGTGAAACTGTAATGAAAAGATTGGCAGTTCTTTCTTGCTTGTTCTGTATATGTGGTTGAGACTGAAAGTAAAAAGTATTATATAATTTATTGTTTTAGTTGGATTTTAAAAATCTTCCTTCCTTTCAACAGGTTGGAGCTGCTCTGAGACCAGCTTTTTCCCAAGATACACCATCTGATATAACTGCAAAGGCCTGCCAGGTAACGGGAAAATGTTCAAATTATATAAACCAAACCAATTATTTCTTCTCTTTGGAAGAAGGATACAGAAGAGAAGTAGTGGCAGATGGCTGAAAAAATTTCTAAACCTAAGCTATGATGGTTTTGCAATATCTTTTGAGTCTCCTAGTAACATATTTTGTTCCTCAGAAGTGCAGAAGACCTTGTAGGGAGCTACATTAGAAAATATTAAGTCTTTCTGAAATTAGTCACGGCATTCTGGCTGTTCTGCATTTGTTGCTATAAGGAAGAAAGAGAAACAGAAAACCGCACCCACTCTTACTTGATGAGAACAACAGTAATGTGCTTATTGACATGTCTTTTAATCTGGTGAAACAACTGAATTACTGATAGTTTACCTTTAAACACTAAATGTCTATTCAGATTAATGCTCATTTTAGATTTATAGGAGATCTGAGCATTCTTGTTACAGTTGCAGTAACAACAACTTCTTGGTGAAAATTCACTGAAAGATTTTTTTAAATGTTTGTGTATTTTACTGAATTGTGATCTACTACTGTAGTTTTAATCAGCTATTGGCAACTTAGCTATACCAAAATCAGGTATATGGCTTTGACAGCTAAATTACTACTGTGATTTAAAGAGCAGTTTCACTAGCTATGCAAACATCAATTTTAATATGATAATTGGTGTATGTGAATTTTGTTTAGTAAATCTTGTTCCAGCAGAACTGTGATTTTGTTGTTGTTTTATGCTCTTAATTTCCAGCAAAATTTTAAGGATAGATCAGGTCTAGCATAATTTATATATATACATAGGAAAGAATATGCTCATTGTACCTCACTGAGTTCCTGTACCTTGAAAGCTAGATGAAGAGACAGTTTGTGTGTGTTATGGTTGGAGAAAGTCCACAACAATGTATTATGTTTTAGACAATTATGCACTCAACTGATGAACCCCTCCCCACCACTAGGGACATTGGGGAAATAAAGGAAACTTTCTAATTTATGTCAAATGTGACATTTATGGTATGAAATAATCCTTCTGGCCCACCTGGGTGAAATCCAGGCCTCACTCCTCCTCATCCCTGTACCTGGCAAAGTTTGAAAATATTGAGACCTCAAGTCCCATATAGACTATCTGGCTATAAAGTAATTATTTGCAGGAATTCAGACACTAGAATTTTCTAAAAGTGCACTTTTCCCCAGCATTATAAGATAATTTAGTCCTGTGTCACTCAACCCCAGAGAGTGGGAAAACATGTAACTGCTTATAATTTGTCAAAATGCTCCCTATTCAACCAGTTTCAAAGTGGTTGTGTGCACTTACCAGAATCAAATGGTTGGAGATGAGGTTTGAAAATTTAACTCACTCACTGCAAGTTATGTGGACAGAGATGAGCTGTGCTGAATGACTTTGATGTTATAGATGATTGTCATTACTGAAAATGCTGTGGACTTCCCCAGCAGCAGGAGTGAAACTAGTATTTGTCCTGCTGTGAATGAATTACAGGTTTGTGACAGTTTTTCAGTAGAGTTTTCCTGTGTACATTCAGGGCACTCTAGGTATTTGTGTTTACTTTGCTTTAAATATGTCCATCATGCCAGATCGTAATAGTCCCTTCCCTGAAGGCATCTGTGGAACTGGTTTTCTGAAAGCAAAATAAATAAATTTGACATAGGACAAAAATGCCCAGAAAAAAAAGAGTTTCTAAAACCTGAACCACTTGGGTTCTATGACTTTGGTTTCTTTGCTACTTTTCCTCATCCATGTAGAACCACCACCGGAATCAAACCAGCTCCTCTGAAAGAATTTAGCTTTTTTTAGAAAAGCAGGTGTATGAGAATCCTTTGGATGCCTGCATTATGTCTGGGTATGAAAGTGCTTTAGAGGCATAATGCCAATTTATAGCATCCGACAGGAGTAACTGATTCCTATTTAAGTACCTGTTGGATCCATTTAATTCAAAAGAAAGTGAGGAGACACCAAACTGTCTGTGCATCTAGTCTGGCATTGATTGTTCTAGAATGTGATACTGTTGGTTCCAGATCAGAGAACAGTTGTTTAAAGGCTTAGAATCTCAGTTGTTAAAGGCTTAAAAAATCTTGAAGTCTTGAAACTTCACAAATTTATAGGCACTTAAAGCTCTTGATAGTTGCTCATTAGTGTGGAGCATTAATATGCAATTTGAGATATGTGAATTTCTCAATATGTACTTATTTTTGTCACTGTGTAGTATATTCTTCACAGTGAATGTAGTGACCCTTTACTGGAATGACTTTAACCTGACTTTAGGGAAGAATTAAAAAATTGTTATTATCTATTTAGGGAGGTTTAAAAACCTATTTTAAGCACTTTCCACATATCTGCTAACCTCCATTGTGATATGCTTTGCAAATACAGCTTTTATAACTGCCCATCTAAACAATTCTATCATGGATGGGGAGATAGAAAGGAAATCCTCAAGTGTATTGATATTAAACAGGGAGTGAGCTGCTATGTTTTTTTGTGGTGATGGTTTTGGTTTTCGTTTTCTTATAGATTTTTTTTTCTTTTGTTTATAAGGTAGGTTGTTTTTTTTCATAGCTTAGAATGATTCTTTTAACCTTTGTTGTTTAGGTATGCAGCGCTTGGATAGGAAGTGGGGTTGTAAGTGACCTGAATGATCTCCGCCGAGTTCACAACCTTCTTGTCTCTTCCCTGGATAAAGTGCAAGCAGGAAAGGGGTCTTCTAGTCAGCTTTACCGAGAGAGTGCAACTACTATGGAAAAACTTGCAGTTCTGAAAGCATGGGCTGAGGTAAACACTGACCATTAAATTTGTAAGACTTTGAATGGATTTTTCATGGTAACAGCAAGCTTACATCTTGCTGGCTGTTCAGCAAGCTTTGCACATGCTCTTCTCCTTAACTGTGCGGTTCCACTCCAGGGATGCTTTCATCTCTGTATCTTTCTCTTGTTCTGCCATTCTTTGATCCATATTTACAGCTTGATTGTTCTTTGTTTTACTGAGCTTTTCCATAATAAATTGTACACTTATACCCTATCAGATTTTGATCTGCCTCCCATGTTACTGGTCTTGAATTTAAAAGACCAAAAATACAAAAAAAACCAAACCCAAAACCCAATACAATAAACCATGTCAAACTGATACTGAAACACACACATGTATATGTGTATATATATATATCTGTAGGGCAGGGTACCCTGAAAACAACTGGATTGACCATTAAAGACTGATGCAAAGAAGGCACNTACTGAGCTTTTCCATAATAAATTGTACACTTATACCCTATCAGATTTTGATCTGCCTCCCATGTTACTGGTCTTGAATTTAAAAGACCAAAAATACAAAAAAAACCAAACCCAAAACCCAATACAATAAACCATGTCAAACTGATACTGAAACACACACATGTATATGTATATGTGTATATATATGTATCGGTAGGGCAGGGTACCCTGAAAACAACTGGATTGACCATTAAAGACTGATGCAAAGAAGGCACTCAGTACCTCATCCTTGTCATCACCCTTTGATGCTGTTTTCCTCTGCATCCCATAAACAATGGAGATTCTCCTTAGACCTTATTTTATTGATAATGTATTTATAGAAGCCTTTTTAAATTTAGGATTAAAATTACAGAATTGATGTAGATGTTGTTGGAAGGTACCAGAAATCTTCAACTATCCACAAAAGACTGAGTTAGTACTACTTACATTGCCTTGCTTACAGAAGCACTACTTGCATATGGTAGAGCTCTACCTGTAGTCACTCTAATTTTGGTATTTTGTATGTTGGTTTCTGGTTTTTTTCATATTTCTGCATACTACCATATTCATCTAAGTTTTTGAAAATCCTTTTATCCTCTCATAGTATGTTTCAAAGACAAACATATAAATGTTCTTGTTCAGCTGTAACTCATTTAAAGAAATTATCATGTTTTTATGATAGCTTATCTGCTTCCAGAAAATAATTGGTCTAATTAATCTAGTATTTCTTAATGTCGGTCAGAGAAATCTTTGGACTAAGGATACATTGATTTTATAAAAATGTTTATTTAAATTATTATGTCTGTGTAGAGCAGTAATACTTGATATTTTTTAAGGAAAACAGGATGTAGCCATATTGTTTTAGGAAAGTGGCATTGATGCCCCGGAGTTTTATATGGTAGTAGAAATAAAAGGAAAAATATTTAAATAAAATCTAGTTATATTGCAAACCTCTTTCCCAGTCATTTTTCTATGAGTCATCTCTGTAGGAAATCTGTTGCTTTCACATGGAAAGTCTGCTGCTTTTTTTCTTTTAAGGATTTCACAGCATGTTCTTTCATACCTGTTTTAATTCTAGGTGTATGTAGTTGCCATGAAAATTAAGAAAGAAGCAGAGACCAAACCAAAGCGTGTTCTGAAGAGCACAGAGGAGGATGAGGATGATTTTGGTGCTGTAGATGAGTTGCCACCAGACAGCTTGATAACACTTGTACAACCTGAGCTGCCTGCACTTAGCCGTCTCTGGTTGGCTGCACTGAAAGATTATGCTCTTTTAACTTTACCAGCTGAGTTTGCTACCCAGCTTCCACCAGATGGTAAGCTATGGAATTTCTTTTTGTGTTGCTGTGAAAAAAGAGAGAGAAACCCTTAGCTGAGACTTCAGAATTGTTCTGTAAAATCTTTGACAGACACATTTTTTATGCAAGCAATAAATCATAGAATCATAGAATAGTTTGGGTTGGTAGGGACCTTAAAGATCATCAAGTTTCAACCCCAGGGGCACCTCTCACTAGATCAGGCTGCTCAGTGCCTTGTCCAGCCTGGCCTTAAACACCTTCAGAGAGGGGGGCATCCACAACCTCTCTGGGCAACCTCTTCCAGTGTTTCTCTACCCTCACCGTAAAGAATTTCTTTCTTATATCTCGCGTGAATCTACCCCCTTCCAATTTACATCCATTATTTCTAGTCTTCCCATCACATATCTTATTAAAAAGTCCTACCACAGCCTTTCTGACTATGTCAAATTGGAATGTGTGTCTGAAGTTTGAGAATGTTTATCTCCTTCAACCTGCTAAGAAGATATTCTTCATCTGAATCAGAGTTCAGTAAAGCCATGTCCGTGTAGCATTTAATATGCTTCTACATCTATAATATGTTGGCATCAAATGCAAGAAGATATTTGGTGTAAGAAAAACATAGCCCCTGAGATTAAAGCAGATCCCATCTAATAGTATTTTGCTGAGTTAAGAATGAGTGTTCTGTCTGAAAATTGCTTTGCCTTTCTTGCCCTCTGCTTACTCTTCCATCATGATCATTGCACTTTCTTATGAGAGGCACTAATGTTGCTCATTCACAGGGAGAATTGGGATGCACTGTCACTAACAAGGATTGTATCTGATTATGTGCTCACCTAGAATAAAGTAATAAATTTTAGAGCACGATGTGTTTTTTTACCTATTAGTTGCAGATAATTTCAGAATTTGCCTTTGCTTTGCTAATTTAACAGGGGGAGCTTTTTACACTCCAGAAACAATTGATACAGCGAGACTGCATTACCGAAATTCCTGGGCTCCAATACTGCATGCAGTGACACTTTGGCTAAACAGTACAGGATTTAATGCCTCCGAGTCACCAGAAGAGACTGCTGCAGCAATGCCCAATTCACAGAAACGTGCTACATCTATTATGTTAAACCAGACACCTGGAACACCACCTACCACTAAATCTCTACCGGAGATAAACAAAGATCGAATGCACTTAATTTTGGGTAAGAATTATGGGGACTTTTTATTCAGTATCACCACATTATGGTACAAGATGTTATGGGAATGAAAAAAGATAAGTTTAAAATGGATTACATGTCTTTACTGTAATATTTCAAAATGTCTCAGTCTCCTTCTCTACGTATCTGCCTACCTCCTATATCCTTTACAGCTTTGTCTAAATATTTGTCAATGTGATTGTGATTTTTATAGAGTTGTGCATTAAGTTTTATATCTAGTATGTTATTGAGTAAAATGAGTAAGAGCTGTTACTGGTTATAATAACAATGCCTGTAAGAGCTATAATATAACTCAGGTGAAACAAAATGTTATGATTCAACAACACAAAAGCTGTAAAGTTATTATAATACACATCCTCATAAACAGTTCAGTAGAGACTGATTTTTGAGAAGTTGCATCGAGTGGCTTTTGCATCAGTTTCTTAGCTGTGAGTATCACTCACTGTTTCTCTGTGTTGTTTCCTAACAGTTTTAAGAGAGAGATGTGATTGCTTATTTTGAGGAATGCCAACAGTTTGCTGAGATATACAGTTATTTACAACCCGAATTATGTGCCATAGGTATAATATAGATATTGTCTATTTTGGGGTCTTAATTTTATCTCAGTTATCTTTACATTTAAAGGAAATTAATAAAATAAACGTCAGTTTTCACTTGAAGGATTCAAAAGTCATAGATTTCTGTTCAGTATTCTAAGTTGCTTGTGGTTACTGCTGATTATTTTTCCTATCAAATTTTGGGAAAGATGCAGAGGAGAAAGCAAATACATTTCTGCTATTTTGAATACATAAACTCTCATTTCCTTTAGAGGAAGAACAAGTAAAACATATATCTCTCTGAATATGTTAAAAACCTACTATACTTCGAAAGAAATTTTTAAAAGAAAACTTGATTTTGTGTTGATGTGAACATTCTTTTAAATTATTGCTCTTTTCAGGTGTTAGTATACAGTTTCTGTGTTCCCCACGACCTGAAGAGCCTGTTGAGCATGTTACATCATGTTTACAAGCGCTTCATACTTTATTGGATTCCCCTTGTGCCAGAATCCACATTGCAGAAGATCAGGTACCGTATAAGCATGTTGCAACAATCAGCTTTTTCTAGGTCTTGGATTTTCATCTGCCATTATTACAAAAGCTGTCATTATTTTTGCATGTAAAAAGTACTTGCTCATCATAAGCAAGTGATGTAACAATTAGGAATTGTTAAGTCCTAATTAACTTTTTAAAATATGTATTTTGTTTTACTGTAGCTCCTTGGTGTTGAACTTTTGAGTGTACTTCACCGACTCCTCCTGACCTGGGATCCTCCCTCAGTCCAGCTACTGGTTACAGGAGTTGTCCAGCAGATAGTAAGAGCAGCTCAAGATTATTTGCAGGAAAAAAAGAATACCCTAAGTAAGATTTTGAAAACACGGCTTGCTTTGCAGAGTAATAGTTTTTCATATTGGCAAAGGAACTCCAATACATTAGAGGAGGAAAATGCTGTCTTGTTCCACAGATACTCCTGACATATTCATAGTCTTACCTGCTGATTTCCTGACTCTTGTAAGATGCAGTTTTTCTTCCTCTTACCATTCTAGCTGCTATTCTTTTCATGTCACGGTTTTTATTATTTTTTTCTTGAGTATGAGTGATAAAAATTAGACCTAGCATATCTCTTAAAATCCTCCTAACATCTTGCTTAGTTTCATTAAAATTTCATTCTTGACTACCTCCTCACACTTAATGTACCTCTTCTGAAGTTTAATAGTTCGGCTCTCAGTTTAGGGTCTTGTGGTGTGTCCCTGGCAGAACAGGCATTTGTGAGGTGAATGTGCTGCTACTGGAAACCATGTGAAAAGTTGCCTGCCCAGGAGATCTTGCCAAGAGTGGGAGCAGACTTGCACCTGGGCTCTTAGTTCACTGACGTTCAGGGTGTGTCAGCAACAAGGAGTTCTGGGAGCAGGGTGTGAAAATTGGAGCAAGGCAGTTGGCATGGAAAGGCATGCTCATGCAGCCCAAAAGTGCTGCTCAAGACTGTACAAGAATGTTGGAGTCAGCAGTACTGCCATAATGATGGCAGTGACATACAGTAAGACAGTGTCTGCTGACTGAGGAACAGTCACCCTTGGTACATCTACTTTAGTTAAAAATATCCTTGATAAGGATATTGGCATCAGTCCAAAAGCTTCTTTCTGAGGTACTTTTGGCACCTTCTTGTGAATAGAACATCTCCTGTTCAATCATTCCTTTACCATTTCTTTAAAAGTCTTGTGTTGAATGTGCTGTTTCCATCTGTGCTAGCTAAATGAGTTTCCATGTGGCAACCTGGTATCTGGTTTGGTTGGATCTCCAATTTTTTTTTCCTGGAAGAAATCAAGTAAAACCCCAAGAATATTCTCTTACTAAGGAACTACCATCTTCGTTGAGCACAGTGTACTGTTGGGGAAAAAAAGTGTGAGCTTTTATCTGTTTTACACATAAAAACAGAATTTTGCAAGAACTTGAGGAACAGATTCAACTAAAAATGCAAGTGCAGTTCTTTCATATGAATTAATCACAGTGTTCATTGTAGGCCCAGTAAGTATCATTTTTCAAATCTGTGGATGTGATAACACTAGCAATCATTTAAATGCACAATAGCTCCATAGGACTAGTTCAGGCCAGCTTTGACTTACTGAATCTCTTGCTGTTTAATGGGGGAAAGAGAAAGACTGCAGCTGGCCAAGCTGCCATTCAAAAGAGAGACTTTTTGAACTGAATGCACTGAAATAATGAACCCAAACATAGAATGCGACAATGTTTTTCTGTTCTCTTCTTTGATAGTCAATTTAGGATGAAATAAAATTTTGTCAGGATGGAATGTTTAGTTAATAGCCATTAAATTAAAAAAATATTGTCAGGCCTATTTATTTGGCAGTCATTGCTGTTAGTTCTACAATTAGTATTAAAAGAAGCAAATTCCTGTGTTTTTATTTCGTGGAAATATTGCTATTTCTTTCCTAGTTGTGTATGGATTTCTAAGTATTGCAATCTAAAGCATTTTCTAAGGCATTTTAAACCCCTTTAAGTCATTGTGACTGACACATTTAGTTTGTGAGCCATGTTTCTCATGTGTTAATCTAAAGCAACTTTTTCCACTTCATTTTTAACTTTTTTGAAAGAGTGTTTTATGTAATCTTTGGTATGGAATCCTCCTTAACTGTCTCCTCAGGCATTTTTTTCCTTTTTCAGATGAAGATGACTCTGAAGAGAAAGAAAATCCTCTTGCATTAGGAGAGGGAGGTACAAGTGGTGGTCTTGTGCCTGGAAAATCTTTAGTCTTTGCAGCCATGGAGTTGCTCATGTTTATCCTAGTACGGCACATGCCCCATTTGAGCTCAAAAATGTCAGATTCTCCAAGTCACATCGCTGCCAAATCCCACCTTTCTGAAGAAAGTGCTCGTCTTGTGGCTGCCACTGTGACTATATTGTCTGACCTGCCTTCTCTGTGCTCTCCAGCAGGTAATGTATTGTAAAACAATGTGAGTGGCTACTGACGGGGAGGTGTAATGAGCATGACACTAAAAGCAAACAAAATATGTTTTCATGGGCTATTTGAAGGGTCATTTATTGAAATTTATGTTTAGATTCTAAAATAAATGAAGAATTCAGGCTTTTCTGGTAAGCAACATAAAGGGAGTTACTGAAGTTTGCTGCAAGTTTGCTGAGGAAATGAGCTGTATGTGTATGATATTTTGGATTTTTTTTTACCTTCTTTTTAACATTATTTTGAAACCTTTTGGCCAATTCTAATCATACTGCTAAAGCATATAGACATCTCAGAGATAAATTCCCTAGAAGTTCATGAAAAGTAGTAGCTGGATGAGAAGAGGGATCCTAGTGAGGAGAAAACAGCACTTACTCAGCAGTGATGCACTTGGTTTTGCAGCTGTTGGCTGTCAGTCATCCCAAATGTGACTCTAAACTAAATGGAGCTTTCTTCTGCCCAGGGAGACTGTCACAAAGGATATGTACAAACTAGGGTCATTGCACTGGGTGAAGTTCATGGGTAAAGGACACAATTGCATGGAAGCTGTGCTCTCTGAATTTTGCTTCCCAGAGAATAAATTGCTAGATAGTTGTCCCATAGATCTCTGGGAGGTTTCTCACACTGATTTAGAGAAAACATTTTGCAGGTTTGTCCCCTAATGAGATGCATAGTAAATAACATATTTAGACAGTCATGCTCAGAACACAATGTAGGCTGTCTTCAAGTGGACAATCTATGTCCTACAATTTAAAAAAAAGGCAAAAAAAAAGGCGAAAAAAACCCCCAAGCAGTAGATTTTGAGATGATCTGGTATCCTGTCTAAAGTCAGGTTACGTGTTACTTAACCAATATTTCCTGACTATGGCTAACTTGAATCTGCAAGACAGGCTGCACAAAACACAAATAGGTGTTGATTTCTTCAGAAAGGCAATACAGTGGAAGAATGATTTTATCTCATTTCTAGAGTAGCCAGAAGGCTATAGCTTTTGCCCAAGATGTGAGATACCCATGTAACTTCCTCACTCCTTTTCTGGGCCTTGTACCATACACCAGGTTCCTTAGCACATTCCATAACTTTGTTTGGATGCCTGTTTCTAGACCTCTTCTTGTTGATGTTTATTTTGTATAGTGATATGCAGTTCTGCTATTAAGATATTTAACATTCTGGACATGTTCATTGTGAGATGTACCATGTGTCAAAGGCCATGTAGGGCAAAACTTCAAAAGCTGAATCATCCATCGTTCCTGAATTGGCAACAACATTTTAAGTGTTGGCTTGTATTATTTGTGTTACACTTAATTGGTACTGATAAATTAATTTGGTGATAAAATACTGAACAATGCATATCACTCACTGTCTAAATTGCAGTTAGTTTGGTGTCTCCTTTGTCTCCTAGACATATATATCCACATTGGGAAACTAAGAACGCTATATACCACATTTGTTTCTTTATTGTTTTTTGTTGGTTTTGGTTTTTTTTTTAGGATGTATGACAATCTTGCCCACTATACTATTTCTGATTACAAGAGTACTGAAAGAAACAGCAGTAAAATCATCAGATAATCAGGTCCCACCTCCAGTCAGTGCAGCCCTTCAAGCAATAAAAACTATTGTTACTCTTCCAACAGTCAAGACTGATGAAACTCAAAAACAATGGACAGGTCTTATCCGCAGCACTCTGGCCTCTATTTTGGAATACTCTCAACCTGGTAAGTAGTTTCCCAGTGCAGAAGAGTTAAAATTAGAAAACCGTGTTTTACTGTAATGAAAAACAAAGTAATTTGTTAATATAGTCTTCATGGTGGTGATTGCTTGTAAAATTGAAAGGGGAGAAAGACCAGAGTGTACAGAGCATAGTTAATCAGAGTTATTTAGATCTCAGGAGTTCTCATTCATTGACTTTAAGAAAATACAGTTAGATCTCAGGAGTTCTCATCTCAGATTTGTCCTTGTCTTCTGTGATAGTATTGGTAATAATCTCCTAGTAGAAATTTTGCCTTTTGTAATTCATCTTGAAGCCCTTCCCTTGCCCCCCTGCCATTTCTCAGGTCCTTTTTTTTAGGTCCTTTTTTTCCTGTACTAGTTCAGACTTTTCCATCTTGAATCCCATTATTTCATGCTGACCATACCAGTCTTCATTGTTTCAGCTAGTGACTTGTTTCTGGAATTTGGAAATTTACCTTCTGATATCAATCAATCTTTCTGACATCTGCTGACTGTCTTGCAAGTAAAATCTAAAGGAGTTTCAAGCTGAATTCATTTCAGTTCCTGGACTATGCCTTGATTTATGTGACTACTGGCAACATGTTTGCAAGGTCTGAGCAAACTATCACTCTCACCCTGAATTTCCTCTTTTAGCAAAATACCTGCTAGCTTAAAGGAAAGGAGATTTTAGTTGCCTAAACAGTGTTTGTAGGGGAACTGATCTCTTAACAGAAACAGAAATTGGATTTGACACCTTGAATTAAACCTGAAGAAAAATGGCAATCAATGTATCATTTCAGAGTTTGCTGACATGAGTCATATAGTTTTAATGACAGTGAGTGTTGAAGTGAATGAGTATGAAGACAGTAAGTGATAATTATGGCAAGCTTCATACTAGAGTAAGATATTCACAATACTCTTACAAGCTTTCAGTGGTGAGAAAAAAATCCTATCCCTGCCAAAAAAAAATCTGTCACCCACCAGCAGGCTGTCTACTCTGTCTCTTTAGAGAATTGCAGACTACATCTCTTGGTGAGCATTTGTGCTGTGCCTTACCCTTCAAAAAGCAAAAAATCTGCACAGCCCCAGCTGCAGAGTTAGCAAAAGAGAGACACAAAGATCTGCCATTTGCATAATGGTAAGCAGCCAAAAAATGTCCCATTACATCCCCCAGGAGCCATTTATAGAGACTGAAGAGAGACTTGAATAGAGTTACTCATGTGAGAGATAGGGACTCATGTGAGAGATAGGGAGCAAGTGGGTAATTGCAAATGATCCTGAAAATGTTTGAAGAGGAAGGATCAGTAGATTTGTGTTAACCAAGTCATACTTCTAATTTGACTTGTCACATCAGCTTTTGTCTTTGACTGTTTTGTTACTGTTCCCACTCTTTAGGGAACTTTAGATACTGGCATTAGGCTTTTTGCAGACTTCAGAAATCTTTCTTGGTTCCTGGCAGGAGCATATCTTTTTCTTTCCAATATTCTGTGGAGTAGGACACATAAGAATCTAAGCAAGGTGTACCACATATCATTTGAAGTCTCATAATAAAATGTAAACAAAGTCAAGATTCTTTAAAAAAATTTAAAACAAATTTTGACTTGAAAACAGTTTTTTTGGAGTGAGGTGTCACATCATGGCAAAGCCAATCAAGTGACTAGCTGACATCTTTAAGAGCAGTAATGCTGTTTTGCTGACTATGTATCTGCTGTGTCTTTGTGCCTCTGAAAGGTCAGCAGAACCAATCTGATGGCAAACTCAGCAGAACAGTATGTTATACATATACAATATAATAATTAAATTTTTTCTGCTGACACAGATTTATTAATGAGATCTATGAAGACAGTGTCTGTGCATGGGGAAAAAAAGAATGATAATAAAAATATGGGCTATTTTAAAAGCAGGAAAGTTTAAGTAGAATTATTTGTAGTGAGTAGTGTCAGATCAGCCAGTCTGTTATGTGAAATTCATTGTCAAGTAAAAGTTGGTGCCGTGCTGGATACCAGTTTCTTACTCTTCAGTACCAGCTGAAGAATTTAAAAAGAATACCAAACAATGAGGTATATTTTTAAGGGAGAAAAGACCTAAAAAATCCATTTTCCCATCTCTTTATTTACAAGCTGGAAACAAAAACCATTGCTGAGAGAAAATGTGGCTGGTGTTTTTTCTTTGATATGTAGTTTCAGAAAGTTTTACTTACTGTATTAGAACAACTACTAGAATAGAATTGCTTATCTTTTTGCCAGTCACTATCAATAAGAGATTCTGCAATAAGTAAATGTGGTTTTGTACACAGTTGCAGATAAATTCAATTACATTTATTTCTTCTTTTTGAGCTTATCTTTTTCACTGACCTTTGCTAAATTATAAACCCTTTTAGTAATAAGCTGATATAGTTTTTGGTTTTTGGTTTTTGTTTTTCAGAAGCCTCTAAGCCTATCCTTGATGAAGTAAGCATACTTACAGCTATTGCTCTCTTCCTTCTATCGGCAAGCACAGAAATTATAGGAGTTCAGTCATTACAAAATGGATGTATGAACAGATTTAAAAGTGCATTGAATTCCTGTGATCCTTGGGTAAGATCGTGTTATAATACAGATCATGTCTGTAATATATAGCTAAGAAATACTAATTGTGATATTCTGATGCTATTTCTTTAATGTTTCATGATTCCTTTACTTCAGAATCAGATACTGATTGTCAAAATAACTAGAATTTTCAACAGTTTCTTACAGAAACATTTTAGTGAGTTATACAACACATGGAAGCTCTTCTAGATAATGTGTCTTCCTGGCCTTATGTCAGGTTCTTGACTTTGAAAAGGAAAAATTAAAAGGTTAGTTACCAGAGAGTGGAGACATTTCTATTACTGATGATCTGCTGTAATACAAAGTAAGCCACTTTTCCTACAGATAAAATTGCAATGCACATTTCTGGTGAATTTTATAATTGTTTGTGCAAAACCTGTGCTTATTTTACACCTTCAAAGAAAAGCCTGTTTGAGTGTAAAATTTAATTTTGTGGTCACCATTGGAACACATACAGATTCTGAACCATCTGCCTAATGATTTCACTTCTGCCCTTTGGTTTCCCGTTATGAATTGCCTTCTAAATTATTTTCTTACTAAAGAGGGAAACTAAAATGTACAGACTATGTTCAAGCAGATTAATGCACTGTATAGTTTAACTTAACTGCTCCAGCCACATCCGCATCATTTTACAGATCTGCCAGGTGGGAGTTATAGTGAAAGATACACAGTGTTTCCACAAGCCAACACGGCAAAGATTCCTGAGAAGAAAAACATGCTAAATATGCTGAATGTGTTTAGGGTCATGGTGAAACATTTAAAATCCTGTTTAGACTGAATTTTGACTTTGAGTTGAGAGCTTGTTAAAATTCTAGTGTGTGAATGCAAATGTTAGTTGTATTAAGAAGAAGCTTTTGTGTCACATTCTCTCTCAATTCTGTATAAAAACGTGAACAAGAGAAGTACATTTTTGCCCACCACCTTGCTGGAAAGCTGTCAGTGAGTGGAACTTAGCACTGTTTTTGTCATTCACAGAAAATGCTTTTACAGCATCCAGATTGTTCCACTCTCCTCGCTGATATGCAGAACATAGTCTCTGTAATATTTGTGTGTTCCTTCTATTTTTTTTAGAGTGGCAAACTCTTATTGTTGGGATCAATAACTGAATACCTGTTTGTAATTAATAAAAACGTTAATACTGATTGTTCTATAAGCAAAGAACCAATTTTGGGTTAAAAATACTCATCTAAGGAAATATTACTTCCTCATAAAGTATACAGGAGTATATTTTTTATACTGTTACTATCTGCAAAAGTCTGAAAGGTTACATATCATAAATACAGTAACAACAAGGCTGGTGAGCTCAATTTCCTTTCACCCCAACAAGTGAACTTAGTTGAGAGACATTTCCTTCTCACTGCTAATGGGCATGTTTTACAGGAGAAGTGTGGCTTATGTGCTTTGAAGAATTCTTGATTTGTACCTCTCAGGAGCTTTTCTAGACATCTGTGAGAGAGCAGTCAAAAGATATATATTGTATAGATGGAACAAAAGAATGTTGAATGAAATTCTGCTGTCAGATGTCACCACAAAATACTTACTTGAATTATGCATGCATTTCAGAGTCTGTTAGACCTTATTTTGAAGGCTAATAATGTTAACAGCTAATAAGCAGTAAAGTTGAAAGAATGTAGACAGACAGGGAAGGGAATTATTTTGAGTGGTGTACAGAGAGAGAAAGGAAGCAGGTCAAAGATGACGCTTGGTAAGAAATTAAGATAAAACATTCATCTGGGGAGCTCTGTTAGAAAGCACAGAAATTATATTAGAATCCTGGTGTTTGTATGAAAAAACCCTTGCTACTGTATACTAGGGAATTAACAGTGATCTGAGTTGCATAACTTGTGTTTCCTCACAATTAGTTTTTATTATCTGTGATTTTTTTATTCCATATTTTTGCGTTTCAAGTCATAGTTTTTGCTCCTCACAGATGATTATATTCAATAATACTTTCTCTAGAACGTATCTTTTCAGCATGTGCTTGGTAACTCTCCCTGTTCTGACTCCAGTGCAGTTTGAAAGCATGTTCATTATTTTGTATTTGTAGTGGGACTTTATCTTCTGAAAAGTTCTGAGTTATTTGTGTGGGAATTTGCAGGAAGATTTTTCTGCATCCAAACAAAATGCATTCATAAGCTCATCTAAACAAAATCATCAGTGAGTCATTTTCTCAAATATTGACTTTAATAATCGCTGCTTTCTAGATGGAAGAGTAAGAGGGAGAGGGAGAAGGCAGACAAGAGGGTTCTGTGATCCAGCTCACTGTACAGTTACATGCATACTGCAGCACAAGATGGAGAATGTGAAGGAAGGAGAGGCCTGCATCTTTTGGCTCATGTTAGAGCAATCAGATCACTTTGATCTGAATCATTTTTGCAAGCTGTTTTACCCTTCTGAGACTGCAGTAATGTTTCATGATTTTGCTATAAATGCTGTTGTGTTTACTATAAGTGCAGGTTGTTCTGAAACTTGAAGATCTAATTCTCTATGGACCTGTGTGCCTGCAGTGTATGACTATAGCTATTCCATTATTTTCTCTGAGTTCATTTTGTTACATAGTATCTGTATGTTCTTTATAACTGGCCTTCCTCTTATTGAAAACTGGGCTAATATTATTTTAGCAGATGGGCTGTGTTGCTGCTTTCCTCTTATTCAGTATGTTTCCTTCCCCTTTGGTCTTCCTTTTTTTTTTTCTTTTCGTATCACGTGTATCTTACATGCATAGATAAGAGAGTTTATTAGAATTCCCTGGGTTAACAAATAACTTTCATGACAATGTATTTATCTTGATTCAATTAGGTTCAAGCCAAGTGTTACCAGCTGCTGCTTTCTGTGTTCCAACACACCAATCGTGCCCTCTCAACTCCATATATTCATTCACTTGCCCCTATTATGGTTGAGAAATTGAAAACTGTAGAAAGGAGCCGCCCAAACAACAACCTGGAGCTGTTAGCAGTCCAAGAAGGAATTAAAGTTCTTGAAACATTGGTTGCCCTTGGTGAGGAGCAGAACAGTAAGTATTTAGTTTTTTCTAAAAATATGTGTAATGTGAAATAGAATATTGAGTATTAGAAATCTTGCAGTTAGAAACTTGATGGCATAGTTAAAAATATGCAACATGCTTTTCTAATGCCAGCACTGGGTATTTGTACACATGGACTTACATATGATATGCTGTAGCCTGTGTGTATTTTTTGTGGTTGCAGGGAAAAAAACCCTTCTAAATAGGAAGCTGTTGTACTGAGTGATGTTTCCTTTTGTTTGGAAATGAGTGTACCATGGGGGATTTCAAGTTTCTTTTGCCATTGTTAACTTTTATTTATTTAAGCAGACTGATCACTTTTATCTGGTTGCTTCTACTAGCTCAACAAAGTTTATCTTAAAAGCTTGAGAAATGGAATTGTACTGATCAGAGCATCTTGATTGTAGATGGAGTCTCCTGTTTGCTTCAGGAGATAGAATATAGTATTTATAGTTTAAGTTCAGGTATCTCTGACTGAAGCAATGTGTTTCCTAAAGACTTCCTCTGCAGACATTTAGCTTTAAATACTGAAAAAGTTCCTAGTAAAATTATTACTGTTGTTTTTGTATGGTTTCTACTGCCCTGCCCCCCCAAATCTCTGTTGGTATTCCTCTTCCATTGATGGTAAAACACTAGATGTATATTTACTTTAGCCTCCTTCCTCTTTTATCACAGTTGTTTGATATGCATTTAAAGTGAGAGAATAACTGAAGCAAACAAGGAAACAAAACATCTGATTTATGCTGTCTGGAGATAGTCACCCTAGGAATATGAATTTAGTCAAAACCTTACAGAAAAATCAATAATTGTCTAGTAACCCACAGAATTTCAGGCAAATTATTTGCCATACTTGTTTAAACTCTTTGAGCTTAAAATTTACAGTTAACATTACACATTTCAAAGGCATATTTTTATGCTTGTGAGGGACACAAATTATCCATATTGCTTAATTCAACTCCTTTCTTATTCTAAAGATAAACCTTTTGGATCCCTGTGCCATTTTGGGCTTGGCCTTTGTTTAGGTCACATTAGCCTGAGCATAGCTGCAGTGCTGGTTTTTGGGATTGGAACCTTCTAGGATGGAATAATATAGTAGGGAGCTGTCCCTGACTTTTTTATGGACACCTGAATGTGTGGTTCTGTTATGCTCACTGGGAAAACTGTATTCACACTCAATTTAAGAATGTTCCTTTCTGCATGAAAAGTGTTTTGAAATCCTTTAATATAGTAGGCACTGTACATCTTACAATTTCTTATCAGCTGTCTCGAATGAGGTTGCAAAGACATCTTTAAAGAAGTGTCAGGAACAAATTAATGGTGGTAGAGGTCTGACACACAGTCCTAGTGAGAGATTGGAGTGGCCAAAGGACAGCAAACTGTCTACATTTTGGTTGTTTTCTATTTGATCTTTTATAAATTATGCTGCTTAGTGTAAATTCTGACAACCTAATCATCCTTATCAGTATAGTAACTGATAAAATTATTTTTGTTTCAATACAGATACTGCATTATTATTTTTTCTTTCAATTTTATTAGGAGTCCAGTTGCTTGCCCTTCTTGTTCCCACTCTGATCTCCTATCTATTGAACGAAAACGCCTTTGCTTCTGCACCTCCAGCATCAAAGGATCTTCACGAATTTGCACTTCAGAATCTAATGCACATTGGTCCACTTTACCCCCATGCTTTCAAGACAGTAATGGGAGCTGCTCCTGAATTAAAAACACGTCTAGAAGCTGCAGTCCGAGCAAGTCAGGCCAGCAAAGCAAAAGCAGCTGCTAGGCAACCGCCACCCACAGTACATTCCACCCCAACAATTAAACTGAAAACTAGCTTTTTTTGAATGACTTTTATTATTTTTGGACCATTAAGTAGTTGGAAGCATTGCATTATCCACGATGTGTTACTGCATATATGTCTGTAATTTTGTGTAATTTGTATGTGGAAGGCTGTCTAATAGAGCTTTGTGTAATTGAAATCCATGCATTGCAAGGGAAGTGGTGTTGTATTTGTATAGATTCTTAGGAAATGGAATGTGATCATATTTATGAATTTGTGTTATAAATTATCCACAAAAAATATTTCTCTATCTGACTAAATAGTTTTATTTATTTTTACTACTCCAAACCTTTGAGTGGTGTTTGAAATCTGGTGATTGTTATCCTACCATTGTGCAAGCACACTGGTACTGTGGGGACAGAGGAGAGGAGAAGCTGTCATGCAGTACTTACTGTGTACCATGGGGGATTTCAAGAGTAGAAGTATGCACTTTTTCCTTTATAAAACAAAGTAGGGAAGGGGATTGTCTAACCTTGTAGATCATTTCAACTTGCATGGAAAAAAAACACAAAGAATTGAAAATTTTCAGTCTTTCCCAAGGTGAACAATCAAGCATGCTCCCTTGATGAGTTGTTCTTATTTATGTGGTGTGTATTTCTTTCAGATTCATTTCCATGCGTGAAAATTAATAAAGGATGCAAAGAATCTCATCCTCTATCTCTTCTAAGATGATTTTAAAAATATATATTGGAAATTGAGTTTATAAATAGAAGGACCTGCTATCTGCATTTCTGAGGTGTAGGTTTTGGCCTTGTAAGGTGCTGTATGTTAGCAGCTTTCATATTCTGCCACACACTGCTTAGGTATGGCCATTTGGTGCTCTGCTCTTTGTCCTGACTCTTAAGTATTTAACATTCCTGCAGGATTTTAGTCTCATTGGACGTGTCTTATCTGTGGTCCTTGATAAAGTTCACAGAGTCAAATTAGTTACTTGAGTGCTTTGCGCCAATGCTGACTAAAGGAGCAGAACACAGATGAGACAGGCTCCTCAAGGTTTGGCTTTTCTTTTTAGGGAAAGCATGTCTGCCCTCATACCCAAGGGAGTCTGACCATCAGGTTTTGAAGCTCAGAGCCCAAGTGCTGGGCTGGCCTTACATTGCAGAGTCAGCAACTCCTAGTGTCTGTCTGCTGCTAGACCTGACCCTTCCTATTGGCAGAAGAGGAGAACCATCTATTGTCTTGTGTATACAAGACTGACTGATGTGAGTTTTTAGATACTGCTGTTGAATTTATGGGTTTCTACAGGGATCTTTCTATATATTTTTCTTTATAGGGAGAAGCCGTGTAACTAGAAGCCTCAGCTAGGCCTGTTGAGTTTCCTCTCTCGTATTTCTCTGGATATTCCATAAGAAGTACATAATTTCATAAGTTTCTACTTCATCCCAAATGTAACAGAGTGATGATAAATAGAACACAATGTGCTCAATAGTTGGTTGAAATAGTTGTATGTGATTATTTTTGAATAGTCACTTGCCCAGTGTCTCTTCCATTAAGATCGAATATAAATAACCCTTTGCGTACCTATAGAAAACAGGATGAGACAGTACTTTTTTGCCTTGCAGTATTTGGGGCAAAAGAGTTAATAAATTTGAAAAGATTTTCTTTCATAGTGAATATTTTATTGCTACTGTGAGGACTTAAAAATGGTACAAACTCTAATTGGTCACTTTTTTTTCACTAAGATGTTAACTTCCAAGTATTGTTCCATGGTCCTACAGGAATGAAGATACACACAGAAGTGAAAAACAAGAAGAGAAGGAAAGTAATTTAACTAGTTTTTTCATCTTTGTATGTATAGTAGAAATTGATTAGGAAATAATGTATTTTAGGAAGCGTTTCCAGCACTAGAAAACTATTTTAGTCAAAAGTTTTGAACTCGATGATGTTTGAGAGAAAGTATTAAACACAACTGAACACAAAAGTTTTGCAAATAAAACTAGGAAAACAAAAATATAACCTGTTTTAGATTACTTCTCCTCAGGTATGACTGGTTTTTGTTGGAAAGTTTTTTACTATAATCAGCTTTTATTTGCCTTAACTTTTATGTTTCAGTTAGACCTAGTTTATAATATGACTGAGAACACAGAAGGCTGGGGGAAAGGGGGCAAACAGAGCAATCAAGCATAACTAAGAAGTCTGAAGAAAGTAGAAAAAAGGGAGAACAGCACTAGATAGATGTAGAGGGATAGAGAAGGGAGAGGTTTTTCTAAGCTAAGCACACTTGGCTTACATTTCCCCCATTTCTAGTCCTCTTCTGCTTCTTTGCTTGTTCCTAATACTAAAGATATAACCATGTGCTTTTACATAATGTTTTGGCATAAAATTTTATTTGATTAAAAAACCTGAAATAACTTGAAAAGCTTGTAGTGCTTATTACTTCTTCTCGGCTTCCTTTTCATCTTTTTCTTTGTTGATGGCTTTAGTAACAGGCTTTTTCATGATGCTCATTTGCTCTGTTTCCCCTTTCCTCTCTGTGCTGTTTCCTTCCTTTCTGGGTAAGCCTTGCTCTTCTACCCAGCTTTCCTGCCGAGGCGCCTCTTCTGTGCTTTGCCTCCTCTTCTTCTCTGCTCTGTGACCATCTGTAGCATTTCCTAGTGGTCTTTCTTTCTTGGAAAACACTCCCCACCAGCCATGGCTCTGCTCTCCTAGGGCAGGGTCATGAAGCAGGAAGAGGTGCTTTGGAGAAGGAAACAGAAAGGGCTGCAGGAGTGTGCAGGAGGCTGCAGCCTGTCAGCCATACGTTGTCCATGGAATGTGTTCTTTTGCATTTTAAAGTCTTGTGGACATGTTGTCCCTGAAAGGGTCCAAGGGATGGGCAAGGCTTTGAGCAACCTGGTCCTGCAGCAGATGGGTTGGAACCAGATAATTTTTGAGGTCTCTTTCAATTCTAACCATCCACTGATTAATTCTGTAATTGATTTGCAAAAACTCCCTCAAACCTTGGGATGGGTTTCTAGTATGTGCTTCAAGGAAGAGCTGGGGGTGAGCGGGCAAGGCCTCGACCCAAGTTCATGGAACCACTGAGATACTTTCTCGGACCGCGCGTGTGGTGCCGTTTAAATTCTGCACCGAGGCGGAGATTACGATTAGTCTCTGCTCTCGCTCCCAGCCACCCTGCCCCTCCAGCGGTGACCTCGGCATGGCACCTCAACGCATGAGGCTCGTTCGCTGTGACGTCATTCCCCGAAATATGGGCAGCGCGAAGAAGAAAAAGATTATTCGTATCCATCTTCCTGCCTCTCCTGCCCCTGGAGAGGAGCGCTCCGGAACGGAACTACACTTCCCAGGTGCCTCCGGCGGACGAGGGTCGGAGCGAATCGCTCTCTGGGCTTGTCCCAGCCGGGCCGCCGTAGCAGCCGGCGGGGGCGGCTGTCAGGCTGTGAGGGCGGGCGGGACGCGCCCAGGTTGTTGCTGCTGCCGCCGCCGCTGCCAGGACGCGGCTGGGTGCGGGCGGCGGCTGGGAGGAGAAGGAAGAGGGGGGCAGCGGCAGGGAGGACGGAAGACCCGGCCCAGCCATGGACGAGCAAGCGGGGCCTGGCGTATTCTTCAGCAACAACAACAATAATAACGCCTTGCTGCTGCCGCCGCCGGCGGGCGGGCCGGTGCTGGAACCGGGCGAGGCGGCGGCAGCAGCGGCCGCCGCAGCTGCAGCGGGAGGAGGAGGCGGCGGAGGGGTCTCAGCCACCGGAGCCGCCACGCCGTTGTCGGCGTCCCGGGCTCAGTACAGTGTGCCGGGCATCCTGCATTTCCTGCAGCACGAGTGGGGCCGCTTCGAGGCGGAGCGCGCCGAGTGGGAGGCGGAGCGGGCGGAGCTGCAGGTAAAACCCGCGACCTCCTTCGTCCGTTCCCCCTGCTCCCCTTCCCCGTCCCTCATCGCTTGGGTGACCGGTCCCCTCCGGCTGCGCGGGGTTGGGGTCTTGCGGCCCTGCGCAGCCGGAGGGAAGCGGCCGCACGCCGCCGCCCGGTTGAGGGGCGTGACATGGCGGCCGGCCCTGAGGGGAGCGGCCCCGGCCCGGCGCGCCGCTCTGGACGCCTTTCCGGAGTTTTCTGATTGCCCCTCCGTGTCCGGCTGCTTCGTCTCGTCACCAGTCTCATGAGCCCCTTTTAAAAATTGTGTTTGTAAGCCGTCTTTCTCCCAACTCCACCATCCCTCAGTGCTGTCTCGCAGCCCCCCTGGGTCAGGCCTGTGGGACTGGCCGTAAGCCCTGTGGTAATTGCGGGACGCCTTACGGTGGTGTTTTCCCTTGGAAAGCAGTGGGGTTGATACGCTCATTAATGCATTAAAGGACTGATAGTGATCTTGTGGTTAAAGAAGTTGTGAGCGGCTGGCCTAGAGCCACAGCGCTGTCGGACACTTCAGTGATGGGCTCCTTACCTTAACTCCAGTAACAGTCGATAATGCAGTCTCCCTTGTTATTCCTCTTTGTCTTTCTTCACAAGAAAAATTTCTGCAGTAAACCTTAGCGCTGTCTATGTTAACCTTCAGCCCAGATGGGCCTTATTTGGCCTCTGGAAAGTGTCTATTCAGCTTCCTTTTAAGTCTGTTTTCTTTCTTGCTTCCTGTCCATCTCTTTCCTCTCTCTTTTTCCTTGAAAATGCCATCTTTGTTAAGAGAGTCTTGACTCTCTTTATCATTGAGAACCACTTTTCTACGTTTAGTTTTGGTTTTGTCGTTTTGTTTTTCTTAATTAGTAAGGAAGTGAACTTTGTAATTTGCTTTCTATGGTAAGATCAACCAACTGCTCTGAGAAAGGTGGCTGATGTGACGTTTTTCACTGAGGGTTTCTTTGTAGGAAGTAGAAGGAAGTGGTCCTGGGGACAGAAGGGTAATTTTTATTTTAATCTCAGTAATTGTGTGAAAAACTCATTAGTTACTGAACCATATTTATATTCACTGTATCTAATAAATACTATGTAGGAAGCAACTAGCTTTTACATGTCACATATCCAGTGGAGTCTCATACATGTCTTGACACTTTTTCATAGCTGATATGGTTCTCAAAAATTACATTTGAAAAGAATATCTGTTCATAGAACCTAAGAAATTTGGCCAGTGCTTTAATGGTAATAACATTTTTGATATTTATAGTGCCCTTCAACAGAGGTTAGCATGCCATCCTTCTGTCCCTGAGTATCCCTCAAAAGCTTGGTTTTAGGGATGAGCATGGAGGAAAGTAGTGGGCTATTTCAGTGGCAGAAATGGGAATATAACCTGATTAGAAGTTGTTTGCTTGAAAGCCTTTGTTCTTGCCAAAACATCTCAATAAAGTTATAATTAGCTGTGGCTGGCATTGCCACAAGCTGTAACAGCGTTTATCTACTGCAGAGTCATGTTCAGAAAGGTGCAAAATTCTTGGCTGTCCCTACAGGCATCAGACATTGCCTCTGCTGTGGCCATTTGCAGTTGAATGTGCTTTGATCTGTGTGAGAGGTCTGTGTTTGAGGTTCAGCAACTACAGGATGACTTTTAGAAATTGTACAGCTGAAGGATGAGCAGCATTAATTAAAAACCGGTTCTGTGCTGCTTCTGAAACCTTTTGTTGGGCCATTTATTTGGAAGTCTCTAACAGAATAATGGAAATTTGAGGTTAAGCAGTTTCTTTTTCTCAAGATAAAGATGCAGTGCTCCTGATTTTACTTTACTTGTCTTCCTTCCAATGTAAATTTGAATGTTAGATTATTTGCACTCTTGGAAGGTTGTGTGGTAGAAAACCTGTTTTGTCAGGTTGCCTTAGTATGCAATACATTTTATCTGGAATTCATCTAGTAGTGTAGACCTTTTTTTATCTCCAGTTTCCTATCTGTCATGCTATTTAAATACTTCAGGTACTCTGCCTTGATGTTACTGTGCTTGGCTTTTGCTCCGTAGTTGTTGGCTAGCTAAGCTCTGAAAAAAACCTTGTCAGTCAGTCCCACTGTGATTTCCTGTCTTCATTTTCTTCCCCTCAAGGCTTCTTTTATTTTTCCAGTTTTTTTCTTTTCCCTGTAATTAATTGCGTGGAGCTAAATTTTCAGGTAGAGCATCTTTCTGTTGAGTTATTTAATGCTTGTTCAGGTGACATGTCCTTTGTCTCCCCCCTTTTCTGGAGTTCATAACATAGAGGAGTTGTCAGGCCTGGGCATCTTACTCTCTGCACTTAGTTACTGATGTAATATGGCATTTACAATGTTTCTCTTGCTATCAGGTGCCTATATTTTACTTTCCCTGCAAATATCCACGTTTACTCGGAATTTCTAATGATTTTTGTGAACTTTTGAAGTTATTGTTGCCTCTTTTATATGATCTTCCTCACTCAGGGCAAAAGAGGCTATTAGTATTTAAATCTACACAAATTTTGTTAATAAGCTGAGCATTTCAAATCAGAATGAAAACAGATTCAAACAGCTCATCTGCTAATTATATATTTCACTTTTAATGCTTCCTTTCTGTTTATAGTACTTTGACATCTGCAGATTGAAAAATCATTCTAGGAATAAACTTTCATGATGCCCTGTGAAGTAATTTACTAGAATAAATACTAAGATTATTAATACTCGTTTTCTGATTCACAATCTGTGTTTGAGAACATTATCATTTATTTTTGTATCTCTTCAGAAGCGAGTAATTTTCTTAGATTCTTCTAGCAGCTTCTTGGAAGACAAGAAAGGGTTTCCTGTTCTGTAGAAGTTTGAAAATTCAATTTTTTTTTTTCATGCTGCATTTTTCTGGACTGTATTTCCAAGACTTTTGGAAGGGTTGTCATTATATATTGGACAAGCCCATCCCGAAATAGTGAAGAGTTTGATCGAATGCGTATGCAGGGTACTGAAATGCGTATCTTTGCTTGAGGCAAGCAGGGGTTTGAAACGTCCTCCATGTTGGTGTATTTGCTTTAACCATACGTCTTCTGACTGGCTGGGGGTGATTCTCTGCTGTGGATGTTATTTCCCTTTTAATTAGCCATCTGCCATGCCTTGGAGGAGAGTGATGGGGACTCTGCCCTCATGCTGGGACCTCCACCGAGCTCAGCACTACCAGTGTCATCCTTGTTCTCTGCAAGTGGCAAAGCTGCTGAGCCCTGTTTCTTCTGAGCTGGATGAGCTTGGATGTGTATGTGCTATGTACGTGTATGGCTTTTGTTTTGACTAGGAGTGCTGTGGAAAGTTTTGCTTCTGACAAACATTTTTCTGGCGAAAATGCTGATTTGCAGACTTTGGCATTTCTCTGTGTTTCACAAATGTTCTAAATTGCAACAGACTGTTTTGTTGAATGTAACTGCGTCTATAGGCACCCCTTGTCCTGCTAAGCAATTTTCTAGCTCTTGTCCTCTTCTGTATTAAATTTTCCATTTCTTGGAACTAGTAGTTACTTTCTTTAGGATAGTAGACTGCTTTGGAGTAGTGGGGTTATGTTAAATATGTTTTTCCTGCATAAATTTTGCTTTCAAAAGGTTTGCAAGGAAATTATGGAGAATGAGTGGTTATAATGTCCTTATCTTTCCACACTGTGTAAAGTACTTGGTAAGAGTGCCAAAAGGAAAACAAAATCACCCAGGATGGGAGGGAGTTATTGAAATGCCATAAAATGTGATTAATGATAGTGAACAACTTCTAATAGAAAGAATGTGATGGAAATAGTAAGTGCTTGAGATTGGTTATGGAAGTCAGATTTAGGAATGCTGGCTTCCGCGGGAGGTCAGGTATGGTGATCTTCCCCCCTGCTGTGGCTCTTCTGAGGCAAGAGGCAGGCAGTGAAATCTATGCCTGTGGTGGTAAGATTGTGTCCTTGGAGATAGATGAGTTAAGAGTAATGTGGAGAAGGGGCACATCAGACAGATGGCTGTGGCTATTTATAGTGTGGTTTAGGATTTTGGTTACTTGATTCAGAAATAGTTGATATTTACAGTTTGTTGGCTTTTAGATAATGATCCTTTGATTGGATTAAGTATCAAGTTAAAAATCACTCTAGTATCTCCGTAATCTGGAAGCATTGTTCAGAGAAAAAGTAATGAGCAGGAAGTTGACAAAATCATTTATATAGTTAATGGAATACTCTGAAAGATTTGATTTGGCCAATAAAATAGAAGACAAAATACAAAAGTAGTTTTGGGTAAGATTTTTGAATATGATGTGGGTGGAATCTCTTTGGTTCTTTGTGAAAGAGGAATTGGCACAAATGCTGTAGAAGTCTTGGATAAAATATTTTTTCTCATAAGGCAGATGTTACAAAGAAAACAGTGATTAATGCTCAGTTCCTCTCCACTCCAGAAGGACAGTATTTTCAACGTTATTGTTTCAAAAATGTCAGACAAATCCAAAGAAAGGTGGAAGAAAATCTCACAGTTACAATGTTGAGGTATGTTTAGTTGGAAAGATGATACTAAATGGGTCTTGGCGACTACCAGAGATGCTTTCTTTTGCTAAATTTTTTTGGCAAACTTTCCAATTGCCAAACTCCTGTGAAGCAAAGAAGAGGAACTTCTGTAGTCTGCTGTTTGCTTATATGTATGATCACCACCTAACCCAAATACACTCATTGATAAGCAGTCATGGCTTGTTTTATTTAAGCCAGAGGAGTAGTGCGTGTAAATGTTCAGTGATAAAAGAGCTGCATTATAGAAATGTGGACCCTTTACAGAGAAGTGGAGTGTAAATACTGTTTCTTAGCAGGTCTGTACCCAATTCTGCAGTAGTTTAGGGGTATTTTTCTTTTAATTGCATAAATCATTTTAGCATTTCTCAGTTTCATATTTTCCCATTCTTCTCAAATCTGTTAAACCAGTCATTTAGTTGAAGTGTAAAAAACACACTTCTTCAGTGGCTCTAATTCTTTTAAGGAGGTGCTGCTGTAAATATTGAGTTTTACCATATTACATTGTCTCCAAGTGGTCTTCAAAGCTTACGGATACTTTTTGAAGAAAGTTATACTTTAGAAAAGTAAAGAATTTTATATTTTTTTAATTTGATATGAAATCACTAAATTAAACAAAAATTAAATATGCTGTTTTGTGTTTAAGGTGTAAACTTTGGGGTTTGACTTTAGTTTAGCATATAGTGAGATATCCCGTGTGTTTATAATGGATGTTTATAATTTAAATTGATTTATCTGTGTCCTACTAAAATTGTGGCCCGTTTTTTCTCCTGAAGGTCTTGGCTCATGTCAGTTTTATTGCATCAGGAGTAAGCAACTTTGCACTGTTTAAACAAAAAACTGCAAATATAACTCGGCCTTTATTGACATTTCAGTAGATGCTGAAAGTTTACTGACTAGTTCCAGTAAAATTCCCCAAGGAAGATCACATGCATCCCAAGAGAATTTAATGCTGAAACAAGTAATGTTCTACAAATGCCAAGTCTCAATTAAAATTAGTATCTGTATACCCTTTTTTGAGAAAATAGATGCTGGTCAGCACCTTACACATTTGGCTTCACAAGGCTGCTTGGCCTTGTGAGGTCCTTCTTTCTAAGTTCCTTAGCCATAGATGAAAGACTTTTGTATTTTGTTTTTAAATACTGAAAAATGCTGAAATGCTTGCAACAGTGTTACTAAATCACTGGAACCAGAGTGCTCAGGATCCAAACTTTGTAGACTGTACTCTAGAAATAATAATTTTCTAAAATGTGAAAACAAATGTTCACTTCATCATCATGACCTGTACTGTATGGGCCTACGGATAGATACTTTTCCTATTAAATCTTTGCTATGCGCTAATAAATATAGAATGTTTTGAAAATAACCCAGTGGCGAAGAAGGTGAATTAAAGATTGTGGTGTGGAAAGCCCATGTTTTTCCTGCTCCTACTCAGGAATGATTCCCTGTAGGACAGTTGCACAGGGCAGGGTTGCGAAAGAACTGGAACAAAAATGGCATGCATGGTGTTGGTATCCAACTTGTAAACAGGAGGTGAGAATGAAATAAGTTATTTTTGTATCTCCTTGGCTTGATGCAGTAGTCAGTGTAGGGTGGTGGCGTGCACTTGAGCACAAGGAATAGCTTTTCCTGGCTGAAAGGGCCAGAAATGGGAGCGAGCTGATGGCCTTTGCAAACACTTCTGTGGTCATGTTTGGTTCATTGCTCTTTGTTACGAAGACCTAATCTGCAAATCTCTCCCAGATATCATTTCCCTTGCCTTGCTGTACCCTAAGTGATTCANCGCAGCCTTCTCTTCTCAAGGCTGAACAAGCCTAACTCCCTCAGCCTGTCATCATAGGGGAGGTGCTCCAGCCCCCTGATCATCCTCGTGGCCCTCCTCTGGACCCTCTCCAAAGTCTCTATGTCTTTTTTGTACTGAGGGCTCCACACCTGGACACAGTACTCCAGATGGGGCCTCACAAGAGCCGAGTAGAGTGGGAGGATCACCTCCCTATCCCTGCTGACCACCCCTCGCCTGATGGAGCCCAGGATCCCATTTGCTTTCCGCAGCATTTCTGCCTTTCTTCTACAGCAAGTGCAAATACTCAAATGTAATTCCTTGCCAAGTTGAACTCCAGCTCAATTATTTTGTGATGTGTCATTGCAGTGTTGCCTATAGAATTACATCACATTTAAAACTTGCTCTCTTTTTGTCCTTCCATCAGTCTGCATGGAGCATGCTTCTGGGATTCAAAGGGGGGAAAACCAAGTAGTTAATTCTCGTCACTTAAATCTACTGCAGAAATGACTCTAGGATTACAGGAGATTTTTACTGATGAAGAATTATTAAATAAGCTGAATATATATTGTTTGGCTAACTCTGCAAGTGTTTTGATGTTTGCAGTTGTTAGAGCAGTGAAAGGCAGCACTGAAGAGTAGATAAAAGAATGGCTATCTGAACAGAGACTTGCCTAGTAGAACCTTTCAAACTGCAGAAAGGAAAGTGTTCCTGTCAGGTGAGATGCTTAAATTAGTAGTCAATCTATTGCCAGGAGTAAATTACTACATAATAAATAATCCAGAATTAAAAATTAGAAATTTTAAAAGTAAGAATTTGTTTTTCAGTCTGTCTTTTCAACTGTCCTTTTTTACCATAAGCTGAATCTTTGATCTCTTTCATTTAATTTTTCCAGGGCTGAGCTCTGATGCGGGTTTTAGGGCAACTCTGAGAAGTCCAGCAAAAATAATTTGCCAGTTACAGATGTGCTGTGTGTTAGTCTCATGAGGCACCATCATCCAGCATGAACATGCAGGTGATAAATAGGTTGAAGAGCTTCTATGTGGGGTGAAGGTGTCTTGGTACCCGCTGCTTGTTTCAGCCTGTGGTCCCACTTCAGTTTTGTGTTACTGTAAATGGCTACAGGCACCTACTTGAAGCATGCCAGCCTCTCTGTGCATGGACTGCGGGTTGGTGTGTTACAGTCTGAGGTATAGTGTCTGAAAAATTGCTTGCTGGTTTTACTGAACCACTAATATTTTCCTTCCTACCTCCCTTGTACCTTTCCTGCTCTTATACCACCCTTGTTCCCAGGCATACCTGCAAGTATTTACAAATATGTTTAAATATGTAGTGCTTGAGTGAACCAACTATAACCTATGATACTGTCACCTTGTGGAATCCCCCTGGCAGATCTTGGTAGACCAGTTAGAATGACTGTTTGAGGCTGTTTCATCTGTATGTGTTTTTGCGTTATTTCAGCAGGCTACCTATTTTTTTCAAAGCTTTTCTTGCACTTTTTTTCCTTCACTTTTTCTCTCAACCTATGAGCAGACCTTGTTCTTCAATCATGAAAGCAGTATATTTAGAATTGAATGCCTTACTTTGACCAACGATGCCTATTGACTTTCAAGTGCCCATAAATTTGAAGTGACATTTACTTTAAATATTAAAATACACGTTTAAAAGAATGGGAAAGCTTTTTATATTTTTTTGAGCCTCAAGAATAAAAAAAAATAAAATCACCTTTTAAATTGAGATAGGTGTGAATTCCAAGAGCTGATAGAAATTGATATTGAGTGTGTTAGCAGCCATAATACTGTTTCTTTTAAAACGTTTTCTGTCAAAGGAAAATAGTTTTTAGTCTTTTGCTTTTCTATAATGTCAAGGTGTCAGCCTTACAAGCTGTGCAGATACAATGTACTTTTAAACATCTTTGTTGTTGTGGTTGCTGGTTCCAGAAAGTTTGAATTTGGGGTTATTTTTCAAAACATCCATAAAATCCAGATTTATTAAGATGGAGTTTAATTTTTTATTATATTGTTACAACTGCTAAGCTTGTACTAGAAATTCAACAACATTTTAGAAGACGTTGTTTCAAACTCTGTGTTACCTAAAATATTGCCTCGCCCTTTTGTCTCAGTAATGTGACCTGAGTCTTTTGGGGAGTTTCTTGGAACACCAAGATTTTTTTTTAAAGGTAATTTTAAAAATTGATTGGTAAAGAGGTGGAATTAAGATGTATAGAGTGCTGTTTAATTTAGATTGGGTGCTCATGAAGTTTCCAAATTTTGCTGCAATTGATAATACTAAGAACTTCAATGAGATAAGGTGAAGAATAAAATAATGATATTGAATTGTGCAGTAGTAGCTGAAATGGACTGTTCCAGGCACCTTTCTTCCCAATATTCTTTGGTTTGGTTTTGGTTTTTTTTTCTTCTGACTCCCTTGATTTTAATTGAAGACTTTAATTTAAGCACAGAATGGACTTGAGGCTGCCTTGATTCCTGGCTGTGGATCCAACAGGGCCGGGTGCTTTATGGAGGCAAAGTGCCCCACCCAGAAGGCATGAGGAACAATAAGAATTTCTGCGTGATCCCTGTAGGCGTTTCAGAGGTTTGTGGTGACAAGCTCACAAGTTGATGCATTTTAACCTTATTAGCTGGAAGGTCATTTGTCACAGAACCTGTTGGTTTGGCCTGTTTATAAATTCTTCTAATTTTTGGCAAACCTATCAGGGAGTGACCGAAGCACCAGTGTAGAGCAGAACAGTCAATCATTCAAAGTGGAAGTGATCCTCCTTTGCTCTCCTGCTACTCTCAGGTAGAGCAGGCTTCAGGATTGACTTTCACTAAAGCTGCAGCCATGTGAAATGGCCTGTGTGGTCTCAATCTGCTGATAACATCTTGTGTCCAAATTATACAAAAACTGTAGTTATGCAGTTTGGTTATGATTTTTGTCATGTTTAAACCCAGACCTCTTGCTCTTTACATGTTTGCACGGACAACTGGCTAAATATTCTGTTCTATGATTCTATGCTAGAAACTGCATTCAGAGAGAGAGTTGTATTATTCTCAATCCCTGTGAGTAGTATTATTCTCAACCCCTTGTCTGTTTCCTGATTTACCAATGGAGCTATATGTCTGTAAATTGTATATAAGTATATAAATGTATATGTAACCTTAAAAGATCCTGGCGATAAGCTTGTGTACATCTGGAGAGGCAGGTCTTGGCCATGCTTTCCTACTAATAGACCTCGGTTGCTAGCATGGTAATGCTGGTTTGACCCTTCTTATAGAGCAGTGCACATAGCAGCCCATTGCTGGCTGTCCTTTGCCAACTTGCTGGATAAAAAATGCTTCATTCCAGCCTATTTGGTCAGTTTGTTCTTAGCTAGAAATCACTTGCAGACAGCAGGTCACATCACATATCACTTAAGCTTTCATCCTGATGGCATTGGATGATCTTTTTCACTCCAGCCAACTCATATATACATCATGTTCTACTATTTTTAGTAGTATGCTGTGATGTTCTCTCACTTTTTGGCTAGAAGGGCACACACTTACTTCTGTTGGACCTGTTTGAAGGCAGAGAGAGGGAAATCACTATCACAGGGCACTGGTGTATGCATGATAATCTGAGTATCTCAATTGTAGTAACTGTGAGCTAAACTGTATACGCTTGAAATATTCCTCTTATTACTAGGAGGATGGTGACCTTGTTGAGTTGGCTTCTTGCACTGTTGCATCCCTCGGTGCGGGAAATACTGACTTGAAAGCCTAAATTTCTTTATTCTGTGCCTTTGCTTAAACCTGAGCAAAAAATGAACTTCAGAATTCAGTTTTTGGAGTGAGATTCATCTTGCCTGGTCTCTGAATATAATCCATTTGATGTATGCTTTCCTTTTGTAATTGGTGGAATGGAAATGGCATTTGACACTGTTTTTCTCAAAACCTTATGCTAAAAACCTGAAGTCAGGTAAATTACTCTTTAAAGTGTCTGTCTCCATTAACTAAAATATCTGGAGACTGCTTGCAAGGTTGTGGTGGGTGAGGAGAGGATACTCCTTGTTTTTCCCAAGCTATCCGTAGAGATTGTTACAGATTGGTGCAGTACTAACCAAAACCAGTGCTTAAAGAGCTGCAGTGAGCCTTTATCTAAATGAAAGGCTTGCTGGTCTTCACATTCAACAGCCGATGGTCTCAGTTGCTTTTTATCCTGTGTGTGCTTCTCAGGATAAATGGAGACTTAGCTGCAAAGGTGGCAAAAAGGTTCTCATTCAGTAAATGGCAAATGGTTGGCAGTGCAGTTGAAGCTGTGGTGTGAAGTGATGACTACCTATAGGTGTTTTTATCTAAAAGCATATTCATGAGTTGAGAGAGCACAAGAACCTGCATTGATTTGAGCCTGAGGTACAAAGCAGGTAGTTCTGCCTTTAAGATTAGGAATTAATATCTTAATTTTCTACTTAAAAAAGACAACTAAATACTTCTTATCTCCTGCAGCTCAGTAAAGGCTGTCTGATTTCCACTTATCTTTTGTTTGCTTCTATATAATTTCTCTCCTTGTCTCCCCTATGAAAGTACCTTTCCCTGTTTTCCGTTTTATCTCTTTCACAGTATTTCTGGAGAACTTTCTTTAACCCATTTTAGTAAGTATTACAATTAATACTTGACACTATGTTACAAGCAGAATTTTATTTTTCTTTCAGCTGAACGTACTGCAGTTCCTTGACTAGTATCATGTATCTGTAGAACAGTACACTAATTATATACTACTTCAGTTAGTGAGCAGAAATACTTAATCATATTCTCCTGCTTATTGTTGGTAAATGCTTTTATCAACTAAAGGTTTTCTGCATACTTGTTTTATCTCTTCCTTATGCTTTATTGAGTGTCAAGTCACGAGAGGAAATAAACCCTGTCAAACAAATTAAAACTGCTGTATGTCTTTTTGGTTTTTTTCTCTGTAATGAGCATGTGGTTTAAAAGGCTTATCTCTGCAGTGTTTTGACCAAGCATTTAGTTCATGAAACATGGTAAGCTAACTCATTTTGAATTGTACAGATAAATTATTTTAAAATAACTTGGGGCAGACACACACACTTATGAGCTACACTGAATGGTTTTGAGGAAGCAGGTTCTAAAATGAACACTTCCTTTTGCAGGCCCAGATTGCTTTTCTTCAAGGTGAAAGGAAAGGACAAGAAAATCTGAAGAAGGATCTAGTGCGAAGAATCAAAATGCTGGAATATGCACTTAAACAGGAAAGGTATGAGTATGTGGTGAAGAAATTCTGAAGACACTTTATGTTGCCTTTGTGTTTGACAAAGCTAAGAAATATTTGTTCTGTGTATAGTCAATTCTGAAACTGACAAACATTATTGAGCTTTTAAAATGCAAGAGGAGAGATCTAGATTAGACACCAGAAAGAAATTCTTTACTGTGAGGTTGGGGAGACACTGAAACAGGTTGCCCAGAGGTGTGGATGCTCTGTCCCTGGGACTGTTCAAAGCGAGACAGCATGGGACTTTGAGCAGCCTGATCTAATGGGAGTTGTCCCTGCTCATGGCAGCAGGGTTGGAACCAGATGATCTTTAATGTCCCTTCCAATTCAGATCATTCTATGAAGTTAACTTAGTAGTCTAAATGTCTGTGTTATGGTAAAACAATAGCTAGCATTGTACAGCTCCAGAAAGATGAAAATAATCTGCATGGTTGAACAATGATGAATACTTTTATACACCAGAACTAGTGTATTCTCTTTTAACTCTAAGTACTAGCATTGTTTAATAATCTCTAAAAACTGAAATCCATTGGAATACTGAATAACTGTCTAGTAGTTACTAGATTTTAATCTTGCTATATTTTTAGTCTTTTCAGTATTAGCAGGCTCTATAGGAATGTCTGCTGAAAGCTAATTGTGTGAAGAGTGAAAATATTTTTGTGTTTACTAGTTCATCAGTTTCTTTGTTCACATGGACTTCTGTGGGAGTCCCCAGTCTCCTTTACCGTTTTATTCTTATATATACTTTCCTGGTCTAGTCTTTTGAGGCAAACAAAAGATTATTGGGCTTTTGTCATGCTTCCAGAAGGCTTTTTGCTCACCTAATTTATTTCAGGCCAAATTCAGTTTTGGTTTTTATTTTTCTAGTGAAATATCTTTTAAAATGCTTGATCTTGTGAATATTTATGGCACTACTGCAAAGCAGTTGTTGCATACATTCTCTTTTCCTATCAGATAATTCCTACTTCTGTTTAATAAAACATTCATGCAATAAGTTGTTTGTATTAGTGGAAATAAGATTAGAAATATACTGATATGTAAATGAGGATTAGGATGTTGCTGCTAGATAATTTAGAGAGGACATTAGTAGTTGTGTGTTGCTGTATTGCATTTAGATTTACTTATTTTTTTACATAGGCTGCCATTAGCATGTGAGATACGGCTTATACCGTCTTGTTTGGCTGATAATTGGTAGCAACCAATTAATCTACTTGCACTGAGCTGCAGCCAGTTTGCTGGCCAGCAGCAGCCTCAGGGCTTCTGTTGCTTTTGGAGAGTTCTCAAACATTAAGAAAGATAGACTTTTAGCTCAGGCTTGTTATGGCCTGAGCTAATCTTCTATCAGACAGTAGTAATATCAGTCAGACAAATATCAAATGGGGGTATAATGGGGATTACAGTGGAAGGGTTTACATTTGAGGCACGATTATAAAGGTTAGAGTCACCTTAGAAGAAGAGAGGCAATGGAGCACATTCTTTTGCAGTTAAACATACTAACTGCATGGAAATTGGAGCTAGATGATCTTTTAAATCCCCTTCCAACCCAAACTGTTCTGTGATTTTGTATGCTTAAAGGTATATAAATTCAGTAAGATTTCTTTTTAAAAACAAGGGAGCTATTTCTGATTATTTAGGGATACCTTTAATGCTTTTTGTTCATTACTCTGATAAATTAGCAATCTATCTAAAATTATCAAACTTTGTAAATACAATTTTGCATGCCATCAGAAAAGCTAAGACTTAAAATGTTAATTAAAAATCAAACATCCATATGGATAATGAAAATGCCTTCCCTGAATTTTTACATTCAGTAAAATCCACCTAAATTAAGATGCTTAAATCCTAATACAGTCATTGTTAGACTTAGGAAAAAACCTCTTTTTAGCAGTTTTTAAATAGGTATCTTTCATCTTTCCTTACAGTTTTCTGCAGTGTATGCTATTAACCTCAGGTACACAGATCAGTAGCCTATAGTCAACTGATCCTGTCTGGTTTGACATTCTCTGTGTTGATTTTTGAAGTAAATGTGATGCTTGTGAATGATGTGTGCTGCGGATACCTACTTTAAAGGTTTAGGTTTTAAAGAGCAGTATTATTTGCCAGTTTCTGAAGGGACAGTCTTACTTCTGCTGGAAATGTCTCCCAGCAAGTGTTCCTGCTTGATACTTAAAAGAATGACTGAGTTTGAATGCACTGCGCTCTTTCCTACCACTGTCCAAATCATTTGTTGGCCAGGTCAGGCAGGAGTCTTTTGGGATGTTGGCTTTTCCAGTGGGATCTCAGAGCTGGGAAATGAGATCCTACCCAGGTAGGAGGAAAATGTTTCTGATTAAGTTAGGGGAAGGCTGGTGCAGGTGGGAGGGCTCAGGGAAGCACTCTTGTGTTTCTTTCTTTCTGACTTGGCTTTGCAGTACCTAATCTTTCTTAGCTAGGTAAAATGTAATAAGTAGCAGAACAGAATGTGAAGTTGAGGCCCAGTGTAGTCCATGATCGCGGAGCTCTCTGGAAACTTGGAACAAGGTATGAGTGATGTTGTTTTATGAGCTTTTATGAGCTGCTGTTCTGTATAGTGGTGTTTAGCATCTCTTTTATCAACCAAATGTTTTCAAAGTTTATTATAAATAAACAACTTTGATGTATCACCATTATTCTCTATTTCATTACAATTTTATAGTGAGTCAGGTAGAAATGAGTTTTGCATAGGGATTTTAATGTTTTTCTGAGAAATTTAGTTTGACATTTTATCTTTGTGTTAGTAAATGTGAGGTTACCTTTTTGCTGCATACATAGGAAGCCTCTTTTTTTCTGTTGAAGTGTCTTAATATACTGAAGAGCTTAGAGTGGGATAGGTAATAGTTAAGTGCTGTCATTTGTTCAACAGTTTTGATGTAGTTTTGCCAACATCCAGTAGATTGCAGTGTGAGGCTGTTCACAGTTGAGGGTTACTTTTCATTACTTTATCGATACTTGATTCACCACCGGTAAATTACTTTGTTTCCTCTGGATTTTCAGGAGCTTGTTGAAATGTGGTGCTGTTCCTCTTGAGTACATGTTGTATTTCATCTAGTCTAGCTCATTTCCTGTCTTAACATATTTCAACCAAAGAACCTGGACTCCTGAGCCATGTCTTTAGAAACACTTGATTTAATTTTGTTTTCTGCACTAGTGTGTCTGATTGGCGTAAGACTGGCGCCTTCTCCTTTGGGTAGAATATTTTGCCGTGCTGTTCCTGGCAGTCATTCTTGTTTATGTCTCTTGGTTTGGCGGCAGCTCCTAGATCTTCTACGGATGTTTTGGCAGACTCCTTCAGCACAGCTGGATCAGATGCTTCAGGTCTGGCTACACATACTTCCAAGAAATGGTAGCCTTTTTTGATTGGGTTCAATCTTGTTTCTGTGTGAAGTATGCAGAAAAGTTTCACTAGTCTTAAGAAATTTAGAATGATGAAAGCTTTTAGCATTTTCCTAAGCAGCTCCTGAAGTCTTTGTGGCAACCATGATGAATGTTTGCAAGCACTGTTTGGGTAGAAGACACATAGTTTAGAGAAAATCCCTCTATTCAAAAAAAGAGTTATATAATGATGTGCAAAAGCCAAAGCACTGGTTATATACACATTTATCAGAATGAGAGCATCTACCCTGCAGAATGTTTGTCTTTCAATTATTGCTGTTAATACATTTCAGGTGCATCCTTTCTCCTTTCCTTGCTGGTTCCTACTCAGCTGAGTCAGAGCTTATAGCTCTATCCTGTGAGGAAAAAGTGAGTGCTTTCATCTCTCTCTGTTGCTACAAATGAGAGGCATTTCTTTACTCTGTGCTTATCCTTTTCATCCAGAATTAAAAGTTTCTTATAATTAAAATACAACTGGATAACTAGGAAACTACAACTGGCTGTACTGAAGCTTATGAGCTATCAAGCATCTCTTCTCTCAGCAACATTTTTTTAGAAGTAATGAGTTTTCTTAATGAAGTAGAAACAAGCAAAAGAAGACAGTAATCTAATGAAGTTGTCTGAGCAGCAATCAAGAGGTGCAGGTCACTTGAAAGCAGTCTTCCTCAACACAGTCATTTGAGCTTAGTGAGACTTGCCTCATACAGTAATGAAGTGTCGCACCCATTAATTTTTTTAAAAACAGATTTTAAGTGGAAGAGTTGCCTTGTGAGCAGTGGAGCTAGTGAAATCCATTTTCATGTTGGTGTATGTGAAGATTTTTTGTAGCCTGTATCTTGCTGCTTTAACCTAGCTCTGTATGTTTGCATTGTGGCTGAGTGTGTGTGCTAGTTGGTTATCCAGGCTGCAGCACCCAGCACTGCCTGAATTCTTCCCTGCCTTTTGTTCAGGGTAGTAACTTAGTATGAGTGCCACTTCTCTGCCCAGTTATAGATAACTACAAAATTTTTGAGGGAGTTGGATTTTGTTGAGTTTCCTGCATTTTCATGTTTGGTAAAAAACAATCATGGAGACAAGGGTTTTGGTGAGTGTAAAAGAAGGGATGAACAGAGAAACTGGCTAAGGTACTCTTTGCGTCAGTCTCACTGTGTTATAAGATTAATGAAGCTGTAAAAACTTTTATGAGCATTTGTAATGCTGTGCTACCATAGCATTATTTTGTGTTTTTAAAAGACTATTGCTGCTAACTCTGTAGGATGAAGATATTCAAATTGAAAAGCATTTTGCTTTTCCTTCTAGCTATTATTGCCTTCATATAGCATGCTTCATGGGGTTTATTGCAGCGTGCCTTCTGTAGGCTAATAATTTTTGAGAGAAAAGTCTCCAGTTCTGAACTCGGTCAAGTGGCAGATGTAGAAGTTTTAAAAGAAGCTGGTGTGGATAGACTTCTGTCTGTGCTAGAACTCAGAATAATTCTAATGGAGGGCCTGCTGCTGTTGTTCTAAAAAATAAAACAATGTTCTAAAAAATAAAACTAAGGTTTGCTTAATTGAGATGCCAACATGAAAGACGAAATAGATAGCAATGAATTGATATGGATAGTAAAAATTTTTCATAGTGATGGCTTAGAAAAAAAGGTTTGGGAGAACCTTTTCTATAGCAAGAACATTTTGTAAAATCAGCAGTATACTGTACCCTGTGTTTCATCAGTATTCAATTACATGTCAAGCTTGTGAAAAATGATTAAGCAAAATTACGTATCTTAACTCTTGCTTAAGTAATTTTTTTGTTTTGTTCCTAGCCTAGAAGAAAGGAGGTTTGTCAAGTGAAGACAGGAGACATTTACATGTCTAGAGGTACCCTCTAAATGTGCTAATAGTTTCCTTTTTTTGTTTTTTATTTCAGGGCTAAATATCACAAATTAAAATACGGAACAGAATTGAATCAGGGAGAAATGAAGCCACCAAACTATGATTCGGGTAAGAATTTATTAACAATGAGTTCATTACTGACATAAAAGCTTCATTGTGGTTTGTGCAAATGCTGACATGGTAGTGTTGATAGAGTAAGCTGTTTAATGGAAGCAGTGGGAATAGAGAGAATTAATAAAAACTGTATTTTACTGTTACAAAATTAAAAATACATGTTCATTATTTGGGAGAGTATGTTACTGAATCAAATGAACTTAGATTTAAAAAAAAAAACAAGCCAACAAACTGCTCCTGGAAAAAATAATTTTTCATTTAATTAGTAATGTTTTGGAACAGGGAGATACTAGCTATAGAATCCTTTTATCTTTGGATAATTCTTTTGAATAAAAAGTTAAATGCAAAGGGCGTGAGATGTATGGTATATATTTTCTTCAATTACCTTGATACTCCTGGAGAAAAGTAATGAAAGTGCATATTAGTCATAAGTGAGAGTTTGAAAACAGAGAATTTATTCACAATAAATGGAAATGCACACAGCTATCTTCAGTGCTATGCTGTGACAGGACAGTTTTTCACCTGGATCTCTGGAAAGCCTATTTGTTTTTTCAGGCATTGCATCTTCTTCACTTAATTAGTTTTAAGCATTAAATTTGAGGAATTAATAATTCAAATTACTTTCTTTGTAAAAGTTTTGGTTACAGATTAAACCCTTGAAAGGAGAGGTAATAAGTGATGTTTTTTGTATCTCAATCCCCTAATGCTTCTACTACAGCAACAAAACTAAAACCACCTGTACATAAAGAAAGAGTATAGCAAGTCTGCACACCTCAGCTCTGTCATTTAGTTTGTGAAAGGAACAGTCTCTTTTACTGTCATGGTTAATATCTCATTGGATTCACAAGATCATTAAAAGAACCCAAACCAAGAAATTCAACACTGTGCTAACTGATGAAACTTTCTACCGGGCTTTTCTTGTCCAAGAAATAATGAATTTTTGAAAAAAAATTATTTTGTATTATCAAGGTTATTTCCTTAGCTGAAGGAATAGTTTAATTTGGTGTTAACTGAAAGACCTCAGGCTATATCCAGACCACTAGAAAACTTAGTCCAGATCATACAAGGTCCTAGACATCCTTAGTTTTTGTAATTTCTCAAGATGCTGCTATAGCACATTGCTCCAGTTTACCAGTTGAGGAATATAGTACAAGAGCCATAGCCAGTGCATTACTTCTCTAATGTGAACAGTAATGCTTAACTTTGCTTAGAATTCCATTATCTTGATTTATCCCTTTGCATTCTCCATATGTAGATATCAGAAATGTATGCTTTTGTTTTGCATCAAAGCTGACTGATGAAAGATATGAGCTTAAAATAGAAACTTTGTTTGTGGTCATGCTGCTGTTGAGTAGTCTTTGACAGATACTTATTTGTATATCTGCAACTCTCTTCATTTCTCGCCCTTGGCCCCTGCTTTTCCTGCCCAATCATGAAAGAGTATGGAAGTGTTTCTAGTAGTTCTTTCAAATGGGTCCTTGTTGTCTGACTTCTTTATGATCTCTTTGGGAGTCAGTAATACAATTTAGAAGAAAGAGTTCAACTTCTAATAAAGGGAGGACTTCTTTTGTTTGTTTGTTCCTTTTATTGCTGCTCTTATTTGTTCATAATGCAAATCCCTTCATTCTTAGTTGTAAATGGCTGTTATTGGTAGTGATCATCAGTTTAGAAGAAACTGACGCTCTCAGTTTTGAGAATTTTTGTCTGCAGAGATCCTTAATATTGCCTTTGAAAGAAGGGATTTTGCTTTCAAAAGGAATTTTCAGGCAGATATACTTCACTCATATTTTAATTCTTACAGATTGAGCTTTGGCAGTTGGGCATTGCTCCCAGCCATGTTCAGTTGTCAGAAAAATCATTGTGCAATTGATTATTTCCTGCAGTTACTATTAAGTGGATTTGTGAATTTGAGGAGAATAAAATTCATGGCTGTCTTTGTATGTGAATTCTGATTAATCTTTGATAGCTTCTTTGCATGGGTGGTGGTTTTTTGTGTGTGATGTTATTTCAGTTCTTTAAAGGTAATGACTTACCCGTAAGGATAGTAGCTTTCCCACATCACGTATCTAGTTAGTCATAGGATTATACCACAGGTTTTTCTGGTTCTTAATTTTTGTTTACACAAGAAGATTGTTTGGAGCACAAGGTTTTCAACTTTTGTAGAGGCTTCCATAAATACTAAACCAAGATAATGGGATAACCAAGATAATGGGCTTATCTCCTGGAGGAAGGAGGGAAAAATCCGTCTGTCACGTAGTATGAAGCTGTATATGGAATAAATGTGTAGCTGTTGGTTGCCAATATTCAAATAGGTTTCTCACCAGAACAGCCACATTTATTTTTTCTGTAAATTTTCCTGGAGCAGTACTGTTTGGAAGCAATTTTATGGCTGTGAAAAATTTTTCAGGTTAAAAAATAAGCATACCACCCCTGTTTTCTCTATGGAATTTTTTTTTTTTGTTATCTGTGCCAAAAGACTAATAGAAATGGAGATTAATTTAAAGTTGATGTGAGTAGGTCTGGGTTTCTGTTGAATGTTCAGATTTTAAGGAAATTGATAATAACAGTAAATTGTAAATATAATGCTGCAATTACATCTGATACTGTTAGCAGCTAAAGATGTTTGTATCCAAACTGAAATTATGAGTAGCAATTATATTGGAAAGTTAAGGCAATATGATGAAAGAAAAAGGAGTAAGATACAGCATTTAAATGTGAGACAGAAGCAAAGGCATTGATGGTGAGTGGATCTTGCTCCTCATACAAGTACGGTGCACCTGACAATCTTTATGTATAACTACAGTTACTATTTCATAGTATTTCCATTTCTTTTTGCTCTGCATTGATTATTGGACTTTGAATTTTGCTATTGAACCATTTCTAATAATTTTCAGAAAAAGAAAAAAATGTTCATAATTAAATAATCTTTTCCAGATGAAGGGAATGAGACAGAGATTCAACCACAACAAAACAGTCAACTTATATGGAAGCAAGGACGCCAGCTCCTGAGGCAGTAAGTGTTGAAAAAAGAATGAATAATGAATGCAAGGGAGATCATCTGGCAATGAAATGTGATGATGCTGGTATTTGAATTTTTTTTTTCTGTTAAATTTTCTTTCAAGAAAAGTTAGTGCATATGGTGAAGTTCATACAGGTTTTGGCATATTTTTCTTAGGTTTTTAAAAAATTTTCATGTTTCAGTTGAGAAGTCTTATCAGATCAAACCCAGTGAATCTCCTTTGCTTTATGGTAAAACAGTCTGCTTGGGAAAACAGTGGATCATGACACTTTGCAATTATTTTTGTAATTTGAAAAATGCACACAAGTAATTCTAATAAGAGCTATGTAAAATAAACATAACTGATATTGGAGAGGGGTAACTTTTGTTTTGGACTGCTCAAGGTGCCAAAAAGATTATTATATAGAAGGTTGGAGTAGAAATTTTCCACTTCTTGGTTAATCTCAATGAAGTGTATGTCTTTTAAATCAGTTTTTTGAAATTGTGGTCATAATGAGTTAAGTGGCTTCCAAGATACTTCATCACTTTTTAATGTGGTGTGGTTTTTTGCCTGAGTTACAGTCCTGGGTTTAAATTGATGGATAGAATACCTCTCATTAAAATGTCTTATCTGTTTTTTTATGTGTTGGCATTGTCACCTATGCTGATGGTTAGATTCTAAGGTCTTCTAACGAACTAACAAAACTTTTGTTTTCTGATTTTTTTGAATATGTCGTAGAGGATTAAATGAGATAGCAGGAGGACAGTAGGGACATCCTGGAGCTTATATTAAAGAATATTTTCCCATGGAGTTATCCAAAAGTTGAAATTTTTCTATGGCTTGTACATGCATTTCTTTTGCACAAGCTTAAATCTTTGTATATGTGTTGAAAAACTGTAAAAGTAGCCTGGGCTTAAATCAGTCATTTTGAGACAAGTTGTTCCTTCTCAGAGCAGTTCATAAATATGTGACACAGTGTAGAAAGCAGTGCATATTACTGGTGGGTTCTGTTTTGCATAGATGACTTATTTGAATTTTATATATCCAAGAATCATCATTTCTCTCCTGATGTAGTTATGTCAAGGATATTGTTAAATAATTGGAGTAGAATTTTGTTGCAGGAAAAGTGCATGTCCTTGATTTGTAACACGTGTTCTTGTGAAATAATATTTCCCCTCTTCAGAATCCTCATAAATACTGACTATTTAATCAATCCAGTGCTGCTGAGAACACAGTGCTACTAGCAGCGTATTCTAGAGAAAAGGACAGAGATCTTTTGTTGTTTTTTTTTTTAAAATCATTATTTTTCCCTTATTTCCCTGTAGACATTATGACATACTGATGAGAGCTAAGTTTAGAGCTTGAGGTTTTCATACAGGTTACTCTAGGATTCTTGCTGCCTAGACCTTATATGCAAGATAAATTTGTGTTTTGCAGATCCATTGCAGAGTAAGAAAAAGACAAGATAAAGATTTCATCAAACCTAGTGCACTGTAAAACCCAGCTATTTCTAGCAGCTACAGAATTTGGTTTTATTCCTCCAGTTTTTTGGGCTTCTAATAATAACTTTACCACCATATCTAATAATTCTTGCAAGGCTTCATATGTGGTTTCCATGTGTTGAATAATAAAATATCCGTGTTGTACATGGAGCTGTAGTGAATTTTGTGAACCAGTTATAAATATTTTAAGTGAAAGTGCTTTTCCATCCATTTTAGTAAATGAATGAATAACGTATTGTAAAACCTCTGACTGTTTAGGCTCTTTTGATTTCTTTTTTTTTTTTTTCCCCTCCCTTCTCAGTGACTGTAGAGGCTGGTACTGCAAGAGACAATCCCTCTGCAGCTGGTACAGGATGATTTATAAGCATGTTTCATTAGCACAGTACCATACTTTGCTAAGCTAAGGGACTGAAGATGAGTACAGGGAGGAGTTTTTGTTTACTGTTTTGAGTAAGTGAGAAGGAAGATTAGGATGAGTTCTGTTCCTACAGGTATCTACAAGAGGTGGGCTACACTGACACGATACTGGATGTGAAATCAAAGCGTGTACGAGCTTTACTGGGCCTCTCAAGTGATGCTTCAGAGAAGGAAAACAGAAATCAAGAGCCAATGGTAAATGGCACAGAGGGTCAGATTAAAGAAAACGCAATGATTGGGTAAGCATCAAGCTGACAATGTTATCTCTCTGCATAAATGCCCTTAATAATATAGAACAAATGTTTTGTTTCTGAGAATATTTCACAATTATTTTTCCCTGAGTTGGAGGTTAGAGCCATTTTAATTAATTTTACTACAGTAAGCAGTAAGTGTGAAAGTAACTCATAATGTTCATAGCTTAAAAGCACCATATGTTGGTTTTTTTTTCAGTTGGTGACAGCACAAAGTCAAATCAAGCCTATTTGGTATGCTATTACTAAGTGGTTAAAGGTCAGCATTTTTCAAGGTAACAGTTTAGTTGTGTTGCTGGAAACTTTACTGTATTGATTACAAGCTTTGCTCTTCTGGTCTGTGCTGACTAGGATGTGATAATCTATATGAAATCCACTCTGAAAAATCTCTAGGTTGCTTGTTACATTCTGATTCCTGTAATTTTCACATTTTCCACTAATGGATAGATACATGTAAATGTGACTGAAATGTAAAGTATTTATTTCTGTCCTTCAGCATTTCTAATGCTGTAAGAATTTAGTGAAAGAGTAAAAGCTTGTGCTGGCTTTTCCTTTTAAGTAATGCTGAAAATAGCTTTTTTTCCATTTTTTTTCTCCTTTCTATGCCAAGTTTAAAAAAAAAGTAGAAACTTCATTCTGCAATTTAGCTGTAGAGGCTTCAGAAAGACAATGCTTATTCTTGTTTAAGGTATCATTGCAGAACTTGAAAAATAATGAAAATGGTACAGAATTATTTGTCTGATCAATACATGAGGTGGTTGTCCACAGTAGTTTGTGCTGCATCAGTGAGCAGAGTTTTCCACAAAGCTTCTCTATCTTTGTGCCTTTTTTATCCTGATGGGATGAAATTCAAGACTTACTTTCTTTGGTCTAGTGCTGTTATGTGACACATTCTGCCTTTTAAAAAGCATTTGTAAAATATGATTATACTCAGCAGATAGCCACTGCAGCATCTTCAGGCCAACGAGTTATATAAGGACAGTGGTTCATTGTTATGTAATTAAATTTAATGCTGTGAGGTGGAAAATGAGTATATGAGAAGACCTGCAAGCTACTAAAATATATTGTACTGTTACAGAGTGGACAAACCATGCCATTTATATACAGCAGCTTTGTTTTTGAAGAACAAAGAATGCTTAGTAGATGACAGTAACAATTTTAGTTCCATTTCTGGTGGAATGAAATCCACTTCTCAGGGAAGTGGATAAATGAAGCTTTTCTTCTTACACTTTCAAATTAATTTAGATGTGTTTAATTCCGTTTTAAAACAGATGTACATAAGGTAGTTTATTTGCTGGATTAAATGGTTGGACAGTGGTTTTTGATATAGCAGTTTTGGTTGCATTTGCATTTCTTTCCTATCTGCTTCCTTTCTGGGTAGTTCTGTTACTAGATTTAACACTTAGTGGTCTGCCCCATAACTGAGAATATTCTCTTTGGAGAAAAATTAGTACCCTTCTGTTGTGGCTCTGTGTCGCCTGTAAAGCTGTTTGGGCTGCACACTTTGAGAAACTGGTTTTGTCTCATTATGGTGCATAAGATAGCAGACTGCAATAAAAAGCTTAGGGAAATGTTTTGGTACATGGGGTATGGGAGATGACTGCAGGATTTTAGAGTGGAAGAATTTTCCAGGGATCTTGTTCAACACGGTCATGCCAGTATTCAGTGGTGACTTTTGAGTTTGTGGACGTCAGCAGAGATCTCCCTTGCTGAGAGGAAAAATTGGAGCTTTTACTGAAATTTCTTGGTCAGTCGAAGTACAGGACTACCTTTCAATGAATGCTGTGAATGTTTGGACTGGTCTAAGTTTGCTTTCAGACCATCTCTTTCAATTTTCCACACAGGAGGCATTCCGTGGTTGTCTTCCTGGCAGAGCCTGCCTGTTCTTTAACAGAGACTTCATCTTGTGCTACTAGATACTGTAAAATGTTACACCTCACTGTTTTAGCGGCATATGGTACTGTCCACCTCTTCCCAACTGCATCATCGCTTGCCTGTGGGACTTCAAAGCACTGCTTTATGGCAGATGGGAAATCAGAAATGAGATGTTGTTTTCTATTTGCTCACATTTACTTGCTTTTGGTTCATCTATTGTCAGACTGTCAGCACTGTATTTGTAGAACAGATTCTTTTGGGAGACTACTAGTATTGAATACTAAAATTTAAGGCACATGATCTTGCTCTTGATTCCCATCAGAATTCTTACAGTGTTTGGAAACTTAAGTCAAAGCTTTTCTATCTTTTTGGCAGAACTAGGAAAAATCTAGATGCCTCAGATGCCTTAATTCTTTCTCACAGTCAGGGTAGGGGCATTTTCTGAATTGACCTCTCCAGGTTTGGGTTGCTTACCAGGACTGGGAAAAGTTCAGCAGTTCTTTCAGTAGGCTCTTGTTCTCCCTAGTGTGTGCATAAAGTAAGAAGAGAAGTGAGGCCACAGCAGACTTGTTGGAAGGAGAGTGATGAACAAGTGCCTGCAGTTCAGTGGTAGTAAGGGAGGAAGTTGCAGTGAGAGACTGGAAGAACAAGAGACCAACCTAAAAATTACTGCAGTCCTAGGAAGATTAAGAACGTGTGCATGTTTGCCAGAACCACCAGACATTAGGACAGATGCAAACTAAAACCCTGATGAAGGAGGTCCCTGGATGTAGGGGTACAGCAAAACTCTTTGAAGGAGAAAGCTTTGCTGTCCCCACAGAAGCCTGTGGACTGCTTAAGATGGTTTGGCAGATGGAATGAACATGGAATGAACATTGATGTTACATATCTGCTAACAAGTCTGAAGCTAGTGGTCAACCTGAAGGTGTTTGAGTTAGATTTGAAGAACAGAGTGCTGGAAAAAATGTAATGCATGGAAACAAATCTAGTCTAGCAAAGAATATCTCCATTGAAGTAAGAAAACACAGCTCACAGAACATTTGGTTTGTTTGATCTTGGAAGAACTGCATAATATTGTGGATCCAACTGTAACTGCAGATATCAAGTCTGATTTTTAGAAAAAATATTTACATGGAAGGAAGAATGTGAGAAGTGGAGCCAAGGGTATTAAAGAAGGAAAGTTTGTGAATGAGAAACAATGAAGACAAATCAATAGGAGTTTAGAAAGAATGTGAGTGAATGCGATGAATATACAATAGAGGTGAAAATAATATAGTGGAAAACAGAGAGATGGATACAATTATGAATTTCAGGAACAAGAAATTGGAATTAGTATTAGTTTTCTATTTCCTTAAAGATTTCTACTAATATACAGATTTCACTAAGAACAGGTTGGCTAAACTAATTTCTCTACAATTGGATAAATCCCAAGGAAAGTAAAAAATTATATTTGATGCTTTTATGCTGCTGTATGGTTATCTCTTTGAGAGAAGAGCAAGGGTAATGCAAATAGTAAACAAAACTTTATGTTGTGACTCTTGATTGTTGGTAACCAATACTTTCTCAGTAAAGTGAAAGTGATGGATAACAAAACAAAGAAACCTCAGTACATCAGTCTGATTTTAGCATGTTTTTTCTGTAATTCCATTAATCTGTGTATAGTGATTGTTGCTGCTGCTCACCCTTCTTCAGCAATACCTCTGATCTACCCCTTGCAAGGGTAAGCCCAAGCATTTTTCCTCTGACTTCAGGGATGCATGTAGTGTATACTTTGTGGTGGATAGAGGGGATATTCCTGCTCTGCTCACCTAACTACATCTTTCATGAATCTTAGTGAGCTGTCTGTAATACCTACTTCAACAGCTGGGGTTCAGTGCTATAATATCAACAGAAAGTCAAGCCTTTTTATGGGAAAGGCTGATGAGAAGAATGGTTGGGGTGATTGTGGAGTTGATGCTGTTTACTTTGGTATGTATAAGCCCAAAGTAGTACAGTGCACATACTCTGGACAATAATATTTATTTGCAACAGCCAGCATGTCATTTGTATTCTGTTAGACTCCAATTGTGGTAGAAAATTGTCATATTGTCCCTCACACCCCATCTTTTTTGGTTTTTATCTTAAGTGTTGCGACTACATGAGATAACTCCTCCATCTCTTTATTTTTTCATTCTTTTGGTACCGTGATGAACAAATTAATATTGTCTTAAAATCTCATAAAGCCAAAGCCATTTCTCTTCTTAGTGTTATATGAAGTAGCTTCAGTCTTCTATGTATTGCTAGCTGCTACATCTGTGGCCAAACTTGTATTCTTACTTTGCCTATTTATTTGCTAATGTACAGATCCTCTTGAAAACTTTAGCCCTCCAAGACTTCACATGGATTTTGAAACATCCTGGAAGATTTTGATTCCATAAATGAAATCTTAATATAACCTGAGATAGATATAGACCTGATTCCACTTTTTTTCATGGAATTTGAAAGGGAGTCTGTTTTCAGTTTCTTCAGATCAGCTCACTTGCGTTACGAAAGATAAGTACCACTTGGCATGACTGGACTTAAAAATAGATACTAAAATAATAACTTCATAATAATGACTGAAGTTCTTAACACCTGCAGAGAGAGGAATGGGTGCTTTCCCCCAGCAGACTGAAACAGAAATTAAAGCTGTCTGCAAGCATCACTTCTAGCCTTGAAAACATGATAGTATTTAAGTATCTTCAGTTCACTTATTACCTCATTTTTAATGGTTTTGTCTTATTGACCGAAAGCTAAACAATCAAATTAGTTTACCTTCTTGAAAATGTTTGTCTACTGTTGACATGAGTGGAAGCAAATATATTAAAGGAATAGAAGTGGAAAGGAATACCAAGCATATGTATGCATATGCACATACATACAGCAATGTTAACAGATATAAACAATATAGATAAATCGTCAGAGTTCTTGTTAAGGTTTTGATTATTAGAGCTGTGTTTACATAGAAACAACTTAAAGAAAAATGATTCTGAATGATACATCAGTCTCTCTAAAACTGATCTATTGCCCTTTTTTCCAAATTGAATCACATATGACTTCCACTGCCTATATTTTACGTGAGCAAAAAGGCATTAAACCTCAATGCTTGAGAGCAAATCGAAAGGCTTATTCAAAGACTAGAATTAAACATTATGAAGACCTTGTCTTTTTTCATGTACAACAAATCATTCCAACAGACACTTTAGTGAATGAACTTCTTTTCTATACCAGAAGGCCTTGAATAACTCTTTTTGCATCTCTAAATCCTATTAACACTGACACATATAAAGAAACTACTGCATACTGGCTGATGAATGCTGTTTGTTGACTCACTTATAAAATGGTTTACTTGAGAAAATATCAGAATTTAACAATCTGAGTTAACATCTCCCATGAAAAAGGTTCCCAAGATAGTGTTGAAACTCAAATACTGAATTGCAGAAAGAAAAAATTCCCAAATTTATTTGCTTTAATATCTTTGTTCTTGTTTTTTTCTTCTTTTTCTTGTTTGTCCCTGCCTCCATCTTGCAGTGACCTTACAGGCATCTCAGAGATACCTGGACACTTTCAGTAGATGAATTGAATCAGAAAAAAAAAAGTAAATTGGGGTTTGGTTGAAGAAAGTAGTAACTTCTTATTTCATTGACAGAGATCTGTTTTTAAGGGTTTGAGGGAAGCTTCTTGGAAATGTCATGGGACAGATGGAATGGGGAGAGAGAAGCAAAGAGAGGAAAGGAGATTTTGGTTCTTCAAACATTGAATTTTTCTATTTTTGTTATTTAAAAAACTTTTTTTGTTTGACATATTACAGTTATTTGACTAGATTTGGCAGGAAAAGTGGGCTTTCCTTTCTAAATGGTTTTTCTTTATGGTTCCAGTTTAACCTCCAAACCATTTTGTAAGTGTTGCTTACCAGTTGAATGTATTGCACTGGGTCTTACACTGCGTGATGTGAATTCTTAAGAGGCTTCATAGATTGTGACAGACTGCCTAGCCTGACCCATGTTTCCTGTGTGTAAATTTTGATGATTGTAAGTGTTCCATAGTTTTAAAAATTAATAATTTGAAATTTTCTGTGCTGCATTATGAAGATTTTGTGCAGTATTTGAAGATGTAGCAAACTGTTCTTAAATGAAGCCCTTATAGAAAGGAATGTATTTGAATTTGCATGCATTTATCTATTGCATCCAGTTTGAAAGAACTTGGCTAGTCACATTAAAAAGACTGTGTTAAAACATGCAATTAAATTTTATAAGGAATTAATAAAACACATGACTTTGCACTAGCATGTTGTGATAGGAGAGAACTGAGTGAATCCTCAGGAAAAGAGGATGCTAGAATAACTTTGAAATGTGAGTGACAACAGGCTTTTTTCTGTACAAGGCCCAGGAACATTTCTCAGCCTAAGCTGATCTTGTGTTTATCTAACTTTACTGTGGTAATTCTTCCTGCTTCTGAATTTGTCAATAAAATCTGGTTTTATTTAAGATAACTTGCGTATGTCTTGGATAAAACAAGCAAGCATAAAGTTCCCTCTGCTTTTTCCTCTGGGAGAGTGAGTTGGACGTAGGCAGGTAATGGCCTTGTGGTTGGGCAGTTCATGGGAGAAATTTAGTAGAGTCTCCCTTGACATGACCACGGTCTTCCAAGAGTTGTTCTCAATGAAGGAGAAGGTAATGATCAAAGTAATCAATGGTTACATGTTTGTTACATGGCTTTAGTTGAAGTTGAACTTTGCTTTTAATTTTGAATGTTATGGATTGCGTTGGGAGCAGGAAATGTATCATCAATGTGCTCTATTAGTTTCCGCATTACAAACTTCACCTTTCCTACTTCTCACTCAGAATTTATGTTAGAATGCTGAGTATTAAACTTTGAGAGTCGATTGAGCACTATACATTTTCTAAGCTGCTAATATTCCCTTGTCAGGACTGACTAGATTTTTACTCAGAATGCTTATCTTGAGCCATGTGAACTGAGTTGGCTCTGTGGCCTGATGAGGCCCAGTGAGAGTCACAGTTGCTTTAAATAGTACATGTGGAATATCCACAAATAATATTTCTTCAATTTCTTGGGAAGAGATTATTTTTAGTCTTAAAGGGACCCTGGAGTTCAGACAAATCTGAATTTTAGAACAGCCTGTAAAATATAAGTCTGGGCAAAATACAGAGTGCTGAGAATTTTGGGGCAATCATAGCTACAGGAAATTCTGGCAGCAACTCCTGAGGAGGGAAATAATCATGTGATTTCAAATTCATGTTACTTTAAGGGAGGTATGTATTTCAGTTACCAGTCAATTTGAAAACTTTGTGTTCTGAACAGGAAAAAATGCCCAATCTTTTGGGGGCAGAAATTCCCTGTGTCAAGAGTAATATCCACAAAAACTGCACACTGACCATCTGTTAGTTGTAAGATGAAAAAACAGCAGCATTAGTGTAGCTATACTTTACTTTCTGGCACTGCTTACTATACTTACTATTGTTGTGACAAGCAGTCCTGTTGTACTTAAAAATGTGCAGACCCAAGCAGCAAATAGTGTCTCTGCCCCAAAGACATCTGTCTTATTAGGTAAGGCTATTGCAGAGCACAGCGTTATCAGTATCTGATCTATTTTAGGTTTGGCTAGGAAATGTGAGTCAACTGGGTTGACACCCACAAAAGAAAGAAGGCAGGTTTAGATTCTGGGCAGTAAAAACCATGCAAAGGTGCTGTTGTTGAGTACAATTGAGGAAGGAGCAGTAGGAATGAGATTCCAAACAAGCAGCTGAGGAGCACGTTGTTGAAGAAGTTCTGCCAAAATCTGATTGCTCTCTGCTTTGGCAGCTTCTGTAGCTGTTCCTGCTGTCTGGGATTTCTGGCTTGTTCTCTCCCAGTAATTTTTCTTCAGACAGTATGACTGGGGGAAAATGAAAAAGCAACACTTAAGTTCTTGCACTTGGAAAAATATGTTCTCCTTTACATATGTTTTGATTCAGAACAGGCCAGTAAAGAGGAATTACCCTTTTTGAGACCTTTTTTGATGTTTTTTTGGTCTCCTTTTATTTGCAACAGGCCCTGAACCTTACCATAGTGTTGCCTCACTTATGTCTGTAATCCTGCAGTTCATGCATCCCCAGCTTTTGGAGCTCCATTCTATTGCTTTCCCACATTTTCTTTTTTAAAAGTATTCTAGAATATAAAAGTCCTGCGTTATGCTTTTGCCACTCCTGCTTTTTTATGTTGCCTTGTGAATGACCCCACAGGAGAATCAAGCTAAACACATGGAAAAAAATGAAACAACCAAATTTCAAACTGTCATTGGATAGGCACAGTACTTGTATGGTTTAGTGGTGATTTTTGTCAGATATAGGTTGATAGTTGAACTCCTTGATCTGAAAGGTCCCATCCACCCCATGCGTGATTCTAAGATTCTGTGATCAAAGTAGATAATATAAAATAGCTAAAGCATAATATTATAGCTAGACATTTTCTTAAGTGTATTTTACAATATTCCCAAGTGTTCACGCTTTTAGTATTATGTAAAATACATTATATTTTATATTTATGTTTTGCTGAAGAATGAAAAATAGCCAAATGACTAACTTAGATGTGATTGGGCTGCTGGAGTCTGTCAGGGTACAATACAGCCAATCAATATGGCTCTCAGCTTGAAGCTTCTTTTCCCTTTAGAAATTCTGTCTAGTTTAAATATTCTGTCAGGTTTTTTTCTTTTTTATTTTTATGAATTCTTCCTTGGATGTTGTGCCTTAGCACATTTAATCTTCTGTGGTTCTTTGCTGACTCTATAAATTTTTGTACTGTGCAGGAGTTTTGAAATACAAACTACAGTGTTTTCCAGTGCACGTAATTCGTTTTACTTCTCAGTGCAAGTGGAGATGTACAATTATGCATACATCCTGCCCACTGAAGTATGTAATAATTACTATGATAGTTAAATTCAGACCAGTTGCATAGAAATACAACCTTCTCTTTTGGTTGTCACTTTGAATTTCTGCATAATAGAACCTGATTTAAGATCAAATGGGTCCAGAACCAAATGTGAATTAGTGCAAATACTCATACCTGTATCTTTAAAACAGGCTCTATTAATTTAAGTTTTATATTTTGTTCAATACTAGTTTAGGCATTGTTATTTACTGTAGCTTGGCTGATAGTTCCAAATACAGATCAGCAGCCATGAAGTTTTTACATAGCAAATTTTTACAGAGCAAATTACAGGGAAAACCCACATAAACGCGCTTATGGTTGGATGATTCAATCCACTAAAAGTTGACCAGGATACACAAAATCTACTGGAAACTACTAAGTAAGTCAAGTGAAGCACATTCACACATTTTGTCTTATAAAGATTGATGTGTTGGAGTATGATAGGATTCTGTGATACTACAGATTCATGACACCTTAGAGTTTGCCAAAGTAGTGATTACATAAGGAAAGAGAAAAGTATTACAGAGTGCTTTCAGGTTTGTCATAGAAACAAGCGAGTTAAAATACTGCAGGAAGCAAGGTAAATGGGAAGCTTGTTTGAGATTGTTCTTTTCTAAGATAAAATACAGGTAAGTAGGAGGATTATTCTCAGTAAAACTAGCGACCATGAAAATATACTGTGTGTCATGGTATATTTTTTAGGTGTGTATGTGGAATTTCTAATGGGACGTGAAGTCTTTATTGGTATTTTGGGCCATAAAGATGAACAAATGAAAAAAGACTAGAAATTCAAATTGTCTAAATGAGACATATCTGGGCTATGAAAAAGCCAGTTCTGTTAATTGTTGTCATGTAAATATAGAACTGCTTGAGCAGAGGCTGCGTAAATAAGACGGTGTGTAACTTATCCTGCCTTATTGCACATCAGAGCTTTTGTCCTTGGATATTTTCTGTAACAAACCTTTGAAAAATCTTATGAAGAAACAATGGACTAAGTGGGTGATGGACAGGACGTGTTTACACTGCAGGGAGTTTAAAGGGTTATACTATATGGGCTTGTTAGTTAATTGAACCTTCTGAAATGGGTCATAGCAGAAGCATCATTTAGCATTATTTTGACACTTGCTGGTAGTCAGGGTGACTGTGCAAGACCATTTAGATCTCCAGATATGAAAACAGAGAGACTTCAGTGGTTTCAGTGGTTATGAAAATCAAGATGAAAATCAGACTTCTGCTGTAAGGTAAGAAAACAATAAATCTTGTCTTTACTGCTGTAAAGTCACGTAAGGAACATACAAGGTTTTATTGGTAGTAATCTTTGTAATTCAAAGTATTATTTTTTTCACCACTTTTTCTTTGATTTATGGGGAAGTGCATTTTCCACATAGAAAACACATAGGTACCTGTTGTTAATTTTACTATTGTTTTAATTGTACTTTCTGACTTTTTGTAGTAGTTACCGTCCTGCTTTTTGGGTTCTTCTTCTTCAGGAATTAGTAGGACAACGCTTTTGCTTGCTGTTCTGAGGCACTGCCTTTGGGCAATGTGGTCATAATTTTACCCAATCTTCATCCATTTCCTTATTTGCTTAAGGTTAATGTCTATGTGAAGGTTACTTAGTTATACATATTTTCCCATTTTATTGTTTTATATAGGGAAATCTACTATATTAATGATCTAGAGTTTGATATTTCCTGGGAAGGTGAGAAATACTAGATAGCAGCAGCAGGGTTGTTCTGTACCCTGATGTACATATAGGAGGTCAACTTAGTAGCTGTAACACATATTCTTGTGGCTGAAGCTTTCTGTGATGGTCTATTAATACTGATGTTGTTTTTTGGGCACCTACCAGATTAATGTTGCTTTAAAATGGTTTTCAAATAAAAAAATAGAAGCTTGATGACAGAAAATGGATTGTTCCATAAAGTTGTTTTGTGAGAAATGTTTAGTTTTTTAATCCACAGGTATTTTTACCTGTAATGGCCCTCTTATACCTATGGGCTTATTTTAGTTTCATTTGCTGTTTGCCATCATAGAACAGAATGGTAATGGCACAAGTGACTTCGTTACGATTTCTTTTGACTCATGATGGTGGTTGTTGTTGTTGTTTAGGAAACCTGAATTGACTGACTCTGCCTCTCTGCTAGAGACCTTCAAGTTTCTTGAAAACGCAGCAGCAGAATTCAGTGATGAAGAAGATGAAGACGATATTGAAGGACGAGAGAAAACAATCATTGATAGTGCAACAGTGAGTGGAAAAAAATAATTGAAAAAGTTACGAAGAACATAAAAAGTGAGATTAATGAGATGTCTATAAGCAAAGTATATGACTGTGTATGTACACGTGCAAATCATTAATGCACCTTTATGATGGTCAGTCCAAGCATGTGTGCATAAGAGGAATTACATAAGCACTTTCAATTTCATGCATATAAACTGAACTTTGCCATCTTTATTGCTTTAAGTCTGAATGACAGATTAAAAAATTTTAAATTTTTTTCAGCTACTCTGTACTGCCTAGTATTTTTGAGATATATCTTGGATACAATTTTTAAGGTTGTAGATGACCTGCTTTTTACAATTTTCAGCTTGCATCAAAGTATTTGTTTGTGATGTTGTGTGTTAAAAATGCACTGTTTATTGAATTATTATGTAATGGATTGATATTTAGAATTACTTGTACAACTTTAACCTCATAGGATGCAGAACAGAAGTAACACATTTCTCCTTAAGTTGTAGTAGGAAGAAATAGTATGACTGGAAAAGCACAAATACAGTTAAATTTTTTTTGTTTGTTTATACAGTCAAATGCCTGAAACTCTCTCATGAGCTATATTTTGCTATGTGATTTGGTCATATGATTACTAAAAGTTGTATGTACAATCACTACTGAATTTTAACATCTTCTTTTCAAAATTAATTTTATTTTGTGAGTTGTGTTTCCTAACAATTCAAGCAGCTGAGAAGGTCACAGTGAATGTGTTGTTTCTGTGATAGGCTTAAAAAAATCCATGGGTTTTTAAGAGGATCTTTGTAAGCTTGTTCCTGTCATCCATGGATTGTGAACAAATATCTGAGACTCTTCTGTAAAGTTATGTGCAATACAGTATGTTTGGTGATCCTGCCAAAGGAATCAAACTTGAAATGTAGAATTGTTTCTGGTTTTGAAATTAATGGTATTTAGAGGAAACAGTCATTCATTCTTATGAACTTTGAGATGTTGGCCTATGGATTGAAGTCTTTTCAGACTGACCTGATGTTCCTAGTCAAGATATGGCAATGAATGGGATTTTTCATTTTCTGTAGAAGTAAAATTTGTGCTACAGGTTTTGTGTATCATAGCATCAGCTTGCTTGTTAGTCTAATAACTACAAAGCACATAGTACTTTTCATTAATGAAGAAGTACGTTGACTGCAGATTGCATATGAGGAAATCCTTCATTAAAACATGATTTTTTTTTTTTTTTTTACTAAAATCTGTGAAGTCTCTTTTACCAAGTTCTCTTCTAAACTTGACAAGGAAATTCAGTTTAAAAAGGAAGTATGATGTTTAAGTAACTGTAATATCTTAAGTAGTATGCAGGGTAGAATGACTTTTCCCAAATCTATGCAGATTAGCTCTTGTTGTTGTTTGTGGATGTTTTTTTCTAGACTTGTCTTTTGGTCCATGTGTAGAGTGGTTTCAGATGCAAAACCTGCAAAGGCTATTTGTAGAGTGAATTGGTTTTCCATTTCACAGCTTTGTGCATTTTGTGGGTTGTTTTGTTTGCTTTTAAAAAAATACTCATTAAGAGAAATTTTTTACCTTACCTTATTAAAAAATTTGTGGTGGTCTTGAACAGTGTAGTTTCACTATCATGTGATTGATTATTGGCAGACACAGGAGCAAAGATGCAGAGAAATTTGCTTTTTCCAGATTTGCTTATTCATGTGTTCTCTTATGCTTCCTTTGCAACTTCCTGTTAAGATTTTGCATAGAAGACAGGACAGTACTGCTTGGTATGGAGATATGCGTGTAACTTAGATCAGTTTTTTCTATCCTTCTTGACCTTCTAGATTGTAAGAAAGAGAGTGCTATCTGACAGCAGTGAAGACAGAGATACAGAAGAAGCTTTGAAAGAATTTGACTTTTTGGTTACCTCAGATGAGGGTGATGGGGAATCGAAAAATTCAGCAGATGGAACAGATTGGGGTAAGTAAATATAATGGATTTTAGCTGGGGGAAAAACATTACACTTCTATATGGTGATGGATTGATTGAGATCTGTGTCATGATCATAGCACATTTTGAATATCCCTGCAGTAATTTCTGAGGTCCTCTTGACATAGTATTCTTATTTTTAGGTATAATGCTTTATTGTACCAATTCTTTACAGTTTATGCTTTTGTTCATTGTATTTTTTACTTTTTTTTAACAATAAGACAGAATTTAAATATTACAAATCTTACAAGTCTTTAAATCTTAATTTCCATGTGTTTTTCCAGTGACCCATGCTAATGAAGGGCTCTGTCAAAGCTAAATTTTTACAATTACAAGTATGAAAGTTATTTTACCATCTTTGCCCTCTCTGACTTTGATATGAGAGTAATGTGAATCATAAAGACTGGATTAGTTGTGCTGTTATTGTCTGGTAACAATTTGAGCAATATGAGCTATGCACTTACCTTTAGTAATAATGAAGAGGTTATATCTCTAAGCCATGTAGTCAGAGCATGACATTTCACAAACTGTTATCTGTCTTTTGGGGTGCACTCTCAGCAAGTTTGCAGATGACACCGAGCTGAGTGGTGTGGTCAACAAGCCATCAGGACCTGAGCAGGCTAGAGAGGCTGGTCCATGCAAACCTCATGAAACTGAACAAGGACAAGTGCACAGAGCCGCACTTGGGCTGGGCCAGTCTTCATTACCCATATAGACCGGGAGGTGATGTGATAGAGAGCAGCCCTGCGGAAAAGGACATAGGGGTACTGGTGGATGAAAAGCTGGACATGAGCCAACAGTGTGCACTGGCAATCTAGAAGGCCAAATGTATCCTAGGCTTCATCAGAAGATCTGTGGCCAGCAGATCTAGAGAGGTTTTTCTGCTCCTTTACTCTGCTCTTATGAAACCCCACATGGAGTACTGCGTCCAGCTTTGGTGCCCTCAGCACAAGAAGGACATGGACCCATTGGAGAGGGTCCAGAGGAGGATCATGAGGATAATCAGGATGCTGAAGCACCTATCCCATGAGGACAGGCTGAGAGAGTTGAGGCTGTTCAGCATGGAGAAGAGAAAGCTCCAGGGAGAACTGATAATGGCCTACCAGTACTTGAAGGGGGCCTAAGGGAAAGCTGGGAGGGACTGTTTGTCAGAGCATATAGTGATAGGACACGGTGCAATGGTTTTAATCTAGAGCAGTGCAGGTTTAGATTAGATGTTAGAAAAGTTCTTCACCATGAGGATGGTAAGACAATGGAGCAAGCTGTCCAGAAAGGTGGTGGAGGCCCCATCCACAGAGACATTCAAGGTCAAGCTTGATGAGTCTCTGAGCAACCTGATCTAGTGCAGGATGTCTCTGCTCACTGCAGGGGGGTTGGACTAGGTGACCTTTGAAGGCCCTTCCAACTCTGTGATTCTATGTCCTGCAGCCCAGAATCCCAGCATTCACTTTATTTTGATGTAATTATGCAGTAGGTTTACACGGAATAAGGAAAGAAAGAAGGAAGGGAACTGGTTAAATATCAATATGGGGAGTTGTTCTTCCTTAAACTGCTCTGAAGAGTGTTGGGCATAAGTGGAGACAGAAGGAAGATGGAATGGGAAGGAATTGAGCTGAAACTTTGATGGACAAATTAGCTGTGGTAGCTGTGGCTCTCACATGGGCTCATGGCTCTTAGGTGCTGTATTTCACTGGAGCCATGTTCATCTTATGGCTGGATTCCAAATTGTTTTTCAGTGTGATCTAGTTTTTCTGTTTAAGAGGTTGCAGCTCAGTACTGTTAATACAGCAGTCAGTGTTCTGTTCAGAAAACAGATTTAGGAATGTTACTCTTCTGTGTGAGAAATACTTTTATGAGATTTTTCTGACATTTTTAATATTAATTTCATCTAATTGTGCTTGGTAGGTGTTGCTGTTGCTTGTATCAGCAAAAAGCTTTTTGTTCTCAGCTTCACACTTGTGGCTTATTTTTACTTCCATTGTTGATGGCTGAGTACAAATGAGCACAAGTCTAACCTCAAAATAAAATTGTCATGGGAAGTAGTAGTTCCTATTTCTAGAAATAATCAGGTTTTTTTAAATGTAACTATTCATATTTTTCAATGACTTGTTTCACAGTCTGTGTCTTATGCTAACTGTAGAAGTTTCTTCAAGGAACTGCCTTTATGAATCGTGACCTTTGAAGGCCCTTAAGTTAAACTGTTAAATATAACTTGGAACAGTGATGTGCAGTAAGGATAGAAGCAAACAGGAAGTTCTTGCTTAATTTTTGATCACAGGCATTGCTGCTCAGTTACAGTGATCTGAGCCTGAACCCATTTGGTTTGAAAGATCCTCAGAAGCGTACAGGTAACTTTTAAACTAGAAAGCTCAGTACTCATTCTGGATCCACTTGTGAAGTTGAACAGAACCTGTGGGACAAACCACACGCATCCTGGGACAGTCTTTAGACGATGTTTTAAGGATTTTCCTGGTATCAACACAGTCTAGTATAAATCCATCTAAACTTTTTGTTGGAGGAGGGCAAAAAATCTTGTCTAGCCTGGGAAGAAAGGCACAATTAGAACTTGCAATCCAATCCCAGAAAGAGTACATACATGTTTCTTTGAAGTATGGTCTTCTAATACCTTTTTTCAATCCCTCATGCATTTTTTGATGATTAGTGGTTCTTAATTGTGTATGCGTACTAATACACAATAGCCCACAGACTACTTTTTTTTTAGAGTCTCTCTTCAGTTTATTCATGCCTCTGTTTTCAGAGCTATTGCAAAGAGACTAATGCCTCAAGACTTTGAGTCTTAAATTAATCTGTCACTCACTCATTAGTTGACTCATGACTGGAGATGATCTAGCCCAACCTCCAGCTCTGGTTCATTTGCAGTGGGTTACACTGACCTCCTTCCTGTCAAGTAACTTGGATCTTCCCAGAAAGGGAAAGATAAAAAGTTCTTATAAACTTTCAGGTACAGTGTCCTTCTTTGCTGCAAGTCCAAGGAGAGTGTCTTCCCCATAGCTATATATAGGTAGCTGTTGGCAGCATGAGGATGTGTCATTTGCCATCAGCCGAACACACAGGGTGCTCTCAGCCCCTCCTTGTTGGTCAGCCGAACCAGATGCCTTAACCATCCTAGTGGCTTCCCTGGATTTGCTATATTGTGTCAATACCAGGTACTTGGCATTATAGTTGCTTGTTTTTCCAGTATAAGAAGTATTATACTCGATGCAGAGCTTCAGGTGTAGTCTCAGAAATGCCTAACACAGGGAAATAATCACTTCCCTCTCCCTACTGGCTACGTTCTTGTTAATACAGCCTGAGATACAGTTGATTGCCTTTTCTGCTAGAACATGCTGCTGACTCCTGGTTGATTTGATGTTGATGGAGGACCCCTCGATCTTTTTCAGCGCAGTTAATTTCCACCAATTCAGTCCTCATAATAGCCCCCATAATAGGTTTTGTATCTGCTGGCCTATTGTAGTGACTCCTTCCGATTGTGATTGATAGTCTTGTGCTTCCTTTGAAGACATTTAATACACTTTCTGGTATAATTTTATTGCTGTTCATATTTTAAAGAATCTAGAATAGTTTATTGATGTACAAAGCAAACTTGGTCTGTAAAGAATTAGATTGAGATTTTAATGCAGAAAACCAAGCAAAAGAGATTGTATTTCAAAAGAATTTTGTAGCTGTAAGGGTCATGAAAATAAATATATGTGATGAAAAGCTGTAAAACACCCCTTCTCTTGCAAATTATTTTTTCTAAACTGCCTCAGTACAGTCTTTCCATATATGGAAAAAATTACTTGGGGATTTGAACTCACGTAACACATTTTGTTCAAAATCTCCAAATATGTACTGTTGGAAGAATACTTCTCTGTATCATGTCACGAGGGAGGCAATTTGAGAGGCATATTTTAGAGACAATAAAAAGGGGAGGGGGAGTAGTTTCCTTCATTAGGCATGTTGAAATACTTTGTGTATTTTTTCTAACTCAGTAATAACTCAGGCCTTCCCCTTTTTGTGAAATTTCATGGCTTTAGTGCTTCAAGATTTTATTCAAATCTCAGTGACCTGTGTACTGTGTTCCAAAACTATTTAAATGTGCTGCTGCTTTGTATAATTGGCAACATAACACAAAGACAAAATGAGAATGTGAATTGCAGAGGTGAAATATTTGAGTTATAAAGTTATGTTGACCAGTTGCATACCTGCTGCTTCTAAATATAATCATTCTTCCCCGGAGGAAACAAAAAGCTGAAAAATATGTTACAGTTCATTAGAGAGTAAATGTTTACTTTTTTGAAGAACTATGTGCTTGATTATAGAAATTAGGCATGTGAAATTTGATCTCAATTTTTTGATAAGAAAATTCTGAGCATATAGGAGTGGAATGTGAGTAGCAGTTTTTATCTTTCACAAGCTTGGTGCTATTTCTGTCTGTTCAAAATAAAAGACAAATGCCATTGACAGCAGCTGTTACCTCCTTCAGTGGAGATCACTTGGTGACATTATTGAAAAAGGATGTTTCATTTTTTTCACTTTGTTTAGAAAAGGAAGACCATTGTCTCATGCCTGAAGCTTGGAATGTCGACCAGGGAGTAATAACCAAACTCAAGGAACAATACAAAAAGGAGCGCAAGGGGAAAAAGGGGGTGAAGAGTAAGTGGAAAACATTGCACCTTAAAATCATAAATGCCACATCTTTCACACCCTTAATTCTATCTCTCTTTCAATGTTTTCCTAAAATTACTTACTCTTTTACTTTGCTGCTCCTGACTGCTTTCCTGTTCACCAGTTCTCAGGGGTTGAAATTAATGACAGTTAATCAAGTTACCTGATAAATAGTTGGATTAGATATAATAACTTCCGACAAGCTGTTGGATTAATTAAAAATTCTTGCTTTGAGCATGGATTATACTTTTTTTATTCAGAATCTTGAATTGTGAAAGGCATTGGTTTAATAGTTCACACGTTAATATAGAGGACTTCAGAACCCTTTATTAGCTGGAAACATACCAATTTCACAGGAGGAGTAAAGCCTGGTATGTAAGCTAAAAACAAAACAAAACCAAACCCAAACAAAGCAGGAACTGTCTTGAGTATCCTATTAGATGACAGAGGGAGAAAACAGGTTAATTTCTACCCCTGTTTATACTTAACATTCACAACATGAAAGTCATGCTGTCATCATAATTTGTATGCAGGGCTCGAAATAGGAAGCAACTGTGACCATCAGTTTATTTGTAAATCGCAGTATTTATTTACTGACTTTCATCCCTGTGGGACTTTTAAAATGTTGACTATTTTAATCCAGACAAAAAACTGTGATCAATACCTGGAATACAGTTTCTAGCCCTGTATTATATTTTGTTACATTTCTTGAAGTACAAATCTGTTTTGTGAAAAAACATTGATTTTTACAAGTTAGCCTTAAAACTTTTTGAACTCAGATGAAGTGTTTAAAATGAAACACCATATTCACAGCTATATTTCAAACATCTAGCCATATTGAGAATTCATGTATGAATGATGTAAATTGATGATATTGCACAGAGCCCAGTAGGAAATTTGAGGGATATTTCTCCCTTTGTGGGAAGATGCTTATGAATAACAAGAAAATTCTCATTTCTGAAGAGACAAGTGTAATGATGGAACAGGTATAAGATCCTGTAACAGGCTGACTTGTTTTCTTCCTTTTTACGTTGATCCTAGATGTAATAAACTGCTGCTCAGAAATTCATGTGTTGCTGAAATTGCATTATAATATATTTAAACTAAATATATATACTATAATAACTAAAGATATAAACTAAATATATTTTTTTCCTTTTTATTAGAAAACGTATGTCATTACTGTACCTTAGATTCTCAAGTGGTATTTTTGTTGTCTTTGGAATCATTTAAGTTGCTGGGAATTAACTGCAAATCTCAAAAGAAGCTGAGTTGGCCACCTAAAGTGTTGTCCATGTTTCATAAAATTGATTCCAAATTCCTTTATAGTTATTAGAGGGAGAGAATATACGACTATATGACTTCAGTGCAATTGAGTTTTGTAACTTCTCTGTTATTTTCGAAATACACAGACATGCTATGTAGATAGTTCAGGACAAGTAATTGTCAGGATAACTTTGCAGAAATGTAATCAAACTGTTGAAATTAGATTCTTCAACAACTGTTAAGTGCTTTTTCTTTTTTATAATAAAGCTTAGTATTTAATTGTTAATATAGATGTAGGTATTATTGGAACGTGCTTTATAACCTTATGAGAAAAACTCCTGATACAAAGCAGCACTTGGATAGTGCTCTTTCATGAATATTACTGCTGCTCAGTATTTGATTCGTTTATCTTGGAAGACCAAATGATTTACTGCAGTACAGAAATTAAGCATTTTTCCATGGACAAACCATCACTGGTGCATTGAAATTGGGAAGAAACACAGCCTGTTTTCACCCATTCATAGTATTGCACGTATTAAAGAAGAATGTGAGAGATAAAGTCTGGGGGAAAAAGAAGGGACCAAATACCTTGACAAGAAATTGTACAAAGCTTGTTTCTATGACTTTAATCTCACCATAATTGGTGTTTAGACATTGAACTGCTACTAAGTAAAATCCTGTTTTTATAAATTGGATCCTATAATAAACCAATCTTGCAAAATCTGACTTACTGTTTTCCTGAATCAGTAGTATTTTTATGACAGGCAATTATCTGTCATTATGATTAGGATGGACAAAGTAGAGGTTGCAACTTTATTAGTAAACTTATGATTTTGCAAGTAATGAAGTAATGAAGACAGAATCATTGATTGGTTTTGTGAAAAAATATACATACACTTCTGTGTTAAAGCTGCTTAAAAATAGCTGTATTATTTACTGGTCTAGGAAAAAAAAAACCATAACGGACTATGGGTAAGACATTTTCCCATTCTTAATTAAACTTGCAACAGGAAAAACTACCGAAGATATGTTTCAGCCTCAATCCTATATAAAACAGTCAAAACAGGGATGTGGGAAAATGATGGAACAAAGCACAGGTAAGTGTCAAGAAGGGCGTGGGTCTTCACCATATCTAGCTTCAGGAAATAGGCCAGCGAATCCAGTTGCATTATATTTTAGTTTAACTTTTTAGATTATGTAGTTTATGATACTACACTACTGGAAAAATGGATTTTAAATAACCATGTTGTCATAAGAGTATGTTGCACAAAGAACCTGATACTCAAATTTTAAAATAGTCGCAATTGTCAACTGCTGTTTTGGAAAAGTAAATACTAATAATCAGTGAGACTCAGTTGGAGGCATTCTTCAGCATCCCATGCAAATAGCAGTATGAGTTTGTAAATGTGGGGTGAAATTTGTGTTTACAATTCTCAGTTGCTTCTGTCACTTTCTTTTCAAAAAATTCATTTCATGCTGGCTGCTTAGTTACTGCTGAAAATAGGTGCTCATTAGTTTTTCTGTGGTAATGTTACAATGCAAGGTAGGATCCATTGTTGCATGTGCTGCTGTGTAGTGTATCTGATATAATTAGTGCCATCATGAGCTATGCATAAACCAGTTATTTTTTTTGTTTTCTTCTGGCTAGGGCCCAACAGGTCGAAGCTGCAAGATATGCTTGCAAACTTGAGGGACGTTGATGATCTCCCTTCATTACAGCCATCTGTTGCACCTTCTTCTAGGCCCAGTAGCTCAAGGCTCATTGAACATGAAATTAACCGAACAGATGAAGGTATGTATTAAGAATCTGAATGCACTTTTGTAAAGAGTAGATGTTTATAGTTTCTTCTGCTTAAAGATTATCCTCTAAGACTTGACAGCCACTTTACTCATTCAGCATTGTGAGTTCTATCTAAGTAAAATTGATGGCATTTCCATTCCTCCCCTCTGGTCATTATTAGTAAGATCAAGACACCTTCCAAGGTAAAATGATGCCTGAATACCCTTGAACATAAAGAAAAAAACAAATTTGGGACTGGTTGGCTTTGCAGTATGAAGATCTTAAGTCACTTGCTTTCGTTTGTGCTTCTGCCTGGTAGAGAAGTGTGGAACATAAGTGTGGACACAAGAGCATCTGTTTTTCTCCCTGTGAACATTATTTTAAATCTATGTATGGTACTAGTGGCTAGGTATAGCTTTTAAATGCATATGGTGATTGTTTAGTAAATCGTGTGCAACAAATTACATCTTTTCAGTGTATTGATTTCCACAGTATGTTCAATAAATAAATAATTAAAATCTCATAGCTGCTAGTCCAACTGTGGAAAGTCTCACATCTGGGCAATGAGGCACATGGTTTCCTTTATTAATATTATTTCTGAAAGTTGATAAATCACGTATTTGATTCAACATTTTAATTGCTATAATATGCATCATAATAATAAATATATGATGCTATACTGATTTGTAGGAGATGGTATCATGTACTCTTAATTTAAATAGTAATTCTGTCTTCGGAAAAACGTGGGTCTCGCTTAGCAGTTTTTCGTAAGTGTGAAAAAGTAGGCCAGCCAAGTTATAATTAAGATGCAGAAAAAGCCCCAGCATGTGGCATAGTTACCAAAGATCTCACTAGTTCTATTTCCTACATGCTTGGTTATTTTCTTCTTGAAAGAAGGTAGTAACTTAGCAACACTTTGAGAAGTGGAGGAATTTTTTGTTGAATGTTTCCTTTTCAACTTTTCTCACTTTTACTGAGAGCCATATTAGCAGAGCTCTACTTTCATGTCCTTTCAAGAATGTGGGTTTTAATTCAGAGACTTGGATAGACTCTCACAAAAATGGCCAGCTGGTTGTTATCGCTGAGTTGAATGCTACAAGATATTAGTTGTGTGGTAATTTTTCTATAAATCTGAGATGCTTTGGTATTTTTGGTGTACAATTTTTTATTGCAGTTATTTTTTCAAATTTGTTATCCTCTGTGTAGAGATAGTGAATGGAATGTTGCATCATAAGTTCAAAAGAGAAAAAGAGAATGGGAGTTAAGACTTCAATGTGAAAGAGGCAAGAGATAATTTTTGATTCCAAGGTAACTGAAAGACCAAATCAACTGGCAGAGCTTGAAGTGCTTTTATTTGGTTATAAGAGGTCATAGAAGGCAGGCTGGACACTAGAGGTGTAAATGTGAAACAGTAAGACTGTAGGAAGATTAGCTTATATTATGTTTGGGAGGACTGGAGAGAAGTGAACCTGCTATCACTGGAGAAAAGGGGATGCAGCCTGAACAGATCAAGGTTTTTTTTTTTGTTTGCTTTTAACAGTTAGAGCTGTTAAATTGGATAAGATGCTGTGGAGATTATCTCTGATAATAAGATAGTGTTTTCTTTTCTCTCTCCCAGGGCATATTTGCCAAGCCATGTATTTACACTGAAGCTAAAAAGGGGGAAAAAACATAATTTACAGAAAAAATCTTGTTTTTTGAGACAAAAGGTGTATAAAATTAAGTGAAATCTCTTGTGTATTATCAGAGGATAATATGGTTTTTTTGTCTATTCCCATTTTACAAAGTAGAAAATTGGAGAGCTATTGTACAGAGAAGGTGTAAGGGTACAGCATCTTTGGAGTCGTAACAATTGATGGAGAGCTTTATGTGATCTGTGTGAACTGTAGTCCTCTTAGCCTTTGATCCATTATTAGTGAGTCTACCTGTGGACGTGTTTCTGTTTCAGTGATAGAGCTCCTTCAGACATGCTGTAGTAAGTGCAGACTAGTTAATTTTTGATACTGTTGGTAAAAACCTGAAATTCAGTGCTGACTCACTATTGGGTAGCTAAACAGATTTTTGGGAACAAGTTGCTCAGGGAAGTGGTAGAATTGTCATTCCTGGAGGTATTTAAAAGCTAGTAGACATGGTGCATAGGGATGTTGTTTAGTGGTTGTTTTTGGCAGTTTTAGATTGATGGATGAACTTGATAATCTTGAAGGTCCCTTCCAGTTTAGTCAATTCTGTGATGAATTCTCAGTTGTATTGCTAGACTGGAGTACATACAGATTAATTGTAGACATGCTTTAGGATGTGTGTGGACACGATGTTAGGAAGGAGTCCAGCTGCTCCCACCAGTTAATCTGTATTTTTGCTACTTCTCCAGAGCCTGTTTTCATGTTGTATAGCAGAGTTTTAGAGAAGGGCCTGAGCTTTTCTGTTTTACTTTTGCATTATTGTATGGGTGAATGGCACTCTTCTCACCTCTGGCTCCTTGAGTTTGCTGTCTTGAGTCAAAGACACATGAAGTGCAATTCAGAGGATAATATTTATTGGTAAGTACCATTATTAACTTTAGAATGTTTATTTTGTGTGCAGCCTTTTAGAACTTTTTGACTGCAGCTACTTGAGAGTTGTTCAGTATTTTGCAAGTGGAATATATGTTTTTATTAATCAGTGGTTTTTAACTCAATTTTCATGATCTTTTCGGTTTTGTTTTCTTGCAGTGGAAGCTTTAACATTCCCTCCTTCTTCAGGGAAATCTTTTATTATGGGAACAGATGAAGCTCTTGAAAATGAACTGGGTCTTGGAGAACTGGCAGGCCTTACAGTAGCAAATGAGGCAGATTCACTGACTTATGATGTAAGTGGTTATTAATGGCAACTCAAGGTCTTAAAGTCTGCTTGCTGAAGGCAGATGCAAGTTATGTGTGTGTAGACTCAGCAGAAAACATATTCCTGTTAAAATTATGCTGGCAAAGAATGTCACAGCATGTTACCTGTCAGATCAATTCTTCCCATAGATAGCGGCCTTCAGGCTCTCTCCAAGCCCTCTCCTTCTGTCATTTGCCTACTGTGTCATTCAGATATTTGAAAGGTGAAAGGGAATGTAATTAGTGATAAAGCTGGATACTTGTAACTCCAGTGATGCTGGGCAAAATTAGAAGTAGCATGACAAGCAGATTAAGGGAAATTAATGACCCTTCTACATGGAGCTGGTGAAGACATAACTGCTGGGCGTTTTTGGGTCACTCTATTTAAAGAGGGTCGTGGAGAAATGGGAGTCCAGAATCAAGTGACTGATAAGATGCTGAGTCAACTAGTCTTGTTCAGTTGTTTGGAGCATAGGGGGTACTTGAATAGGAGCCTACAGGTGTTTGAATGATGCTTACAAAGATGAGGGAGCCAAACTACTCTATAGTGCCAGGTATTAATGCAAGAGGAAGCAGTAGCAAATTTTGGCTTGGGAGGTTCAGTTTGGACATTAGGAGGAGTGTTATGTAGGACGTGATAATGAAGAAAATCACTCAGAGGAAGTGTGGAATCCCTGTCCTGGGACTTAAGTGGAGAGAAGATCTGTGGCTTACTTTACGTGCTGCAGGCAATGGTCTCATTTCAAATGGAAGCCTTGGAGGCTTTTGTGGCCGGCACTTATGTGGCTCTGTATGTAACCTGTGGCTTCTTTTTCATTCACTTTTTATGAAAAATCTCTCTTAAACTTGCTTCTTTGCAGTCATACGCAATTCTTGTCTGTGTTTCTGATTTCTTGGAAAAGAGATACTTCAAGTATGACTTCAATCATCTGCTCCTTTATGATCTGTCTACAGGATAATCTTGCTATTGCACTGTCCAGCTATGTGGAGGAGATTCAGAAGATGGGGTTTTTTAGTGTTGCATGTTGGGGAGGAATCATACCCGTTAGTAAATTGGACTCTTTAAATAGTCACCATTTGGTATTTTAACATCACAAATCAAATAACCTCTAGGTCCTTACTTTCGAAGTTCTACCTTGTGTAGCCATGGAAAGAAGTAAGTTACATAGTTAATAAAAGTTTGCGTGTATTTTGAGAGACACTGCAGAGACATGCTTACTAATATAACAAGTTTCTGAGCATTGATCTGTTGTGAATCATTAGAATTATATATAACTGTAATAGTTATATATGTATGAGATGATGAACATCTCAACTAAAATTCAGTATTTTAGCATTATCTCCTATGTTGACTCAGCTTTTTTTTCTCTAATCTTACCTGTCTTTAGAAAACAGTAGATGCTTTACAAATTTAACTTCTTTTACAGTTATAGCTTCTGAAATTCTAAATTCAGAGGATGGACATGATAAACCTAACCTTTCTGCTTTCAGAGCTTGATTTCTTCATTCTGAATGTACATAGTGTTTGTCCTTGTCTCAGTATTCTGAACTATCAGCTTTCATTTGTGAATTTCTTTATTTCTTTCATTTCTTTACCCACCTCTATCCTTTTTTGCATGGTTGAGAATACTAACTTTTGTTTATTCACCTGATAAATGCCTTTATGAAGTCCTTTGATTAGGAATTCATAGTCATGCTTACTTCACCTCTTTTTTAGTGCTGACAATTTAAAACCAAAATTGTTTACAGGCCTCTTTGCTCCTGTCACTGTGTTCTTTATTAAAACAAAATGAAAGGCTAGTTTTTCCATTTCATATTTCTTAGTTCCAATTTACTTAGTTCAGTAAACTGGCAAAGAAGCTGAGCTGTCTTCCTGAGAAGACAGTACACAGTTACTAAGAAATTCAATAAAGCTAATGCTCCTGTTTTTTACAACTCTTTTATCATAATTTAAAATCTATATAACCTCTTAATTGAATATTTTTTATTAATAACTCCAGAAGTAATCTAAGAAAAAGCACTTTTGTTCTTACACCTTTCCCTCATGTGCATGTTCCAGACTAAAATGTAGATTCTTGAAGTGGCTCCAAGCAGTCATCTTTGCTGTTAATGACACTAAATTATTTGTGATGGTTGCTAGATAATGAAATCATCAATATTTGAGTTACAATTGTTTGTTTTCCTATTTTTCCTTAACCATCATCAGCAGTGGTTTGAGGAAGCTGAATTTGATTACAATAATGTTGACGGACACTGATAAAAATCTGTTCAGCACTTTACATCAACATTTGCTCAGAGGAGCAATGTTAAATAACTGTTTGGGTTGTTTTCAGGGGCTTTCTTTTGGAGTCTGCTAAAAATGCATTTATTGCCTGTGTGAGCCAATGCAGGCAGGATGCAGGGACAACCACAGAACCGCAGATGGAAGGCAAAGAAAGAGTTTAATCTCAATACCTTGGAGACCTGGGAATCTCTGCAGAAACAGCTGGGTAGAGGGAGGCAAGCAGGGAATTCAGGCACCGCAGAGCAAGAGAGAATCCTTGTTAGCAGTAGTCCATCTTAGCAAGAGAGTATGAGCACACAGACTCCCTGCCAGTATTTCCAGGATTCAAGCAGGCCTGGTTGTCTACAGTGCTCTGATCTTCAACAGCAGGGCAGGATAAGGAGTCCCTGAGTCTGTTGCAGACTTGCATTATCCCAGTGCAGATGTTCTATTTGCAAACAAATAAGACAACAATAATTAATGTGATAAATATGTTTCACATGCAACTCACTTGAATGTATTTACAGTCCTCCTTGCCAGTTTTCTGTTGCTTTTCCACATTGCCAAATAATTGTGTGTATATACAAAAGTTTATTGCTTGCCAGTTATATTCTTAGTTTGTAGCCAAGTACATTTTGCCCTTTTTTTTCTGGCAAGCTTTACTTGTCTTGCATTATTACTGAGCTGCTTGTGTTGCCTTAGGTAAGTTAGATTGTGCTCCTTGCTGGGCTGCTGTGTTTCTTTTAAGTCTTTACTTCAAAGATGCCATATCAGTGGTACATCAGATATTCAGGGACTGCAGCCTGGTTGAGTCAGGCCTCGTGTTAATGAATGAGACGGGTATGGATCAATTTTCAAATACGCTGCTTTTGAATCAACAGCAGTATCTGTCAGAAAGGTAATTTTCAACTTTTTAATTGTGTAACTTCACAAATGTAGAGCATTTCAGATTAGCTCAGAATGTTTAAGTGGGGTGCAGCTTTACCTTTGTTCTCATTTTGAATTGACTGATCACTGCTAAAGGGATTGTTGCTGAGAACCAAGCTACTATAAAAGTCAATGAGATAATCTGATGTCTTCTGAAAATGCCAAACAAATTTCTTACTATCCTCATGCCTTCAAGTTTTAACTATGAGTTTGGCTTTCTTTTTCTTTATTAGATAGCAAACAATAAGGATGCACTGAGAAAGACATGGAATCCCAAATTCACATTAAGAAGTCACTTTGATGGAATAAGAGGTCTTGCTTTTCATCCAGTTGAACCAGTCTTAATAACAGCTTCGGAGGACCATACATTAAAAATGTGGAATTTGCAAAAAACAGCCCCAGCAAAAAAGTAAGACTTTTACATTTTGTTTCAAGAAACATTTTCATTGATGAAGAAAAGGAATACTGTAGGAATACTGTCATTTCTCTGGATGACCCTTGGGCTTAAGGGAAGTTGTTCCTTGGATTTAAGAGCAGGAAAACAAGGTCTTAGAGAAGAATGGAGATTTTTAAAGAGATCCAGAAGAAACATTTTTATGTTTTCCTTGTAAATAATGTGGTACATTAATTTACCAGTTAAAATATTTGTATGTGACCTGTTAGTTTACTTATATATGTATACAAATGTATAAAAATGCATTCATGTATACACATAAATATCTATACACATCAATGTATGTACATGTATACAGCTATAAAATTTGACAGAGCTGTTGCTAGCTTCCTTTGAACATTATCTGATGTATGTTGCTGAGGATTTGCAGAAAAGAAAGCAAATTCTTAGCAGGGATAATGCAGTAAGGGAAGTACATCAAACATCTTAGGAGTACTGGGCAAAGAACAGGATCTTCTGCAGTCTGTGACCAGCACCTGATTAATAAAGTCCAAACCAACAATTTTTGAAGTGGTTTGCAACAGCATTGGTATAAAATCAGGTGTCATAAGCTTCTTTCCTCTGGTAGGAATAGAGAATAATTAAAGATATATTCCATGTGCTACTCATGGCTCCCTGTCCTTTCCCTACCACTTATGTGCCTACCTACTAGTTTGATTGGAGTGCCTACCTACTAGTTTGATTAGAGTGCAGCAGTTAGTGGACTTGCTACCTTGAAGGTATTTAAACAAAAAACCAAAACCAAATCAGATAGACAAATCTTGACTGCATTTTGGAAGAATGCAAAGAATTCCTAGACATATTAAAAAAAAAAATCTTTCTGGGTGAGGAAGTTGTGAGAGAAATGATTGAAAAGATGTAGCAGTGATTTCAAGAATTTAACAAGTCATGGCAGATTTTTGTAAAGCAGGGTGTAACATCTTCTTGTACTTCATTTAGGAGTGCTTCTCTTGATGTAGAGCCAATATACACCTTCAGAGCACATAAGTAAGTATTTCCTGAGAAACTGTGTCATATTTTGAGAAATTTATGATTTTTAAGAAGACACTGAATTTTCTTTAAGCTATTTCTTCCTTGCCAGCTGTTTATTTCATGAAATGTCTTTAGTTCCAATATTATTTAAAATGTCTGTATATGTTAATCTTGTTTCTGCATAATTATTTGTATCTGGAGCTACATACACCACAGTTTTAAAAAGAAAATATCTGACAATTATACAGTTGAATTTTGATTAGGTGTTTGCTTCATCATTGCAGCTCCTGCCTTTTATGCAGATATGTCCATCTTTAGGATGAAACCTTTTGTAGTAAATTACAATCTACTGAACTGGTTTCATGAGAGAGCCTTGGATCCTTACAAAAGGGCAAAAAGCTATTTATGCAAAATAACAAGGCCTAAAGTTTTAAAGCATGACACTTCTCATATTCCTTGTCCATAATGATTAAATCGTCCTGTTGTTATGTTACCAAATATTGGGGCGGGTTTTTTGTCAGAGAGGTTGTAGCATATGATCTGACTGTGCAGAACTTTAGTTGCAGTCTGTGCAGTAGGCATATTGTATCTAATGGGGAAGTTTAAAGATTTTGTTGGTACTGTTTTTCACGTAATGGGAATGTTAATAGTCAACATTTCTTGGGGGGGTCGTTGCAGTGGACCAGTGCTTTGTGTGGTGATGAGCAGTAATGGTGAACAGTGTTACAGTGGGGGAACAGATGGCCTCATCCATGGATGGAGTACAACCAACCCAAACATCGACCCCTATGACTCTTATGGTATGTTGCAGTCACATACTTCAACAAAATTTTATATTTACTGATGTTAACATTATGTGGTTGAAATAGTATAATTTGTAGGTAATGCTTCTCTAAAGAATTAAAAGAGGAAATTAAATGTTTGCTTAAATCACTTAAGGTAAATTTTTGTTTTAATACCGATGCTGGTTGATGAGAAGATGAGAACTCTCCTCCTCATAAAAAAAAGGCCTTGATCTCATCACAATTTTGAGAAGTGGCTAGGTTGAAAAAATACAAGACTAAGCCTGATAGTTGGCAAGTACAGCAAACATGTATTTTAATGTTATCTTAATTCACAAATCTCTGTGCTCTTAAGAGGAAAAAAAGGCTGTATAGTCTGAGCCCAAAACTGTCAATATTGTTTGCAAGCAGCTAAAATGATCCAGTTCAGTAAGGCTTACCAGATGACTGGCTTATGCCTATGCTTTTTTAAAACATTTTTTACTTCTCATAGCTTCAGATGTAGTTCCCCAAAAAGCTGCCTTTTGGAAAAAAGGGACTGATATGCCCTTAATTAATGGTTGTGTGAGAGTGAATTTTAATACCAGTGTGTGTTTTGCCAACTTTGATACTGTCCCTTTGGCTGAAACGTTGTTCTGTTACATGAGTTGTAAACTAGATAATTGTGAATGCTGATGAAATCCAAGCATCTTCATACAAGACACATTTAGGCTTCTATATTGATTGACCTGATTGATCTTAAGCTTTTTTAATGGACTGCTGGGTTCTTAAGGTTGGCCCATAAACTGTGACTAAGTTACAAATACTGACTTAATTCAAATTTCGTTTTGAAATATGATTTGTTCTGTTTTGTTCACAGATCCTTCTGTTCTAAGAGGTGCTTTTGTAGGCCACACAGATGCAGTATGGGGTCTGGTTTACAGTGGAGCCCACCAGCGTTTGCTGTCCTGTTCAGCAGATGGTACTATACGTCTATGGAAAGCTACAGAAATTGGTCCGCCTCTCAATATATTTAATGATAATCAAGGTACAGCAAATTACCCTACCTTAAAGTTAATGAGCATCACTCTTCATCCTGCCATAATTTTGGCTACCAAATAGAAGTCTTTCTTATGTGTTGTGCTAAGTTTCATATATTAATTAATGTTTTCTGGGAAGAGTAGATTTTGCTCTCTTTCTTTGACACCAGCTGGGTAGATAGCTACACAGAGGAGAGCAGTCACATACATCTCCAAGCCATGCTGCAGATGATCTGCTGATGTTACTAGATGCATGGAGTTATAATGTGTCAGCTACATAGTTCAGATGCAAAGTGATTTTCCATCAGGCCCTTGCTTTTATTATGGCCAGTAGCTCACACCAGTGTCATTGTGTCTTCCATTGTTCTTGTGCCTATAACACAGTTTTGCTTGTGTTAGTTTTGGGGATTTATTATTATTAGTGTTTAATAATTGAAGAGGAAGGAGGCTTGCCTCACAGAGCTAATCTTTAGGGTTTTTACATTCCAAACTGGAATGTAATCTAGTTGTGAAATTCCTTGAAAATTACATTTCATAGGGCTTACTGGGAACCTTGAACAAACTCTCAAAATATCTAGCAGTCATCATTTAAGTCCTTCATATTAAACATTGTAGGCTTAACAGGATAATGGTGATAAGTGGATATGGCAGTGGTGAAAGAGGTCCACATTAGAAACACTGCATGTTTTCTTCTCAGACCTTAATTCTATTGCTTTTCTGGAGTACCTGTAGATAAATGTCACTGTTGCAGCATTTCTGAAGTCATGTTACCAAGAAAGACATTTCTCCATGCATCTTGGGCTTAGGGAGAGGTGATGATATTCCTCTATTAACTGGGTTCATGGACATTATATTCGCTTAATGTTCAGTGTCTCCCTCTCTTCCTCCTTTGGGCATTTGTTGCAACCGGTGTTGTTCTCTCACATAGTACATGGTGAACAAGATGTTTGAGGAGAAAAATTCTACAGGATATACTGCTGATTTGGCCCTCTGTCCTGTAGTACTCACAAAGATGCACTTTAGGAAATCTGATGTATGCTACAATAGGTGATATGGTCAAAGCTTTGCAATATGAGGTTTTAATGTATTTATCTAACTTTGTGTAGTGAGAGGGTCAGCATCAGAATTTGCACCTGGAAATGTTTGATGTTTTTTCAAGGTCCAAATTTGTTAATCATTCGTCAAGTGAATGGTTTCAACACAGAATTTCATATCATTTTGCATGAGACAATGGGGGTTCATTTGAAAAGCATTTTTACAATTATAGAAAGAAAAAGGAGAAAGGGATTTCTTAATTCAAAGCAGATTTCTGTTAAGCCACAGTAAGTAAGGAGTAGTAAGGAACATTGGAAAGATTATCTGAAAAATAGGATTAAAATAGCTAATACTAGTTAATGTTAGGGATGTTTAATATTAAAGTACAAGTGGATTTTAAAATGTAACATTTCCTTTTGTGATCATGGTCCTTTTGATATAAAAGTGCTTACTGTTTGGGTTATTTGTTTTGCTTTGTTTTGGGTTTTTTTGTTTAGATATATCTTCTGAAAATGTACTCTCCATTGTTTTCTAGAAATGGGAATCCCTTCATCAGTAGATCTCGTGAGCAGTGATCCAAGCCTTATGGTAGCATCATTTAACAGTGGCCACACTAGCATTTTTAACATGGAGACACGACAACGAATTCTAACCCTGGAGTCCACTGTGGATAATAGTATGTATCAGAAAAAAACAACTAAACAAAAAAAAATACTCATTTCAAATCATACTATTGATGGTCTTTTTGGCATTTCCAAACAATTAGGCAGTGTCATGATAAATCAAATGGTTACTGTTACAATGGACCTCATGGGTATTTTAGTAGCAGAAGACTGCACATACAAGCTCATGCTATATGGATTACTATTCAAGGAGCAGTAATTTATTTCTTATACATTCCAGTGATCTTTGCAGCTTCAAGATTTCCAGTTCTCTCTTCAGTCTAAAATTGTAGGATAGAGAGATTATATGGAAAATGCAGAGCTAACTTTTTTTAAAACTTGGGAAAGTGAGTATGGAATTGTTTTTATTATTATTATTTTTCCTCAGCAGTAACCCTTTTATAAAATTTTATTTTGACTCCCTTCAGTTGGGTTTGAGTTTAAATTTTCACTGTAGTAGAGGAGCAAAGCTGCAGTGGAACAGTATTCACAAAGTCACAGACAGTACCATGGATCATGAATAATGACATTATCAGAGGAAACTACCAGGGGTCAGATATCAGTAAATTGTTTTGCCCTGACATTAGGAAAGAGACTAGAAAGGGCTGAAAACATGATTTTTCACATTCGGGACGAAGTGGTAAACTGATAACAATATAAGCATTCAGTCTTTTTATAAGTTTTAATACTTTTTTTTTTCCTCTAAAAGCTTTATGTCACCACATTCTTCTGTGTAATTATTTTCTTAAAAGGGAGCATGCTCTTCTTACTGGGTTTACTTGTCTGTTTTAAAATAGTTGAATAACTGAAATTTTGTAAGTGGTAATGGAAAGTGCAATCTCCTTTTAAATTATTCCTTACTGTGCAGGATTTCCTTTTTATAACCCACATCTTTCTTCCTTTCTGAAAAAAAATATCCAAAATAATTTTTCTCTTTACATTGGAAGTTACTTTTGTTTTTTTTCTTTTTTTATTACCCTCCTGTTTTTTTAACTACCTCCTCGTTGCTGTTCAGTAATATTCCTTTGAGAGAATGAGACTTGTGTATGGCAGCCAGTAGTCCCTGTAGTATCTCTAGTTATGTGACAGTACTATAAATCCTATGTGTATTTAAAAAAATAAATTATTTCTACAAGAACTACACAAGACTAAAAGGAGTCACCTGAAATGCCCTGCTGCCACCATTAGGGAGTACCACTTCTCTGATGTATAACCCTCAATGTATTTTTTAAAGCTGTGATGAAGTCTCATAAGCTTTTAGTAATTGGGGGAGGGATTAATGTAAATCTGTGGGGTTTTATCCTTAACTTACACTTTCATAATTTTTAAATGCTGACACCACTTGAAAGATTGTTAAAGAATTCTTTGCCACCTTAGCAAGCAATCCTACAATCCTATATTAGTAGTCCTATTTGGAAAGTCTTGTAGAATAAACTACACTACCTAAGGTGCAAGCTGAGAGTTTACTTTACAGAAAGATAAGGATTATTTTGCAAGTAAGATTGATTATGTATTTATTTCTTAGCATTTCACGTGTATTTGTATGTGGGGTTTTTCCTAGCAGTCAGTTCCTCCTGTCAGATCAACAAAGTCATCAGCCATCCAACTCTTCCAATTAGTATCACTGCTCATGAAGACAGACACATCAAGTTCTATGACAACAATACAGGTAGGCATCTTTTCAACTACTCATAGCAGTTGTATAAGATAAAACAGTATACAAAAAAGAAAGTCCATTTTCTTTAATATTATTCACATAAATGCTGAGGGATGGCAAGAATTGTATATCTTCTAAAACAGCTATCTCTCAGCACTCATAGAGCCTGAATATAACCAGGGCCCTGAAAATTTCATTGGCACAGTGATAAGGAAACTTGCAGCATTCTCTGTCCTTTCTTTTAAAATATCTCAGGGATAGAGGTATCAATATTTTGCATAAATGGAAGTCTTTCCAAAGTCTTTGTTAATTTTTTTCTCTTGTGTTGTCTGCCTTACTTTGATCTGAGGACAGGAAGCTGTGGCAATCCTTTAGTACTCCCAGAACCTCTGCCTGATGGTTTGGAGGTGGAAATTTCCTTACAGACCACTGTCTTTCTCCAAATATTTTACTTTTGCAGTAACAGCTGGACAGTTCTAGTTTTTAATGAGAATTTCAGAGATGTGTGATTTTTAAGTGTCTCAGGTTTCTAAAAGGACTGTCTGGTAGAAATTATGGTATTAATCTGGTATTCTGAATGTGAGTCTTCAGTTTGTGACTCCTCTGCTTCTGGATGATACTGCCTTAAAGCTAAATTGAGATTTTTCCACTATCCTCTTTGAGTTTACTCCTTCACAATTAAATAGGATGTGAAATGACCCAATGGAAGCTGAGTAAAAAGCTGAAAATAGCTGATATGTTTGATGATGCAGTTCTGTAATAAATAGTGAAGGAAACTGTTGTCCTTTTTTTTTTTCCCTTTCTCTGGCTTTTATCTTCTGCAACAAAGGCTAACACTTTTGACCCCATGCTTTGTTATTTTTAACCTAAAGTTGTTACTTTAATATGCAATAATAAAATGTTAATTCTTTTTTGAGTTGACTAAATTATCACATGGTCTTACGTAGGTTATATTAATTGCATATTGCTCGAATCATCCCCCATCCTCATGCTCAACCAGGATCTTAGTCCTAAACTCGCTTAATTAATTTAAAGAGCAGATGTTTAAAATGTACAGTGATTGCAGCTTCATGTTTTTGCATACATAAACCAAAAATCTTTAAAAAGTTGGTGATACTGATACCGTGGCTCTCATGAGACTGCAAACATTAAAAGAATTATTTCTTTCATAATTTTAATGATGTAATCATGAGACAAGTCTTGTATTTATACTATGGTACGGTTTAAGCAGCGAATACAGATAACAAAGGGAATTGCAGAAAATAACATAAATAAATCTTTTCTTTTGAAGGAAAACTGATCCACTCCATGGTAGCTCACTTAGATGCAGTTACAAGCTTAGCTGTTGATCCCAATGGATTGTATTTGATGTCTGGCAGTAAGTACATTTAGATTTTTTTTCTCTTATAATGGTGGCAGACATGAGAATGATAAAAACAACTGTTTCTCCTTTCTTTAGGTCATGACTGTTCAATTCGCTTGTGGAATCTTGAAAGCAAGACCTGTATCCAAGAATTTACTGCTCATCGCAAAAAATTTGATGAGTCAATTCATGACGTGGCATTCCACCCTTCCAAATGTTACATTGCCAGTGCAGGAGCAGATGCCCTGGCCAAAGTATTTGTATGACACAGTGTGCTTCCCTTTCAACCCTGGCTTTGTATATATTTAACCAGCTGCACAAAAGAGAGGAGGGGGGCATGAGTCGTCTTGTCCTGCCCTGTAATTCAGATAATGTTTGTAAGTGTTTAGTTTTGCAGGGTGCTGTTTTCTAAATTGACGTTTATTCTGGTTTCTGTGAGCTCAGCTGGTGCTGAGAGCTTGGAAACTCTCAGTTTCAAATAGTTAAAAAACAAAAGAAATGCTTTTATTTCAGAGGGTGTGAATTTTCGTCCAGGCAGGCCTTGGGTGAAACTAGGTCTATGTATTCTCTATTAATAAAATGGAGTACTGGAAAGAAGGGGTCTAATTGCATCAGGGAGTAGGAAAAGAGGGAAACTTCCTAGGATGCTTCTCATACAGGAATGTACTTAATGTACTGAAAATTAATCACCTGGAAAATGTGTTGGTTCACATGCTGTGACATGCGAGAGGCACTTTGTCATCCCCTTGGAATTAATAAAATAGATCTTACTCAGAGAGCAGTAGTGAATAGGTAATCTCAGCCTCCTGGCTGGTAGCCTAAGAGAAATGCAATTAAAGGAAAGCAAATTACTAACATAAATTAAAATGCAGTAAAGTTTTTGTTTCATATTCTGTGTTATACAGTAAATATTTAGTTTGCAAAAAAAAAGTATATAATTTTTTTAAAGACTGTATTAGCATGTGGCTAGAAGCTGAGCCTTTAGTCTAGACCGAATTAACAACAGACTGAAGCAGTCTGTATATACTGTAGTACCAGATTTAACTTATTCAGGTTTATGATGCTGTTCATTCTTGGAGATCTGGCACAAGAAATTATCACAAAGCTTTCCAAAGAAGCTGTCCTACAATTTAACTACCAAACATTCATCTCTGCTTTCTCTTCCTGCTAAGAGGGGTATCAATCTGGGCATTAAGGATAACAGAAATACTTCTTTTGAAGATTAAACCTATACCTGATGCTTAGTATGAGTCCTGCTACTACAGTAGAGGGAACTATATGAAGCTCAATCAAATTGAGAGATTCTGCTATTCTAGAGGTATTTCCCAGCTTCATCATTTGTGGAACTTTTTAATTTGTCCACTTCACTGGGAATAGTGATTTGGTTACCAGAAAAATGTGGAATACTTGTAATTACTCAAACTCTTTGTTTATGTATTCTCAGCTTCTCTGTTGACTTGAATGACAAATAACTTTTAATCTTATCTTTTAATCTTCATATCCCTTCTTAAAGAGAGGTGGATGAATTCTATTATTTGTCATCAGAGGTATTCCTGCTCAAAAGCCTGAAGTTGGTGTTTTCCTCTCACAGAAAGGCAGAATTTCTGCTTGAGATGATTTCTTGTGCAGATGCGAGTAGGAAGGAACCCAATGCAACTCTTCCACAAACCAGCCTGAGGTTAAGACTGGAAAATGATAAATCTCTATCTTTAAACTGACACTGCTTAAGAAAGGAATCAAAGATATGAACATAGGATTATTTTTAGAGTGGCATTTGGGGATGGGACCACATTTAAAGCTGATCTGAGAGTTTAAGTCAACTCTGTAGTTTAGAATGAAAGGTTGACTTGTGCTGTTTGAGCCTGTGACACATTATATTTACTGCTAAAATATCCTGGAATACCTTTTGTTGCTTAAAATATTCAGATATGTCACCTCATTAAATTAATATGCAATATATTTCCATAGATAAGATTAGAACTTTTTCCATGAAACAGATGACTAAAATAGTAATTCAGATTATTTAGTTTTTATAAAGTGTTTTGGTTATGATGGAAAGGGGGGAAACTTGGCTGCAAAACTGAGCATTCAACTTTGTGAGAATTCTGTGTACTTGACTCGTATTCTTTCAGTGTCATTTTTTTTTTCTTTTTGGAGAGGAAATTACAAAGATTTATTTGAAAAATTCTAAAAATTTATGTATATTATATACGTGTATATATATTGTAAACATGTATTAAATGTGTCTAGTAAGGGAAGACTCCTTGGGTGCATTTTAATGTTTTAGTATTAAGAGTTCTCTTGAGTTTGTGTATACAAAGGATAATGGTGTGAGTATGAAGTGAATGTTGTGCTTTTGCTTACACAATATAATAAGTAGCTACAGTTGTTTAAATTGCTGTACATGAAACTAATAGGCTGGCATGCTTGTTTTTAAAGACTGTCATGCTGATTACAGTTGGAATGTAAGAAGTGGTTGTGCAAATGTGAATTGAGAGATGCTTTCTTCTCACTATTGAGCACTTGTTCAAACTGAGAAGTGGTTGTGGGGTTTTTTGGATTTTTTGGGATTTTTTTTTTGTTGTTTTGATGGCAATAGCTAGAGGATGAGGTGCCTTGAAAAAAACAAAACAAAACAAATGTAGCCTTACAAAGAGGTTGTGGAGTATATATATTTTTGTGCTGGTCTTCATAATAGATGTCAATGTCTTTTTACTGTACTTGCTCACATACTTGTAGGGCTGCGGGGTATTGTGCATGAGCCTGTCAGGTCTTCTAAACATCATTGTAGGAGTTAGGGAAGTAAAAATTATTTAGGTTATCTAGTCCATCTGCTTGCTAAAGCAGGGTTATAGACTTGTGCATTTTAATACAGTCTTGGTCATTGAGATTTTATATATGTTCTGAACAATTAGGATTCTGTTTGAAGATTACATCTCACTGACAGGAGGATTTACATGATGTTTAGTAGTTCTTTTTTGTATCCTCATGCCAGTATTCAAAGCCGTGTTTTGTGCCATTTTGCATATTCCTCACTGTCACTGTAATTTGGACCCTGCATGCATGCGCTGGTTCGAGCTGCATATTTCCTTTTGCTTCTGCTTTTAAGTATGTTCTTTCTCCAAAACTTACTCTTGTTTTCAGCTTTTTAGCGCAGTTCTCCACTTCTTGGTGCCCACAACACCATTTATATGCATGATTTGTTGACCTTTGTCTGAAGGTTATTGGTTAAGTGTGGGTTTTGTTTGTGTCTTTCCTCTGTAGCATGATGGTTTTGTGTAGGAAGACCAAACTTTTGGTCTTTTGGCTAGTGTTTTTCAAATCCAGATCGTATTTCTGACAACTGTTTTAAGTAATTCTGAGCATTGTTGCTTCTCAAGTTATTTCTCCATGTTATTTTACAATTCTTTTGCAGCTAGCTTTTGTTTCATTATTATCCTGAGATTGATAAGCTTTGAACTTCTTATCTCCAAGGGCACTATTTTTATTTTCTCCCTTTTATGTGCAGTTCTGGTATGATTGGTAACTCTCATGAATGTGATGCATATATCTGCTGAAGATGTAGAAAAACTTGGACATAAGTCTTATTCTTGCAAAAAAGAATTCTTGTGACATCTTACTATGACTATTTCCCCCTTATCTAATTCACATTGTACATGTTTTGGTGACTAACCCGTATTTTTTTGTGTATGTTAGCCTGTGCTACTGATTTTGGTTTTAACAAATTTAATGGGAGAATTTTCAAGGCAACTGTATGTTGCAAATTCATCTACTAGCTTTAAACATTCTCATTTTTGTTGTAATTTACTTCACTGTGCCATTTGCTTTCATATATTTGATTCAGTTACCAAAACGCTTGCACAAAATGATTTGTAGTTGCCTGGAAGAAGCTCCAGAGATAACAACATTGTGGGAAATGTTGCCTTCACTCTTTACAAAATTCTTGTGTCTGCATTTATTTCTGTGCCTCAAATAGAAATGTTTTGACATACCACATAGAAGATTTTATTACTCCTAAGAGAACAACACACTAAGTATTTTGTGATCTCTTCTTTATTTTGATAAAATACGTTATTTAGCAAGAAGCCTTGTAGATTGATTCAGTTACGTACTGTAGGGTATTTTTTAGGCTGTGTATTTTCAAGTAATGTTTTGTTAAAGCAGTCCCTTATATAACATGTTTGAGTAAGTGTGTGATGTTCACCATACAGCTTTGTGATCAGGTCATGCAACACCATTTTGCAGTTGTGAGTTTAAAGTAACCAGAAGGTTGTCCTTTTGAATCAAGGTGTAAGAGATAAGGGATTTAGTTACACCATCTTTTTCACCTCTCCCCTCCCCTTGCTTCATTCTTCTCACCTCCTTCCATATGTTTTGCCAGTGTATTTTTTGGGAGCAGCAATTTCCATAATCTGATGTATTATTTGAGCAGTCTTTGATTAACAAACTTAGTCCATCCCAAATGTAACAAAAAGCGGGTGTAGCCATCAGATTGTCGAGTCGTGCAGGTTTTTTTAATGCCTTTCAAGACACGTATTTGGAAGCATTTTTAAGCTGTGATTTGGCAGTGTCTTTGCGGAAGATCCTAGGGAGCCTGCTTGACAATTGTGTTAAATACCTAGTAAAACCTGGTAATGTGGGCTGAGTTAAGGAAGACAATGCAGCCATTGTGGTTGTCCCTGTGCCTGTACCAAGAGACTGTAGCAGTGTTCTCTCTTCTGAGTCCTTCTTGCTGAAGCATCTAGCACAGTGCAGGAGTATCTGCAAATGAGATTATTTGTATTTTCACTTTGAAGATCTGTTGGCAGTGGTCATTTGGATTGTGTGCTGAGCAGTGAGGGAAGCAGGGGAACTGTTTGCTGAACTCTGAAGGGAATGGGATAGTAGGTTAAATGGCTAGAATCAAAGTACTCTTTATATGATTGGTGTCATCACAGGAGAATAAGATTGGGAAGAGTTGCAGGGTTTAGCCCGATGTTACTACAAACAAAAATATCACAAGGATAATATTACAAAGAATAATGAGAGTCTCCCATAGTTATTCATCAGCTTTATTAATCCAGCCATTGACTGCATGTTGTATGAAGGAGAAAATCTAGTAAATAACAGGATTCCAGTTGGTGCAATCTTGTGTCAAATTGAAAGGTGGAGATTGTTCAAAATTCAAAATTGTCATTTTAGATAAGAGATTTTCAATAGCTTATTTACTTCATTTCTAAGAACAGAATTTACTCTTCTGCTAACATAATGTTTGTATTGAGGACTCAATAGTAAATTCCTCAGAGTAGTGTCTGCTCTTTTGCTTTTGCATAAGGATCTAGTTAAAAACAAAATTGCAGGACTAAGATGTCTGTTAGTTTTGAATCGAAGCCACAAAATTGGGCAAGCAGAGTTAGAGAATTTCATACTTGTATCTCATTTTTCTTGCCTTTTTTTTTTTACTTAAGTCATCATCTACATCTTTGTTGTCTGTTACCTACACTGCACATTAAAAAGCCCATTCTGTTGAAAGTACTCCTGTAGTGCTTTCTCACTCTGATGAGATGTGAATGGACCCAGTGCTTCCAGGTAATTTATGACTCAGCATGAATGTCTTTCAGTTTTCTGAAAGAGCTGATAAGATTCATGGAAGTAATTTTGAAAAGATGATGCATGAATACAGCATTCTAAAGCATTCTGAGATTTGTGGCTGGATAGTGGAAATTGTTTTGAACTACACTGTTAAGAATGAAGAATATGATAGTAAACCACTTATCTATGGTGAATTGATTTTGTAAGATGTCTTTTGACAAGGTAATTTGAATTTGCTTCGCAAGCCTTGTAGCTGGTAGTATTGAGTGACAGAAGAAGCAAAGATTTCCCTGAAAAAAACTACTCAAATGTTTTGGGAAGTTCTGGTTTGCTTTTTTTTTTTCCTTTAAGGACCTGAAGGCATTGAACATATTTAATATTTAATTGAAGGCTGTTGCAGTAGGTGAACAGTGTTAACTCCTTCCTCATCAGTGTCTTTAAGCTTAAGGCAAACACCATTACTGACACGAACAACCTGTGAACAGCTTGTCAGAACCCCCTCATCTTTTTACTGAGCAGCACAGAAACTGATGAAAACCACAGTGTTGATCCATCCAGTTGTATAGAGGATGTTTTACAAGAAATAACCCGTATTGTAAAAGATACTATTACATACAACAGAGCAAAGGAACAAACACCTGGAAGCTGGGAGGAAGGAGGGTGACTACAATGACCTTTATGTAAAATAGTTCTTGTTCAGGCCTCAGGCAAGTGCTCTTGTTCAGCCGGTGGGACTAATCCCTCCCAGAAGAGAGGATGGTGGGAAATCAGACCTTTAAAATATTCTCTCTGCTTGTGCTAATGAACGTACCTGTTGTGCAGGTTATCAATCCTTTTGATTTCTGTTAATTATCTTCCACTTAAATCCTCCTTTAGGCTGTATTTTCTGAGAATCCTAAAATTTCCTCTGCAGTGTAGACTCGTTTCAGGGTAAATTCCATAAAAGACAATTTTCTCTTAGTGTGTTTTTAAGGGTGTTGGGGTTTCAGTTTTAGCTTTATCCCACCACTGCTAATACAAGAATGATTGGTACCACCTTATTCCCAGTTCAGTAAATTCTACTAAGTTGTCCCTTACCCCACCTGCTGACTTAATTTTGCTGCTCTGTAGCCTGTTGTGACAAACTTTTCAAGTGCTCTATTACTTAAGAGGTTTTGAGAATAAACTCCACAGCAGAAGGCGTAAATCCAGTTGAATACAATTCATGTGTCTTAACTGAATCATTATCAGGGGACATTTGTTGCTAGATGCTAAGACTCAAATTCTAGCTGAGGCAAATAGGCTTTTGATAAATGCTTTCAAGCCCAACATTCCTCCTGGTTAAACCTGGGTTGTGGTAGTTTGTGTTAAACCGGTTTGGCCCTGCTGGCGCTGCGGAGCCACTCTCTGATCCCGGGAGTTCCCACCCACGTTTAAGCCAAGCCTGCACGTGTGGCTTTTAAGTCACTCTGAGCCCTGTGCTGACACAGTCCTGGAGTCCAGGCTCCTCGTATTCCCTCAATCTGAATTGCAGCCTCCCAAAATTGCTTTCTTGCTATTTCAAGCAACCGTTGATCCTTGCACCAGACCATTAAACTGGGGCATGGAGAAAAAGATTTATGCAGCAGGATTTGTGCTGTTCTGAAAGGGAAGGGATAACTTGTTGCCAAGCCAAATGTTTTCATTGCTTTTTGATTACTTACTCAAAGCAGCCAAAAACATTGTATAAGGGATAAATGATGGACTTCAAGCTAATATTTTTCCATTAAGAGTTTATTTTTTTATTGTCATCAAGATGCAGTGATTTTTGAATGTGGCTTGTTTTCAGATGCACAGCTCCTAGGACTGTTTCCTTGCACTCAAAAACACCTTTAGGTTTTGAAAACTGTTCTTGTGTATGAAAGCACTTTCTCTGGAAATTGAAACTGAGCATGTTAGCTCATAATTTCTTGTACCTTTACAGCCCAAGCTGACTAAGAAACAGTCTTGTGCTGTGTTTTCCTTGAATCATGCATCTGAAAAAATAGAAGCAAATCCGTGATGGGAAGACTTATTGTTGCTGTAAGATTTTTGGATTACATTTGTCAGTGTATAACTTACCTGCGTTGTATTTCATATAAATATCTCCAATTGATACCTTCTACAAGAAACTGTCAGGTTAGAAAAAACAGTTGTCTTTGCCTTATGGACTGGGTTTTGTTGTTCTCATTTTTTATTTTAATATACTTTTTTTCTCCCTACAAGAATAACTGTTGAACTTTGAATTACCTGACAGTTCTTTTGCAGAAGATACCATGGGTGATAACCACTTAAATGTCAGTAATTACACTTGCTCCTCCTCTGTTTTGGGTCACTTCCATGACAGGTAGTTGATATGAAGAGGCTACTATGACTGATACAGAAACAGCTAAAACAAATTAAGAAATTCCCCTTCAGAATTCTGCTGAGGCCATGATTTTGCACACCAGGTTTGAATGACTACTTTTAAAAACAATGTTGGGCTTCAAACATCTTGCAGAGTGGTGGATCCAAATGAGAAATACCTAGGAACAAATGTTCCTCACCTGCTTGTCTGTTTGTGTAGGGCTCAGTACAAGAGTGTATCAGAATTACAGTGCAACCAAATGAACTTGCTTAAATGCTACTGTCATACAAGAGTGAATGTTAATTTAATTGAGAATTTATGTTTTCTAGCTTTTGAAGGAAATAGTTTTCTCAGGAGTCAGGATCCATAAATTTCATGATTTCAGAAAGGCTTCTTAATTATGAGAAGGACTGAACAAGTGATTAATTCTCAAAAGATTTAATAAGCATATATTATAAAAAGAATTAATTTTTGCTTTAAAGTACTCCTTCAAAATATTTATTATTAAAATACTTGCTAAAACTCAGTATTTAAAATCCTGCACTAATACTTAAAATGGCAAAGACAGAAGATTCAGAGGGAGATGGTTGTGAAGTGCACAAGTATATTTTTGATCCTGTCAGTTGCAGCCCTGAATTTCCTCTTTTTTAACTGCAATTCATATTTTGCGAATCTTCTTGGCTTGGTTGTATTGAAAGCTGGAATAAACCAAGCAAATATTTTGTCATTAAAATTACAGAGATCTGCCTAAAATGAGAGCACAGTGGGGTGACCCTGCAGGCATTGGTGTTGGTGTGGCAGGGATGGAGTGGGGTGGCTGTGTCCTTACCTGCCTCCTGTGCTGAGCAAATTCACACGGACTTCCAGAAATAAGCTTTATTTAATGTTACAGCAGCAAGTGTCATTTGTACCATATAATTATGTAAATTGGGTGCTAATAAATACTATTTTTCAACATTTTGTATTGTGTTCTTAATTCTGCCTTTTCTCCCAAGGTGGGTGGTCTTGGAACTTGTGCCAAGAGAGAGGAGTACACTCAGGCTAGGTAGGACAAGTAGACATGAAATTTGGAGGGTAACTTCATGTGAGCTTTCTCTTCAACTATACAGGGTGTTACAAGACACAGCAGTGTCCTGGATTTTCTGTTCTCTGGGTGTCTTGGTTTTTTTTATTGCTCTTCCACTGTCTTGGCAAGCTACCTTTTTCCATGTGTTTAGGCACAGGGTCCCCATTGTCTCCATGGGCTGCAGACACACAGAGTGGGTAGGGTGGTGTTGTGCAGGGGAATTGGTGACAGTGAGGCAGGGCCCAGCTTCCTGGGGAGAGGGTGCTTTTAACTGAAAGGTAAGCCCATGGCTCTGTCCTCCAGGAGAGGATGAAGGAAAGAGCAAACCACACATCACAGATGGTAGTGGTGTTGCTGCAGGAAGATGCTCAGAATGGGACTGTTGAGGGGGTGGCACGGGAACCTACACAGAACTGAGTGGAACGACTTGTTAGCAAGTCCATCTTGTTTTTTCTGTGCTTGTAGGTGGGGTAAAACAAAGTTCTCCTCTCTGTGGTAGGCAAAAACAATCCCACTTCAGTCCCGCTCATCTTTCCCTGCTCACAGGAGAGGATTGCTTTGTGAAATGTCAATACAGTTGCATTCATCCCAGCGTTCTGCCTCTAGACTGGATCAGCAGATGATTCCTGAGGTGCGGAGAAAGATTTCATGAACAATGTAGGAGTGACCCTCGTACATAGGAGACCTTCCTAACATGTGTGTCGGTTTCCTTTTTCCCTGTCAACAAAACGTGACCCCATAATGATTTGGGTGAGAGAAAAATTGACCATATTCTCTCTGGCCATATAGCGAAACTTCTAGCCCCCATTTCTCTTTATACTTGAATCATTTTCTATGAGTGAATGTTATGATGTCTTGAATTACTTTGTCAGAATTTTTATTAAAAATCAGAAATGTTAAGGAAAATAACATTTGCATCACACCCTTCAGTATGGCTGACAGCTACGACTGACAGCTGATTGTGAGTGATGTAGCTAAAACCCATGTAGCCCCTCCCATTTAGTTTTTAGCAAGGAAAAAACCCTACTTTGAAGAATTTGAGTCACTCTGCTATATACACACATACTGTTGTAGTGCTTTCAATATATGGGTAATTTAGGAAATGCTTCTAACACTTCTCAAACTGAGGTGAGAATGGAAGAGAAAAGGGGTCAAGTTATTGCCATGAGGTTGCCCAGAGAGATTGTGGATGCCCCCTCTCTGGAGGTGTTTAAGGCCAGACTGGACAAGGCACTGAGCAACCTGGTCTAGTGGGAGGTGTCTCTTCCTATGGCAGGGGGGTTGATGATCTTGAAGGTCTCTTCCAGACTATTCTATGATTCTATGTTGCTGATGGACAGAGAAAAATAACTGGAAGGATGGAGAGTCATTTTGTTTAGCCATGAAGTAACTTGTGTGTAGCACAGAAGTTCAGTGTCTGGGTGATATTTCTGGTATTTACTGCTTGCTTTGACTTGCTGAAAATAACATGGATAATTTTCCGTTGAGTTTACAGGTAGGATGTTAAAATCCACTTAAGGACATTTAGATTGAGTGGATCCTGTCTGGATGCTTAACCCTGAGTTTTTCTGGTTGCCAGAATGGATCTCCTTGTGAGCTGTAGAGTTATCAGAGGAGGAATGTGAGGAGGAAGGGGAGGATTTATCTGAGAAGCAGGAGTCAGCAGCTGTCATGGAGAAACCCTCTTCTTGCTGAACCAGCAAAGTGGCAGCAGCAGGGTGCAGGGTGGCACTGTGACAGCAGAGGTGTTGAGTGTCCCACCTCAGGACCAGGAAGGTAAGGTGCTGCTGGGAAACAAGGCTTTGAATTTGATTGTTCACCCACAATGTGAGTAGCTAATGCTGGAATTGGAGGTTCCCCAAGGCCTCCAGAACATAGACATCTATATGTCCACGTGGGTGATAAGAGCTGTGATTACTGGGCAGCGAAAAACTAGCAGCCCAAATCCTGGATGCAAAGATGCTTATTCCCAGGAGAGAGTGACCAGGCAACCCTCTGTAGGCAATGTATTCACTGACTAGTGCAGACAGGTCCCTGCCACGGCTGCCTGCCTGCCTCCAAATACAATCCTTTGCCCTTCTTAATACCTCAGCCAGATGACAAGTTCCACCATACTGATTGGACATCTGGAATTCAGTGACCCAGCAGCTAGACATCTAGGATCTTCCTTTGCTTCAGCTCCGCATCTAGAAAATCTGTAGAGATTCTGTTAATTTATTTCTATTTCCAAAAGAAGTCTGGTTGCACATGAGATGTGATCTTGCAAACATGGGAAAATACATGATTTTGATCTTTTGTTTTTCAGCCTTTAGTCTCAGCTTCAATGAGGGATCCCTTTGATGAGTAATTTGGTGTTCCTTTCTCTCCTAACTCAGCATGAAAGAAAGGCAGGAGTATACCTGCAGCTTTCCCGACCTTCCCAGGTCTTCCCTAATCCAGAGAAGCTGTGTTTCAGAAATTTAATGGCATGGACCTTATTTGGTGTTTATTTTGATGTACATATGAGTCAATGTGCACTGCATCTGCCTTTGGGACAATTTTATTGCAAAAGATATAGCAACTTGTATTCATAAGCTCAAAATAGCTTGTACGTGTTACAGAAGGAGTTACGCTGCTTTCTTCAAGCTGATACACCCAAAAATTTATTAAGATTTATACCTTATTTTTAATAAAACAGTATTTAGAGTAGCTAAAAACTTAAGGCTTAGGCTCTTTTTCTCAACTAGCTCCGAATTAAACCCTAAGTAAACAGCTTTTCAGAAAATAAGTCTGTTAACTGAATCAAAGTACCCAGTAAATTCAATTCATGCATTATGAGTTTTGTCCACTCCACATAATGTCACTTATTGACAGAGAAAGATGCTTTCAGCAGAACTGTAATGAGAGAGGTGGGTCAGGAGCTGGAGGAGTATCAGGGACTGCCCTTCTTCTTCCTCTCTGTCCTCAATCTTTGTTTTTTTCAAGCCAAGAGAGGGTCTGTGCTTTGGAAGCAGCACAGGTTGGTGTTAGAAAGTCTGCATGTAAATTTATTTCACCTCTGTTTTGCTTTTTTGGAAGCTGGTGGTGTCCTGCACCTTCTGTGCGGGCAGCATGATTATCCATGATTCTAGTTAAAGCTAGAAGTGAGCATTTCTTCAAAGAGGAAGATCTGAACCTCCCTTTGTAAAAACCCTGTTCCATCAGGATTTGTTTTAATACCCTCTTGAAAGGGCTCCAACCTGGCCTATGTCACCATGCCAAGGAGATGGTGCAGAATCTGCTGGTCTCCTTAGTTTGCATCATGCTCACTGAATTGGTAGTTTTTGGGCTGCTCATATTTCCAACTATTATGATTTAAAAGTGTTGTGCTTTTGTTGACAGAAATTGCCTCCATTGTGGCAATTTACTTCAATCAACATTTTAATGTGAATAATAAACATCCCAGGCCCTGGTTATTAAAGCTGTAAATGGCATTAAAAGCTTGGTTTGTAAGATGTTAGAGCTTTAATTCTTCTTAAATTCTTCCTATTTCCTGTTAGTTCCATATGCCTGACACTGTATGGGACTTTAATTGCCACAAGGTACATGAACACACACCTTTGTATTGCCTCTGAAATTCCATCCCTTTCCTTCAGTGGCTTTTGCTTAATAAATAGTATTTCTTAAATTGGATGAAAACATAACTAGCAGCTGCTGCTTCCTAATTAAAGGGCAATTCTTTTGGCCCTCTTAGTGCATCACACCTCCTCTGCTGTCTGGTGATAATGGCAAGTTCTCCACTTAAGAAACAGCTTTGTGTTTTGAATAATCCAGGGCTGTAGAAGGTTCATTCTGAAATTAATCCATAAAACGGAAGTCAATCCCAAATTAGGGAGGGATGTGCCTAAAATGCTCAAAATGCTGCTTTTCTCAGTGTATAATACAAAACTTCAGATAATTCCCTCTTAAATCCTTTTAATGGCTCTTGAATAGTTCTCCTCACACCAGAGTCTGCTGTAAGCTGTTCTGAGATGTAGTTTAATGACAAAGTGGTGGGTCTCAAATGCTTTTCTGATTGTGAGCAACTTAAACCCTCAAGTTTTTTTCAGAGTCTCTTCTGTCCTGGCAGCTCTCCTGTGGTCCTGCAAGCCTTGGACTGCGTAAGAGTGGAGCAAGAGACCTAGGGGGACAAGACACTTCTCAAAATCAAATATTAATGCAGTGCTGTAGGAGACTGGATTGCAGTGGCTGCATGTTGGCTGCTTTGTGGTTCTGGGGCTCTGTTGGGGCTGACAAACAGTTGCGAGGCCCACAGCTTGACTCTTTCCTCTCATTTGCTTTCCAGTCTTTAGATTCTGGTAAATCACAGGGCTTGAATTTAGCCCAGATGAAGCTTAACTTGTTGGCAAGTGAAGCTGTAGAGAGAATGCCTGCTTTTAAGAAGGTACTAAAATTTGAGCTGTGCTCCCCAGCAAAAAAGTGGCTGCATTTCAGCCTAGCCTTGGGTGCTGACTGGTGGGCAGCAGCACACAGAGGCTCTTCTGCACAGTAGCTGAGCATTGGGGCTGCTTCCTGAAGGGATGTGGCCACTTCTGGAAGCAGGTGCTACATTTTAAGGAGCTTGTGTGTGTGTGCCCAAAGGTGGGAATCAGACAAGCCTGGGCTTTACACAGAAAGAAGCCTTTCAAGCAGCTCCATTTTTTTTCTCCATGTTTACTGCCTCTTTTGCTATCCATCCAAATCAGAGTTGCTGAAGCCTGCAAGGGAAAAAAAAGTTGAAATCAACAGTCTACACAAAGCATTGTCATGCACAGGGACAGAGCTGCAATCAACCTTGCTGATGGGTAAGTGCCAAGGAGAAACACTTCCAGTATTTCTTAAGCTGAGGTCTGTCATTACTACTGTGATACTTGGCATGCCTTCAGCGTGGTGCCTGAGGGTCCCGCCGTGCTCCAGCCCATCAGTTCCGTGGCTGGGAATTAAATTCTGTGCAAATGTTTTGGATGAGCTGATTAACAAAGCGATAGAGGTTGTCAAATTCATCCACAAAGAAGGAATGGTCCTTATCAGGATCCGTTGCAATGGCTTCCAGTTCATCTTGGGCTGCCCAGGCAACTCCAACTGAGTAAGCTATAACTCCTGGAAAGAAATACAGAGTTTTGAATGAGCATAAAAGTTGTCATTGCATTAAATTTAAGGCCACAAAGTGTGGGCAGTGACTTGCAGTGCACTCTAGGCCTGATAGTACTTTTTGCCAATGGGAAAAATACTTAAATCATAGCAAAGCTTGTGCTCTCAGCAAGAGGTTCTTGTTCCAATGCAAATGTCTTACAGTTGTGTTGGAAGATATATGACTGACTGGAAAGTTAAAGGAGGATTCATGTGTTACTAGGACACTAGAAATGCCCTGAGATCTTATAGACATAGCGGTATTTTAATACAATTTATGTGATTTTTATTTTTAATTTCCCCTGAACAGATACTGCTCTTGCTAGAGCTCAATGAGGGTGAGGTGTTGCTGCTCTTCAGTAAAGTTTCACATGGTGCCTTCAAATTGTAGCCAACTGCATTTCTCTGCAAATGCCAGGACGTGTAGGGAGAGCAGGCAGCAAGAGAAGAGCTTACCATTGTGATGAGCTGCCATGGCCGGCACCCTGACATCGTCATAAGAGCGGCCATCTGTAATGAGGATCATGATCTTTCTTTTGTTGGGCTTGGATTTGCTGAAGAGATGCTCTGAGGCGTAGCTGATGGCTGCTCCCGTGCTGGTCCCACCGCTCCAGTAGCTGATCCTTTTAATGGCATTCAGCACATCCTGCTTGGTGCTGTACTTGTCAAAGCTGAACTCCAGCCTTTGCTCGTAGGTGTACTGCACCGCTCCCACACGGGTGTCCGTGTCTGAGATCTCAAACTCCTTGCTGATGTTTGCCACAAACTGGAGGAGGGTGCGGAAGTTGCTGGTGCCGACGCTGCTGGAGCCATCGATGACGAAGCCGATGTCAGCTGAATTGAGGCAGGTCTTGCTGCAAACCAGCCGGTCGGCGTCACACACCCGCTTCACCAAGGGCTGCACCACCTTGTGAAGGCTGAACCAGCTGGGCACGTTGATGGAGTAGAAGCCATTTGTCCTGCACACAGCCTGCAAGGCAACACAAGGACAAACAGTGTAGGGGAAAGGGACCTGGGGGTCCTGGTGGACAGTAGGATGACAATGAGCCAGCAATGTGCTCTTGTGGCCAAGAAGGCCAATGGCATCCTGGGCTGTTTTCATCTATATGTAAACTGCATCAAACATACTTGTATTCAATGTGAATACATTGTTCTGGTGAGACCACATCTGGAATATTGTGTCCACTTCTGGGGCTTTCAGTTGAAGAAGGACAGGGAACTGACAGGGAACTGCTTAAGAAAGTCCAGCACAGAGCCATCAAGATGAGGAAGGGGTTGGAACATCTCCCTTATGAGAAACGGCTGAGGGAACTGGGTCTCTTTAGCTTGGAGAAGACTGAGGGGTGACCTCATTCATGTTTACAAATATGTAAAGGGTGAGTGTCAGGAGGATGGAGCCAAGCTCTTCTCAGTGACACCCAGTGATAGTCCTCAAGGCAATGGGTCCAAACTGGGACACAGGAAGTTCCACAGGAATCTGAGAAAGAACTTTTTCACAGTGAGGGTGAAAGAACACTGGGATGGGCTGCCTAGCGAGGTTATGGAGCTCCTTCTCTGGAGACATTCAAAACTCATCTGGATGCCTTCCCAGGTGACCTAGTCTAGGTGTTCCTGCTCTGGCAGGGAGATTGGACAACATGATCTCTTGAGGTCCCTTCCAATCCCTGATATTCTGTGATTCTGTGACAAACGCAATGGAACTGGAGTCTGCCCATTTCAGCTCAACTGTAAATACAGGCTCCTGGAAAGAGGATGCTGGAGCCTGAAGAAGTTTCACCTCCGGTCACCATCTGTTTCCCTGGGAAATGATGTCAATGAAACTTCACAGATACTTGTGTAACGAGACCATTTTCCCTTCCTTTTTTTCTAAAAGCTGTGGGATGGAGCTGGTGATATAGTAGTGAAAGAAACGTAATAAGCAAGTTTGCCACCTGTCAGGCTTTTTCAGATGAGTTATACTGTTCACAGAAAAAGCATCCAAATCCCAGCGCCTCACTTAGTGTGGCTCTAGTGAGCATTATGGGAGCCCGTAAGTTTGCCAAGTGGCCTGTTCAGCTCCCCATCGTTGGCTCATGTCCCTTAAAGCAGAAAAAAAGCAGGCCAATTTTGGTGAAAATGCAAAAAGATTCCCTGTTGTGCTGGCTCTGCCCAATAAAATCCCCATTGTTGTTTATAACTGAGTACCACCTGTAGGGAGCAGATTTACAGGAGGCTTCTCCAGGGCTGGTGGGAGTCAAGTGAGTGTGCACTGGAAGTAGAGGTGGCACAGACCAGAGAGTGGGACAAGTCAAATGTTGAGATAGGGCTGGTGGTGTGGACAGATTGGATCAAATTATCTTTTCCTTTAGCATCTGCATCTTTTAAATGCTAATGCCTCAGGTCTCTGGGTAAGGTCAGGCTTTATCAACTTTCTGTCTGTGTGTTTGAATGTTTTAAAAGACCAAGGCAGTTTTTTTGGTGCCCGGCCCTGCCTTTCATAAAGTCTAACAGTTCCAAGGGAGTTACAGTTCCCACTACTCCTCAACATGTCATGCTCTCTTTTGCTCTTATATCTTGTTCCTATTTTAGAATTAGGATGCAGCAGCATTGAGTCACTGCTCCTAACTGAGCTCCCTATTCCAAGCCCTCCCTACTCCCACTTCCGCCATGTCCCTGACAGGATTGCAGAAACTCACTGGCTTTGCCCTTTTAAAAACACTAAATGCAAATGACACCACAATCCAATTAAACACTGACCGGAGACAGTGCAGCTCTCTGGCGTATCTCATGGGAGATTATTTCATGGGATAATGACAGAGCTCAGATGGAAATCTGTTTTCTGAAAATACCAGATAGCTGGATCCTGCTGCCTGAGTCCCGCCTGATCTGGCACTTGGTAGATACCTCCCACCATAACTGGTGCCAGCTTGCCCTGAAGCATTGTTGAGTCACCCCCAGAGCCAAATACAAATAGATCAAGGCCCATGTTCTCCTTTTTTTTTTGATGCACATAGCAGCAATTTAATTGTTTTTCCAAGAGTTAGCATGAAATCCAGCAGCACAAACAAATAATAGAAAAAAATAACCTCTGATGGACAGTAGAAAATGAGTTCTCCAGTAGAGCCAAATAACCATGTGGGGAATGTACCAGCATTTGCATATGTGGGACCTGTTTGTAAATGCAACAGTGACATTAGGGTTACGGGGCTCCTCAGCCTTTGCTGGGTGGAAGATGCACATTGGGAGATGAGTGTAAAGCTCTTGTGCAACTCTTGTTGCACTACTGCTTATTTGGAAAAACCTCTTGGCTTGTTTGTGACAATATTTAGTCAGTAAAAAGCCAGTTGCTCTACAGTGCACCTCAAACTGACTTTATCCCCTTTCCAACCTCAGCACTGCTACCTGCCTCCTGGAACAGGACACTTCCAGACAGTTATGAGCAGGACAGGAAAGAGCCATAAGTGTAAGAAGAAAAGGGAAATGCCCTGAATGAAACAGCTTGGAAAATAGTAAAGCTCCCAGTCAGAGCCCAGCCCGGTAAGTACCTTGTCCACAAAGTTTGGTTCAATAACATTCTGCTTCTCACTTTCAGCAGCTGCTTCAATAGTGACAAAGAAAATGTTGATCCCTGATTCTCTGGCCAGCCTGGAGGCTTCCTCCACTCGGTCAGTTGGCCAGCCATCCACCATCACTACAACCACGTTGGGTGCTCCACCTCGGTTTCCATTAGCATCCAAAAAGAAATTTTTGTTAACAAATGAAAGTGCCTTCCCTGGAATAAAAGAGGAGATGAGTTAGAGGTCTGGAAGCACTCTGCCTGATGATAATTTCTCTCAAGATGGGAGGAAAAGGAATGATTCAAGTGCTGGAGCCCTGCTGAGAGCTGAGGAAAGTGACTTCTGTTTCTGTGCAATCAGGAGAGGCGATAGCTGGTAGCAGAGCCAGTGACTCCTGAGCCCTCCTGTGCTGAATCCCATCCGCCCCCTCCCTGTGTGTGACAGGCTGGGCTAACTAGAGTTCCCAGTGTGCCAGTGAGACCTGCTCACAAGAAGGGCAAAATAAGGACATGCAGGCTTGCTACAGCCAGGCTTTGGAACTGTTCATAAGGCAGAGGACATGCAAGCAGCCCCGTCACCTACCAACATTGGAAAGTCCACCTTTCTGTGAGATTTTCTCAATGGCATTTCTTACGTCCTTGGGGTTGGCATAAGTATTTAAGTTAAATTCTGTGGAAGGGTCATCACTAAGAGAAGAAATAAAGCAATTGTCATTTTTTTGCTTCACATGCAACATCCTAAAAGCTGCAGGACTTGTCTGGACTACCCAGCTCCCGAGAGCAAGCTGAAGTGAGGCCTTTAGCCCCTGCCAGCTGCAGAGCTGCAGCTGCTAGAGTGTGCAGTCTTGCCTCACACAGCAATGGGAGTAGCTGCATGAGAAGCTCTTACCCATACTGGATGATGCCCATCAGAGGACCAGCGCTGCCAATGCCAAGGGCTTGAGCCACATTACTGAGGAAGTGCTTCTGGAGCTGAAATCGGCGTTTACCAATGCTCCAGCTCCCATCCATTAAGAAGGACAGGTCAACCTTGCAATCTGAAGAAGACACAGAAACATAGGAAGCATTTTTTTGTCCTCTCTGATTGCTGTGCATCTTGTGAGGAGCAATGTCTTAAAAAGCCTGCACACATTGAGTTGTCTTGCTGTGCTAGTGCTACCAAAAAGCCTTGGACAGAGACAAGTCACAGATGAGGCTCAAGACTGTCCTGCTTGTGGGTAACCATGGTTCTTTGCATGATTTTTCTCCCATATAACAGCCAAGCCTGTCTGGGTGATAAAAGGGTAAAAAGCTTTTGTCCCCAGAGGTCAGGTGTTTCATTTGAGGTCTAGGGAGGTCAGTTACACAGGAGAAAGCTGACTTGTGTCCTATGCCTTCAGAGCTGTGGGTCAGGCTTGACTTGCTTTATTCACAGCCCAGAGGTGCTGAAAGTTTGTAAAGGCAAATGTCACTGGTGGATTTTGCTGTTTGGCCACCCAGAGAGCACAGGCTACAAGGATTTCCCTGGTTATGCTTTCTTTCGTGGCTTAACTGCCATACTGACTGTAATGGGAACAGTTCTTCATGTGCTGTGTTAATGCTGCTCAGAAGGGAGGGAAGATCCTCTCAGTTCCCTAAATGTGCAGTGCCTGGAATATGACTTGGGGCAAAGATGTCACGGGGTCTCTAAGAAAAGCTGCTGATGGTAGTCCTGGTACTGCAACATTTCTGAATGAGAATTGTTAGGCAAATTCATTCTGGGATGGAGAAAAATGGGGATGATAATTTTGATTGGTATCTTCAGACTAACTTGGGGTTCTTTCTAAATATCTCTGTAGGCTTGTACCCATGTGTGTGGTAGCAACAACAGCATGCTTTGCCTCTCTCAGCTGAAAGCAGTATTCTGGAAAAGCTATGTCTGCACCCAAGCAAACTCTCCTTTTCTAATTACACAGATGAACATGATCTTTGAGCTGTTGTGAATGCTGTTTTCCTCACTTCCAGCCTGCTTTTACGTCTCTGTGAGTTGGTGGTAAAACATTCATCAGTTGGACTGTGACCAGGAGCAGGATCAAAATTTATATTAACTAGAGCGCTAATTAACATTTTCCCCCTCTGTCATCTGGGTCATCCCTATCTTTTGATTTCCCTACGATGATGCTTCCTACTGATCAGACTGTCCAAAATGGTGCATTTTAATCATTAGGTAGCCTGAAGGCTACAAAGCACCAATTGTTCTTACTGGCTTATGCAACTGCCTTCCATCTCATTACCTTCAATTTTTTCTCCCATAGCTGTCTGTTTTCCTACATTTAATAATGCTGAATTATAGAAGCGTGACTGAGAACCGTTTCATTCACAGAATATCATGACATGAGATGGGAACCCACAACAAATAATACCTCAATTAATGGCCAAGCTGTCCTGAGTTTCCTGTCCTTTAAAGGGAGCTATGCCATGCAGTCTGTACGTGGAAAGTGGGGCTTTGTTAGACAGTAAGGTTTGGGCATGCAAAGATTTACATACACTTATATACAGACAGTTTCTGGGGAGGATTCAGACAGCAGGAGCATTTCAGTGCTGTGACATGAGGGAGAATCTGCAAGAGCAAAGGCTGAAGGTGCACTGGAGGCAGCTGAACACTTTCTGATTTATGGGAAGGAAAGATTTGAATTATGCCTTTTACAGTCCTACAGGTATTAGAGGGATGGGATATTTGATTCTGGCATGTTTTATCTCAGTACATCTGCTGGAAACAGCTGCGCTTGCTTGCATTCTGCTATACTGAGCTCCACTTGCTTGCAGTGAAAAGGGATCTATAGTGCAGAACTGTTCTCCTTTTCTCCTTCTTTGACTTATTTTCTCCATTGGTTTTAAGTGCATTTGATGTTATTGGGGGAAAAAAAAATCTTAAGTATTAAGAGGAGCACCGATGTCTGTGGATTACAGACATGGTTCATTGAAATGCCTGCTTTATGAGAGACAGTGTTCAGCTGCTGGAGGATTGGCAAGAGAGGATCTAGACCTCTCCAGTGCAGCCTCCCATGCAGATGAACCACATCTCTTACTTTTTCTTTCTCCTTCTACTTTGAGCCCCATTTAAAGATACTTTAATAGTCAGATCAGCCATTAAGTCTAAACAGGTGTAGAAGATTTCCCTTTTAAGAACCTACGTCTCCATATACAGACCAGGGGATCTTCTCTCTCCTTGCTGAGGCAGGTGCCAAGTGCCTTTCCCAGGTGGTTTCCTTCCCTCCCACTCATTGCTGCCAGAAGGGCGCATGCGCTCAGCAGAACTCACTCATCTGACCCTCACTGCAACACACTGGTGTGTTGTCCTCCACCATGGCAGTTCTTGAGAGAAGCCCTGCCCTCTGGTAACGTGGAGCTGTCAAAACCTGGGAAGTGGCAGTGGTGAGCAGCTACCGTCTCCCTCCCCAGGTAAGCTAAATCTTGGCTTTTATTTCTCTCCCTGCAGAAGCAAAGACCAATAGTCATCAGCGAGCTCTCATTGTTCCTCTGCAAGTGAAAAATGTGGTCATTGAGTTTTTCCATTTTTTCCTGAAAATTTATTGTTTGCTATTTTACTTTTAATTCATTCTAACATTGTGTAATTAATGAAACAGCATTGTTTAATTATGAAAGTAATTCTGATGTACTTACTTGGATTCCCCTGAGAGTTGGACTCTAGTGGCTTTGGATTCAATTCCTCCTTTGAACTGAAGCCTAGAAAGAGGAAGGAAAGTCTTAATCAGTGTGGTTGTCCTTGCTCTTTCTTTGAGCAGGCAACAAGGTGGCTCTATGGTGTCCCCAACCTGAGGATTAATGAGGGAGGAAGATGAGGATGGAGAGCATCCGTGGAGCTTATCATTTTCCATCTGTATTGCCTCTATGATAAAACAAGAGCAGGGGCATTTCTAGAAGTGCCACTGAAAATCTCTGAGCACCAACTTTGCCTCCCTTTTGCAAATCTGTCACCTCCGTACAAGGGCTTGAGAGCAGCATGCACAAATAGAGGGTTCCTCAGGTGCAAAGGCTGATGGCACAGCACAGGGAGGTGACCTCCTAGCACTTTGTCCCTGAGAGAACTTGTGTTACCACTCTGATGGCTTGCCATACTTAACCTGTGCTTTATATCAAGCTGTGCAATGTCCAACACAGACAGGAGATAGGTTTAGCCCATAGCATTTCTGTCTGGAGAGGAAGGCACGGGCAGCAACTTAGCTCCACCATGTTACAGCTGAGGAAGCAATGCAAGCTCCTTGTGTGCTTCCAGAGGACTGGGTTATTTTGGAAAGCACAAAAGAAACAGGGTAAATTGTGGCAGAGAGCTGCAGCAAAGTCACGAGAAACAATCCTGTGGGTCACTAGTGGATTTTAGCTGAGGTCTCAGCTGAGATATGTAGATGGTAACAGCACTGGGAGTTAATTTCCTTGTGAGATGCACTGGCTGACAAAGTGTTGTCAGGCTGGCATTAGAAGGTTTGAAAATGCAGAACTTCATGTATGACCTGAATGTCTGGTGAGTGCCCTCCAGCACAGCATCTTCCTCCTAAGCAAGGTCAGTGAACTGTTTCTTTTCACTTCAGCATGATAAGATTAAGGGGATTTAGCTGGGATAATCCTCTGAAGAGACAGCAGTGATCAGACAAGCCCCAAACAAAGGCTCATCAATGAAGGAGTTGGTCAAAAGAACAGTAAAACCGCCTGTTATTTCTGTAAATTGCAATATTAATTTTTATAAGAATAGAGTAGGAAGATTTCCTTAAATCTTCATCACCAAGTAAGCCAAGGAAAGACTACCAAGAGACAATGAAAAGGTCAGTTCAGAAAGTGCAAGCCCAATATACAAAAAAAGATGCCACAGAGTTTTTATTTCCACAGCAGCTGGCCACCAGGTAAGCCAAGCATCAGAGTATTTGAATGTAAAGAGCAGGCAGCAAAGGGCCATCAGTGAAGGTCACTGCCTAAATGTGAAAGGAGGTGTAACAGCTCTGAACACATGCACTGCCTGAACTGGTTACTGAACGTAATAATGACAAAGCCATAATGATGCAGAAAATGGACAGGAAAAGGGGGAGAAGTATCAACTCCTTCTCCCTCCATCACCACTCTTATTTCCATTCCAGTTACATCTAATGATCCATCCCTCAGAAGAAGCAGGTAAAACTACTTAGAATCCTTCCACCTGCATGCTGAAAGCTGTGCATCGTTTTGGGTCTGGGGCCACATCTGCATTAATTCTGAGTATGCAGTGCCTGATGTAAAGCTAGCCTGACACCTGATTGCCCACTGGGAGACTGCAATATTCAGCAGCCTCCTTATGGGGCTTCTCATTTTTAAATTTAGCTTTCAGTGAAGAAAGTTTCTATTGCAGAGGCTAAACAGACCATGTGATTTCCCTTCATTTTGTTCATCCCCAGGCATCTGCTGTTGCCAGTGGCTGGAGATGGGACACTAAGCTAGATGGAGCACAAGACTTGGCTTCACACCACATGGTTGTGCACAAAAGAAATAGGTAAAGGGCACACAGATTAGCCCTGCTGTATTTATGGCAAGGGCTAGTGATTCCTTTGTGTCTTTTGTTTGAGAAGTTCTCTGGCTATGACCAACCAGTTTAGGACAACCCCACAGCTTTTGTCACTGCACCCATGGTGCCTGCATATACTTTCTAGACAGAGCAGTGACCCTCCACCCATTGCCATTTCTTGTGCCATAAATGCCACATTCCCAAGACTAGTGGAGTTGGTCTTCTCCTGGCAGAACAGTCTGGCCCCATTGGAAGGTGGACTGGTGAGCCAGGCTCTGACTGGCCTTTTCCCTCCTGGCTGGAGCTACTGTCCAGTGCATTGCTGGCTTTGGCCTCTTGTCTTGCCTCTCCTCTGCACTCTTGGGATGAGCTCCCAGGAAAGGAGAAGGGAAGAGAGGGCTCCTGCTGGTGTGCACTTGAGGGAATATCATCAGAAGGAGGTAAAGGCAGCACTGCCTGCAGCTGGGCACCAGATCCTGGCTGAGGAAAAAATTATGGTTTCAGAACATGAGCAATGCATAACAGTTCTATCAGTGAAAGCTGCTGCAGCAAACATTTCTCACCTGCCCCAGGCCTAATAGGCTTCCTGCTAGAGACCAAAACTGCCTTGGGCTTGAGGAATGGCATGAGGCAAATCCTGTACAGGAGCAGCTGCTGCTCCCAAGAGATTACCCCTCTGCCATGTGTGGCACTGCAGGGTCTGTGTGACTGAGGAGCATTTTAACCAAAAACACTCAATGGGAGCAAACCCACCAGCTGCAGGCATGGAGAGGCAACAGCGTGACCTGGGGAGGCACCAGTAGCTCAAGGTGCAAGCAATAACAGTGCAGGGAGGGGAAACAGCCCAGGATTAGACAAGGAGACTGAATTTTGGGCCCCAAGGTGTGTGGCCTCAAGGCTGCTCCTTGGATAAAAGCAAAGGAGAGGAGTTCAATAGCCAGGCACAGGAAAATGAAGGAGCAGGAACTGCAGGAGAAGACTTTGAAGGAAGTGGCTGTGGGGCCAAGTACTTCTTGCAGGCTGAGGCTGGGCTGTGCTTTTGTCTGGTGACCATGCCACTCCCAAACCTGAGAGAGGAAAAGCTTGCCAGTATGATTTGCCAGTGCTCCTGTCTGCCCTTGCTTTGCCTTATGTGTAAATGACTGCAGCCACAGTTCCACAGATGCTTTCAAGTGGTACAAACCAGCCTGACTGCCCAAAGGCAGAGCCCTCCTCTCACCAGGTTGAAGCCTTATCCTGCCCTACAGGGCTTCTGTGCCTGCCCAGTGTCAGTGGGAGACAAGGAGAAGCAGGAAAGAACAGAATTAAAATGGGAAGGAATAAAGAAAAGATGCTTAATGCTGGACTGGACCACCTCCCTGATACAGTTCACCCTTTGGCCAAGCACCTGGGAAGAGTGTGACTGGGAAGCAAGATGGGTCCCCTTGCTGGCAGCACTGGCCTAAGATGGGTTTATCTGATGCCGAATTAGTGGGTGACATGAAAACGTGGAACAAAAGAAAAAGTGACTTGGACCCATGCATAGGCATTCTTTATAAAGCATATGGATGAGAATGACTTTTTTTCTTTAAAACTTGAAATAGTCAGCAGCTTGCCTTCCTGTGTATGTTCCAGTACAGTCTTTAATTACATGGGCACATAACAGTTTCCTTAGTAAAAGACCAAAGCCATGCTTCATCCTGCACATACCTTGCATGAGCCATCTTGGTATCCCATATGTGCAACTTCTCTTGCTTGCCTTATTTGCAGAACAAGAAGTAGGTGGATTTAACACTGTATTGAAATTAGGTATTAACATGTGGCATCCTTTTTAGCAACTAAATTGTATGGGGAAACTGATTCATCATTTTCTGCCTCATATGTTTGTCTGCATCCAGTAAAATCTGTAGTCTTTACCCAGCTGGATTAGCTTTGTTGGTATGGAAACCCCAAGTGTAGGCAATGGAGCACTTCTCATTTTTACATGCCAGAGAAACTACCAGTTCTTGAAAGCTGAGGGTTAGCTGGCTGATTTGTACTTGGTGAAACAATAAGGTCACCCACCAAATAATCTTCCCCAACTAATTTGGGAGGTGGTCAGTCTCTAGGGGCCTCCCTGCTCTGACAGTCCAATTTAATGTCGCTATTGCCATGGGAATTTCATCTTGCTGCATGGGCAGTCTACTCCATGCTAATTAAAGTTCCCTTCACTGATTGTCACAGCTGTCCATGCTGATTAAACTTCACGTTCATTTAAGTAAGACAGCAGTGACTACATCCATGCCAGAAACCAGGCCTTTGAAGTGACAATCTGAATTCATTAGACTTTATCTCACCAGTCTACACAGGCACTTCAGTTGCTGAGAAACTCTAAATACAGCATCCCTTCCCCTGTGATCAAACTCTCATTGCATTTAATGCAATCTGTCATTTTGGCCTCAAATATCCCACTGCACCCCTGGCCCTAATTCTGCAGTAGTTCTAAATGAGCACACTTGATGTGCTTATTGAGAACTACAGAGAATAGAAAGATGTCCTCTCTCCAACTCAGGCTGCTGCTGCTGGAGAAGGGAGATCTCTATGTGTGGGACAATGCAAATTTTGACCCAGCAGCTACTGCTGCTGCCACTGGATTTGCAAGCTAATGCTTATGCTATGCTGCTTGTCACAGTCATGCCTCAGCTTTGAAGTAAGTAGATTATTCAAGGAGAATGGTCTTTACATAGGCCACCATCACAGCTCTCTGCAGTAACAAAACCAGGGATGGAAAAGACGTCTTGTATTGGATGGTCCAGCCCCTTGTAAGAAAGATTACCCTGCCATGAACTGGGCTGTAGTCTCAGTAGTCTGTTTTAAATGTTCCCAGGGAAAGTTAACCCTTAAATATTGAAAATGTGGAGTGTGCAGTTGGCAGCTGCTCTTGACTAAGGGTTGTGCAAGTCTTGGTCTTGTTGCTTCCTGCTACAAATGTAGGGGTTTATTTTCCCCCTTGTTCACCAGCAATTATAAAATTGTAGTCATCTCCATAATGTCAGTTTTTAAGGCTAAAATGTCAGAAAATATCAATGATGCTCATTATTCTTAATGCTTTGTTTAAATCTGCTTTTTGATTTTAATCTGAATGTCTTTCCTAAGTACACTGACATTAGAATAACCTGTGGTCTTCTTCACTGATTGCAGCACTAGACTGAGATCCCAAATATGGCATTCCCAAAATATCTTCTTATTTACAAATGGATTTCACTAGCTGGAAGCCCTTTCCTGCAGTGTAGCTGCCAGTACTTTCTAGAGGTCATCTGTTCTTCTGCTTTAGGCAGGAACTCAAGACTCATGGAAGTACAGGATAATTTTAGCTACTAAGTTGTAAATGACATACCTAGTTTATGATTTTTTTATACTGTAATTACTCTTTAAAATGAGATTGTTACCAGCAGTGTCATGGGCCTGAGGAACAGATTTAGCTCTTCTCATGTGTGATGGAAATCCCAGACTATTTACTGGATGCTTTACCTGTGTCAAAAATGTTCAGTCCAGGTTTCCACGAGTCGATTTCCATTGCTTTCAAACATGAAAGAGAAGAAAAAATATTACTGAAAATAATGGAATTACTGGAGATTAGAAAGTTCTGACTCCTTTTAGAAAGGTCTATTCATACAATGAATTATCGGTAAGAACAAGGAGCTAAAGAAACTAGTAAACTTGAAAACCTCTATGTGCACATTTCAGGCCACTTTTAGGAGCCTTGTATCACTGCCTGCAGAGCATTAATCTTTTTTTAAAATGATTTTAAATACAATCCTACATCTGTTTTGGTCTTGGTCTTCTAAATTGCATTGATATGGATAGAAATGTACTGACCTGAGCATACTTCTGCTTTACCTGCTGAAAACTCCAAAGTACCTCTTATATAGAGACCTCTCTATCCTGTCAGCCCATCCAGAAGCAAAGAAGTTGTTCTTGCAGTCAAAACTTCATCAAAACTACTGCTTCTATAAATATACCCCCAAGTTTCTTTTTTTTAAGCCTGCAGAAGAGCTTACCAAAAAGTGACGCATTGCTTTGAGTTACAGCCTGATGAAACACCTTGCAGCTGACTAGGACAAGAACAAGTGAGAACTTAGGCCTCTCACAGTCCATCTCCAGTTTGGGTCAGGGTGGTTGACAAAAGCATGTACCTCAGGTTTCTTGTGTCCATACTGCCTCCTGTACCTGAGTTTCCTGGCTCAGACTGGCAGCTGGTGTGCTCTTGACTAGAGCCAATGGGTCAACCACAACGTAAGGCCTGGAAAAATTCATGGGCTCACTAGTGTCCTCCAGCCTAGTGAGAGCACTAGCCTTGTCTTAGGAGTGCCACACCAGTAAAGAGCTGTCACCTTCTCTTTGGCAAGGAGACATGTTGCTTGAGAAGGATGGCTGAGTAAGACACGTGGTCTCCCTCAGAATAGGAGAAGCCCCTTCCTTCCTTATGCTGAGCACTGCTTTGAAAAATCTAAAAACTGAGGAAAGCAAACGGGCTGAGAAGTCAGTGATGACATACACAGAAGTTTTTATGTGGTTTGGTTTAGGAGAAACAGGGTGAAGGAAGGACAGGCCTGGCTAACAGGGAGGGGAAAAGGAGGAGAGACAGGAGAAATATTTCTAGTTTATTATCCATCTGGGCAGGATTTTTTGCCAAAATTTTGTATATCTCTCAGCAGAATCGTGAGGAAACAGCAGTGACTGGAGTTAGTGTTACTGGTTGCAGAGAAAAAGGACCTTAGTGGTGCTGGCTGCAGAGCAAAAGGACTTCATTCATAGAGAAGAACTGGTGCTCACTTGCTACCAGAGTGGACAATGTGTCTCCTGAATGCTGTCACTATGAATAACAGATTTTGGAGCAAATAGCTTTCCTGTCCAGCCTGCTATAGATGAACCTGGTCTGGCAGGAGGATTGAACAGGTACCTTCTTAGGTCCCTTTGAACCTCTGTCCTTCTGTGGTAAGTGCCAAGGATTTGGTGTAGCTGGCTGCAAATATGTAAAATATACAGCTTTGAGTGACCTGTAAATCCAGGCAAAAGCTCTATTTCTTGCATATAGTCTTAGAAAGCTCTCAAAGAAATGCATATCTGAAATGGAAATTATTACCTTTATAAGTAATTAAGACTTTTCTTTTTCGCCACTTGATGATGCCCATAAAAATCCAGGCTAAGTTTTTAAAATATTCCAAGACTGATCATTAAAGAAAAAGACACCACTACCAAACTGTTCAGTATAATAGTCTTGAAAAGAATTCTGTACTCTGTGAATATGGGAGTTCAAGAGAGTTAAGGACATTGTCAAGTGCTCAGAAGAGTTGGGATCTTCTGAAGAGAAGTTGCACAGGCAACTAGTGTGTCAGGGAGGGTGAGAGGAAGTTCCTTGACAAGCCTGGTCAAACCCACAGACTGATTGCTGTTGTTTGCAGAGTCACATGAGCACACTTGGTAGGATCAAGAAAAACAACTCTCCTTTCCTAGAAGACAGGGACTGGCTGTATCAGAAACAACATACCAAAGTTGCCAAAACCTGGGCTGAGGAAAAAAACCGGAACACAGAAGGAATACAGTAAATATGTGGCATTTTCCCTTCTTGTATTGTGAGGAAGAAAACTGATGGAAAATTTGTGATTTGTAATCATCTCTGGGGGGACCTTAAAGTGCCTTAAGTAATTAGGTTGGATCAAACTCTGATTTTTATTTAAACAAGACTCAACATTGTGTTCCTTTGTTTCTCTGTCAAAGATTTGTCTAGCCAGCACTTCCTTTGATTCAGGTGTTAGAGATCTTTCCATTTCAGCCCTGCCAGGAAGGCACAATGGTCAGCACAGGCTATCCCTGCTCTATATACAGTCATGTAATTAGTGTATTGCCCTGACAAACAACATATGTGCTCTGCTGTTCTGCACAGGCAAATGCTGTGTATAGTTTAATTTCTGAATTTTGGCAAGGGCAAAGGGAGTCAGGGGTCCATGAGGCCCATGAGATTGGAAAAAAATAGAAATAACTGTGACATCAGCATCACAGAATGACAGGGATTGGAAGGGACGTCTGGAGATCATCTAGTCCAACCCTACTACTACAGCAGGTTTGCCTACAGGAACACATCCAGGCGGGTTTTTAATGTCTCCAGAGACAGACACTCCACCACCTCTCTAGACAGTCTGTTCCACTACTCAAATTAAAGAAGGTCCTCTTTGTGTTTAGATGGAACAGCCTATGTTCAAATTTGTGCCTGTTACCCTTGTCCAGTCATTGAGTGCCACTGAAAAGAGACTGGTTCTATCTCCTTTAAGTATTTGTAAACATTGATAATATACCCCCTTGTCTTTTTTTCTACACTGAAAAGACACAAGTCCTTCAGCCTTTCCTCATAAGAGAGATGTTCTAGTTCCCTAATCATCTCTGTGGCCCTTTGCTCTACCCTCTCCAGCAGTTCTTGAACTGGAGAGCCCAGAAGTGGACACAGTACTCCAGATGTGGCCTCACCAGGGAATAGTAGAGGGGCAGGATAGCCCCCCATGACCTGCTTGCCATGCTTTTCTCGATGCACCCCAGGATGCCATTGGCTGTCTTGACCACAAGGGCACATTGCTGGCTCATGGTCATCTTGCTGTCCACCAGGACTCCAGGGCTTTTTCCACAGAGCTGCTGGAAAGGTGGTGGAAAAGATGTGAGAAAGGCAAAAAACGAAGGAAACCAGAGGGAAAGGGAGACTCAAACAAGGAGGAGAGAGATATTAAAGTGAGGAAAGAGAGTGAATCTTAGGAGGAAGGTGAGTGTACCCCTTGCAAATGTACTGCAGCTAGAACAACTACAAAATTTCATTTTGATTAGGAGACTGCTGAATAAACTTACTTGACTGCTATTATGCTGAAAGTTCTACTGTTTAATGACATCTTTTAACATTGACATCTATGACTACTTTGCTCTCTCCTGTTGCTCCTCTCATGCTTTCCAGCTCTCACCAAAGCCCTTGAGGTCTGGCTGCCTCTGCTCAAGGTCACATCTACTGCATCACAACTCTACTGTCCTGGCACACACTTGGGTGCCAGGGCTGTGCGGGAGAAAGGGCTCTGGTAACCATCCATGGGGGCCTCCACTTGCAGTGCTTGGTGACAGCATGGAAACACCTATCCTTGCCTTTGCAGCTTGTATCTGTGCATAGTCTTGCACCTCACTATCCTGATCCTGACCTTGCCTTGCTGCTCTGGTGTCTTGTCTCAACTGGTCAGACCTGCCTTGCCTGCCAGGCTGGGCAGTCAGCTGGCCCTGGGTGCCCTGTACCTATTCTGCTCTTGTTGGAGCTCTGTGGATCTGTGGCCAGGGGCTACCCTGACTTGCTTTGCTATCATGTACCTCACCCTACCTTGGCTCATCCTGAACAAACCCCATTTTTAGGAAACTCTGATGTCCAGTCGAGGGAGAGTTTGTATTTGTTTGTGCACTGAGCACTCTGGAGCCCTGGGAAGTTGTAGGGGCCTTGCAGAATGCCTGCTCATGGGGCCACTTGTCTCATCAGATTGGTGAATTGAGTAGCTAGGAAGAAAGGAAGGCAACTGCCGTGGTAGCAATCAGCCTGGAGGCTCTTGGGAACAACAGGAACAGAAGATTTAGCTCAATAGCAGACCTGACAGGCTGTGTAGAGCTGGGTTTCTTTCCCCGTTTCTTGTTTTGACTAACAAATAAGGAAAACTACAAATACTGAGGTAGATGTTGATTCCCAAGGCCTGAAACAACAGCTTACCAGAGACCAAGCTGCCCTTTGCCTTTTGTGTTCAGGAAGCTGTGAGCTGGCATTCAGTGTGTGAGGCTTGCTTTGGTCATCCTCCAGAACACATAGAAACAATTCACTGTACTGCTGGAGGGCTAATTTTGGGTTGCTAAAGCTATGATAGAGAGCAGAAAAATCTGCTGCTAGCTATCTTGCTCACCTAGGTGGGCTGGAGAGCCAGCAACCCTCTGGAAGGCAGCAACAGGCTCTTGGCGCTGAATACCTGCATGATCCAACAAAAGAGGCAAGATATTAGACATCAGGAGGCAAGGAAACAGAAGCAAAAGGGAATATGATGGACTCAAAAGTGTCCTTCTGCATGTTTTCAAGGCAAATGGAATAGGAAGATGGAAACTGGTTTTATTAAATTAAAAACAAATTTAAAACTTTAAAAGCTAAAAGAAGTTGGCAAAAGCAGAGTAGTTTAAATGTTAGTGCAGGATGCAGCTGTTCATGGGAACAACTGGTAGTGGGTGCTGACATGCGGATGGTGCTCAAAGTCTGGAAACTGAAAACACTTGTCTCCTCTCAGGGTAAGATTTTCATCCCCCAGACTTAATCAGAAACAATGTTCCTCTCTCATTTTGCAACTGCAATTGTTATAGAAGACCTTTCCAAGTTTCAGAACACTATTTTGAGAACAAGTCTAACTTTAACTATCCCTGTTTCTTTTTTTTTTCTTAAAAGTTACACGACTGTTGAGCAATAACCAGTGTGATAACTGCTCTCGCTGCATCCTGCTGTGAACATAGTTAGATGTGAAAACCAGTGTGTTACTGCATGACTCTGTAGATGTGAGTGATGGAACTAGCTACAGGGAGGAATTAGAGAAGGGATTGCAATAGCTTTACCTGTTTTGGATGGTAAAATATTCCTGTTACTTGCAAATGTGGAAGACCTCCTGAATGCTTTGAAAATATTATATTAATTAGCACATGGGACTTAAACACAAGGTTTTCTAGTGTTCTAGCAGTACAAATCTACTAGTTATTATTAATTTAAGACATACCTGTATTCTGTCCTCTTCCTTGTGCAGCCTGAACCTGTCCTAAGTAGACATGAAAATGGAAACGTATGATTTATACCATACTTGGTTCAGGACTGACTTTTTCATAGCTGTCAGAGTTAATAGTTCACATATAGAGAATTTTCATTTGTATAGCTATATATTTTGAGCCAGCTTAAAAATGGATTGCCTTGCTCTGTCATATAGATTAGCCTAGTTAACACCCCCATCAGTTTTGACTATTGCTTGTAGAATTCTCAGCATTTAAAAGGCTGTGATTTGCTTTCCCTTATAACTTTTCTTCTCTCTGACACTGGTCATGTGTTTATTTCTATTTCAGTACTATCCCAGTGTGCTGATAGTCTGAGAAAAGTTTAAAAAGCCTCAAAACCAACCCCTCCCCCCACCCAGACCAGATAGTAGCCTTTCTGCAGAGAGTGAGTGGATACAAGCAAGCAGGTGGACTGTAAATAATGAGACAATGATAAAAATAATGTGGGAGAATTCATGTGTTGGAAATGTCTTCATCACTGTCTACACAAAAGGCTTTTTTTTAAGGTGATGAGGTTATTAAATTCCCATTGTTCAACAATGATAAAGGCTCAAAGCACAGCAGATGAAAACCATGTCTTTAATCATGCCTTTCATTTCATGAATTGTTCTAAAGAAGCTTGTTAACAAACTTTTCCTTTAACAAGCCTTTATTCACTAGTTTTCCCAGAAAGATTAATTCCAATGCTGGTGAAATCAATGGGAATGTTCAAGCTGACTCCTGTGAACACTGGACAGGGGCCCATGAGATTTTTTTTTTTATCAATAAGATATCATAAATGAAACCATTTTGAATGGTTGTCTCAGAAAACAGGAATTGCCGCTCCCTGGGAACTTGATCTTGCAAAATTAGGTGACAGCAAATAGCTTGTGTTTGACCCAAGCCTGAACCTTCTCAGGCCACTGGAAGCCCTTTGATGGGATTCTTAGGAGCTGTTCTGAGAGACTTTGTAAACTCCAGATGCCAAAGATATCCTGTTTGAGGAAATAACAGACTCATCTGCCAAAACTGGCAAAGCTTTTAAACTCTGTAAACTTGGAGCTCTGGCTCCAGATGGACCACAGCTAGCCCAGACTGTTTTCTGACTGTGGTGGGGAAAGTCTGTCTGTGCAGTCATGTTGGATGGTTTGGGGTTGTGCTGGACATGCTTTCCAAATGGAGATCAGTATATGCTAAAAAAGTTGAAGAAAATTGACTCAGCCTGAGATGTCATTTTGTTTTGCATTTGCCACAACTGAGCCCAAATGTGTATATAACATTCTTTATAAGGTCAATGAAAACAGAATACCAGAGTGAGAGACTAACTCAGTATCACAAGTATTTTATGCCACCTCAAAAAATTATTTAACTTTACCCTCAACATCCATGTTATCCTCCTTTGAGTGTGCTGAGCCTTGGGACTGCTTCCTCCTGCTCTACCTCCCAAAGGTGTGTTAACACTGTCTGTGCAGTGAACTGGATGGAGCCTACATACATTCCGTGGGCTGGGGCAAACATGGTGGTAGTAAAGGGGAAAGGCTGGAATTGCACTCCTATGGTCTTCAAGACTTGTTCTTACTTCAAATTTGAGATGTCAGTGAGCCTGTGGCATGTCAGTGTGTTTTCATTAAAGTGGAGCTCCATGCAGGCTGAAGGCTGAGGTGGAACTAGAAGTCTGTAACAAACTGGGGATTTAACTGGTGGCTGTCCAGCAACCAGTTAAATCCCAAGAACTGGATCAGAATTGAAAAAGGTGGAGTAGAAAAAACTTGGTTAGAAGCAAATCCTCTAGTGAGCAGGGAGGTGTGCAGGAAGTAAGAGTTCGGGAGAGCAGAGAGAAACACAATTTGGAATGGATCTTGCAAATGGTGGGATCTGATTTGAGAGACAAGCAGCTACTCAGTGCAAAAAATGTGGCTGGCTGCCTGCAACTTGGTCAGGACCTTTGATGGTCTAAGAAGTCAGAGTTAACCAGAGAGGAAAAGCAACATCCAGCTGCTATCCCTAGGGAGAGGATGGAGGCCTTACCCAGAGCTTCCTGAAGGTCTGAGCCCTAGTGGCCTGGAACTGCTAATGACCTTTCTCTAACACTTATACTACTGTTGTGTCACCAGGCTTTTCTTTTTTCTTTTTTTTTCCTGCTACTATAATAAGTTGCAGCTGGGGATGAAAGTTTCCAGTGGTGGGCAGCACTCAGCTTAGAGTCCCTGTCTCGAAAGAACTGTAACTGTAGAACTGAGCTGGGCACAGGTGCAGGGTAGCCCCTTGCCTGAGGGTGCTGAGGCACTTGCTGCCTGATGATTGATCAGTGCCTAGGCATGGCGCCAAGGACTGTGACATTGTTTATGACTGCAGTGTTCACAGCAGCACTGGATTTATTCCCAAACCTCATCTAGGGCTCAAGCAGCTGTGTAAGAAATACTTGCTTGAAGAGCTGGGAAAGGAGAGGACCAGGGAATGTGCTCGGTTGGGTGATAGTGGAAAGAGGCAGAAACCATCGTTGTACCAGATTGTGTCTGAATAAAATGTTGTGCTTAGAGGAGAGAATTCACATCCAATTTCAAAGTCCACTGCCATTGCTGCTTCCCTCTCAGGATCACCTTTTATCTTTTCTCATGTACTGCACTGGTGAACTGCTGCAGCTGTTAGTAGGGCAGATAGGAATAAGCTGTCAAATACCACATTTTTTAAAGCTTAACATCTTTAAAGTCTGGGTTGTACAATGTATCAGAGCCTCAGGTATTTTTGTTTCTCTGCTTTTGACAAACAGAAAAGCAGAGGTAGAGAGGAGAGAGATCAAGAGGTAGAATAGAGGAGTTCTGCCCTTCCTCAAGTGCTTTCATCTGCTTTTCTTTTGCCCCTATGACTTTTTGCCAGTACCAATGGCTGGAAATAGAAATGGCAGAGCTAACAGCAGCCGTAGCCATCCTCATGCTGATTGCCCTGTTTCAAGGCTATTAACTTTTGAGGTCTTTTGCCTTTGGCAAGCAACCAGTGCTCTATGAGATGTAGATCTGGGAGTCCCTTTGAGTCAGGACAGACAGGAGAACATTAGATTATGTCCAATTGAGCCAAACTCACATTAAAGGCAAAGGCATCATCAGAATCTCTGGTCTGAATAATAGGAGTGAGTCCTAAGGGCTATCATACAGTGAAAACGCATAAACTGCTTCGTGTCATTGTTTTAAAACTATTTTTCTGCTTTCTGTATTTTTAAAAATCCAGTTCTTCCCTTTTAGAACCAACAAGAGATCAGGAGATTTCAGGAAGCCAGATATAATGTGCTGACAATCTGGACATGGTCCTAGAAATGAAACCTGAAAAATCAGAGATAGATCTTCACCCCTCCTCCAGCTCACAGTAATCTGTCCTTAAATCTCACCTTAATCTTTTGGGATTTAATTTATGTAAATTATGAAGAAATATGGATCCAAATTGCAAAGAAGTGAACGTTGAAGGACTTGAAAAGTGAGTGCGCTTTTTTTTTTTCTTTCCCCATTTGTTTGACTTAAGTTTTGGTCTTCTTAAAGACAAATAAGACCCTGTCACTGATTTCAGTTCTGTCAGAACTTTACCCTCAATAGGCATCTGACTGGGGAACCTCAGGCTTTTCTAATTGCTCATAAAGACAAAAATGGCCTCTTCTGCGCTCAGCTTGCTGTAATAGGAAATAGAAAAGAGAGGAACAAACAGCACCAGGTTCATGAGCACATTAGGTACTGAATGATGTAGATTCCCACTGAATTTAAACCCCTTTGAATTGAGTTGTCACTTTTGTAAGTCCTGCTATACACTAAACTGTGCATTCAACTCAGTAAAATTAACCTCCCACCCCTTCCACTTATTTTGGACTTGCACCTAAATTTAACTTTCTGATTATTTCTCTCAAGATCTTAATTGCCCAAAAGATGCCTGCCCTGCCATGTGCTTGGTGCTGCATTACTCAGCAGCAGGGCTGGCAGAGTATTTGAGAGCATTGCCAAGCTCAGGGCACTTAGAAATAGTGACTGATCATAACACCTAATGATGGCCCAGCTCCCTTTTGACTCAGAAGCAGCCATATCCCCATACTCAGAAAGTTGCAAAGAGTTGAAAATGCTCTCCTTTACTTGACTGCGCAGCTGAGCAATTACACATCACATGGGAAAATGCCTCCAAATACTGGCATTGCAGGCTGTGGGCCGGAATGGGAGCTGTCTTCCAGATTGAGATGAGAGCTCTAAGCAGCCACCGCTCTGCTGTCAATAACACAAGTAGTATGCCAAGAATAACATCACATTTATGCCAAGCTCAAACCTATAGCCTGAGGATTTTGAAACAGCATTGGTTTAGCATAAGTTCGCATTTCAGAGCTCTCAGTTCAGCTGGCTCTGCAGCCCTCTGCATCATGTATCTTACAACTAAATCAAGCTTCCCTTTGAGAGAATAAGGCAGAATGAAGCAGTGGGAAAATGCATTTCAAACAGCACATGCTTTGTGTCAAGTGTTGTGAAACCCAGCATTTGGCAAGGCTGAAATGCAAAGATATTCACTCGAAAGGCTTCCCCAGAGCCTTCAGTGATCAGAATCTTTGACATTCAGGCCAAGCGTCTGTTTGTCAGTTTAAATCCAGCCTTGGATTCAGTCATTGAGTTTGCTGAGGCTTGAAAGGTTATTGAATCACTGCTGCCTTAAAATACACTGCTACATGCCTTGTGGCACATACTTCTTCACCATACTTACTTGATGCTGCAGCTACCACAGATGAGTACGCTGGATGGACATTGTTGGAACCTAAAATTAAGAGATTTTAGTTTTCAGCTATTGAACCAAATACCTAGTATTAATGAATAAGTATAAATGGAAAAGGAAACATTAAGGAAAACCAGATAGGCAAATATCATAGGAGAATTTCTTCACAATGCTTTTGCCTTTAAAATCCAAAAGTTGTTACAAAACCAAAAATCATTACAACTTTCACCCAGCAAAAGTTATCACAAAATTAATTCTAATGTGAGCCTTGACCCGTCTGTTGAACTCTCAGATCAGACAGGTGAATCAAAGAACTATTTGTTGTCTTCTATATGTGAAAATCATGGGAATTAGATCTAACTCCCAGGTGAATCAGTTTATTTGCCAGTACAGTTTATATATAAAGACTAGCCATAAATTGACAGCAGATGAATTCTCACCTCAGAGAATCTACACACATCTGTGTTTTTGTAAGACATATAATTTTGGATGTATCTCAAAGGCACAACTCTAACTCCAGCCCATCTGTGGGAATTATTTTTTTTTTAGTCCGTTCCTAATCTTTCTACATAGAATTACTGAATTAATGATCCACAAATTGTGGTATATTCAGCTGCATGCCTTGGTCCTTAAATTTCAAGAAAGCTGTAGGTCTGGATGCAAGCAATTCAAATATCTGTGCTACTGACCTATATCTCTGGCCCTATGCAGTCCAGGTCGAGTCTTGGCTGCAGCTGCAACAGTTGTGCTTCTGGTCATTTCAGGTGTTGTGATTGGTTTTGGGGTGGTGGTGGTAGGATCCGTTGTGGTGGTGGTTGGTGTTGGGGTGGTGGTGGTAGGATCCGTTGTGGTGGTGGTTGGTGTTGGGGTTGTGGTGGCCATTTGTGTAGCTGGTGTCGGCACTGGGGATGTCTGATTTTCTTTGCGGATGGTGTCCCCTGTAGGAACATTGACAATATCACTACAGCTGCATGTGTGAGACACAAGGAAACATAATGAATAGTGCTCACTAAAGTGGTCTTGTTCACCTCAGGATGCATCTTCACCTGTGGAGGCATTGGTGCCTTTTGTTGCTGTGTGGCTGTGGAGCAGATGTGCCAGTGTGACACAGTGCCACTCTGTTCTCCAGATGGTGCACAAAACATCCTGTTGTAGCCTTAGTGTTACCCCTGTACTTTCTCTGCTCTGATCTGGGTCACCTGACCTGACAGACATCTCAGACCTATGAAATAGTTCAACCAGCAGTCTCCAGTTTGCCATCATCTTTTCTCAGTGTAATTAAGCAGTTACAATGTCCATATAAATGGAAATAATCTGACAGCTGGAAATAGAAGATGTCTACTCTGAGTCATAGACCAGAATGAAATATGTGTTGCCCACCACAGCATTCTTTTGGCAGAAAGATGACATTCATGTAACAGTGGTCCAGGGAGTGGGTCCGAGCCAGAGCGGGGAGCATCAAGGCTTCAGATGAGGGGAGCTGTGCTGATCTCATCCTACTTTGACTGATCTCACAGCTGCTACTACTTTTAAAATGTATCATCTGTTGTGAGAACAGTGACAATTCTAGCTGCAAAATCTGCATCTTAAATATCCTTATAGAAAATCATTAACTTGCTTACAGCTCTTTCAGAGCTGTCTTGAAAAAGAGCTTTCACTGTTTCCTTCTCTATTTACCAAAAAAGTGTCCTAGAATATATTCCATGTTCACCTAATCTTTTTCCTCTCCAGCCCATATCCCTGGGGATAGCCAAACAGGCTGTCTTACACTGACAAGGAACGGTGTGGAGCCTATTCATTTCTGCACAACACAAGCTTTATTTTATTGCTGGATGTTCTCCTTTTGGAAGGCATCATCATGAAACTGTCTGGTGGATTAATTACCACCTAATGCTAGCCAGTGAAAAATTCAGATCTCAGACAGTTTTAATGGGATAACGCTGAAAGAGAGCTGAGAAGAAAAACAGAACAACTCAACTGAAAAAAAAGCCCAGCATGAATGGCTCTCTTTGGACTAAATGGTGCCATGTTCCAGGTTGCTGCACTGAAGGAAAGCAAGCAGAGGGTACAGTGAGTCTTCTGCAATGTCATGCTGCTGGAGTGAGAAGCAGTCATGTCTGCCAGATTTATACAGGCTGCAAGAAACAAGGAAGCAGGGAGCAGTGAAAAGATGCTGCCTTGGTGCATGTTGGCTGAGTTTCTGGTGGAGCCTTTAACACAAGCGGAGGATTCTTGAGAGCTAGCTGTTCCCAATGCTCTTGCAGGCAGCGTGCCCATTTACCTCCCAATCTCTTCAAAGGGTTTGCAGAGCACATGCACTGCATAGGAAATAGCCAAAAGCTGTAACACAGAGTTTTGAAGTTCATGGCAACTGAACTGGCCAAAAGCAGACAGAAATTAAACCCTGAGAGTGTACTCTCTCCTCTTAAGTGACACAAGCCCTTGAAGCAACATATAATGGGATTGGTTCGGTGAGAAAGACACTGTAGAGAGGGAGCTGGATGTAGGCTAAAGCTCTGTGCTATCAGTGTGTTTCCTATAAGTGTGTGCAGGCAGTTTAGCCTGGGAGGGATACCATAAAAGATCCACAGGTCATACCTTGTTCCAATGCTCTTTCTGATGCATTAGCTGTATCTGCATTCTTCACAGCTTTCAGATCTTGCTCTGGCTTTTTAGGGTCTGAAGCAAAATTAAGGACATTATTAAATGCATCTCTGGAAAAAGAGAATTTTAAGTCTCCTCTGTAGAGATTATCAAAGCAAGGCATCCCATCACCTGACAGTAGATAGATCAGTCAGTCTAATCAGAGTTTCCTCATCAGGCAAGAAAAAGTAATGGCTGGGTGCCTCTAGAAAGTAGTCACCTCGTATTTTTAGAGCCAAATTTAGACATTTTTACTGCCCAAAAGCTCCTGCCAATGTCAATAGAGTTTCTGAAGTGAGCAATAAATTTGGAGTTTTACTGCTCAGAAACCAATATGCAGTAAGATTAATACCTCATGGTGTAGATTTTTCCTCTGAGTAGCTGGATGTCCTGAGAATCAGGGTCATGGTGTGTGTAGGGTATTTGGGGAATACCAGCTAACACACAATATTTTGTGTGCTAATTAATGTTCAGATGCAGTTCTTTCTTCCCTGGTGTTGTCACCTTATCATGGGGATAAATTCTGTATGCTATGAACTGTCTTTGAAGGAAAAATGAGATTTTTCTTGTCGTCTTCTAATTCTGAGACTCAAAGTCATCAAAATACTTGAAAAATTTATTACAGCTCATTCATTGCCTCCTTGACAAAGCATCTGCCTCTGCTTTTAAGTGTTGAAGAATTTTGATCTTCCATATTTTTCTTTTCTCGCTTTTGGCAACACTGGAGAAATTTCTCCTTGGTTAATGGTTTCTTTTAAAGCTATTTAAAAAAAAAACAAAAACAAACAACAGCTTTTCGTTATTTTTGAGCAGCTGTGAATAATTACAATTTTGGGAAGTTTTTCTTGCTGCACCCAGTATTTAGACAGTGCTGTAGCCACCAGCAGCATTTAAAGAAGTACCAGTTACTGTGAATATCCAGTGTTCCTGGCATAAGGACCAAAACTGCATCTCCGGCAGCTGATCTGGTATGACACAGGATTTTTCGCTATCTGGCAGTAAGTGAAGGTAATCCTCAAAGGACTGCTTTTACCTCCCATAGATAATGGGTTTAAGTATCCCAGAAGAAAAAGGTAGGTTTTAAAAATTATGAAAGAAATAATAAATCTTCTATCACAAGACGTCTGCGGCATCAGAGATTTTTATCTTAAAGTTTGTCTCTGTTTTTAGTACTATACAACTGAGACTGCTGGACTGAGGTGGCTGTGCTCAGCAGGGCTGATGGGACTTGTCTAAGATGGATTGCAATCAATTTCTTTGCCGTCTGTGGGACAGGGTTGGATGAAGCAAGGCAGTGGCATCCTCCAGCACTGAGTTTGGTCCAACAGTTATTATTTGTTCCTTTGATCACCCTGGGCTTCCTCTGTGTGAGAGCATAGCCTTTGTTGCTAGGATCCTAACATTTTCATTCACACTGTTTGCTTCAAGAACAAAGTGAAGGAAACCACTTGCGTCCTTCCTTTGCTGCAGGAACAGTCTCCTGGTAGTTTGTGAGTCTGAGATGAGACTTTAGACACCCCCCCATTGGCATACTGATTCTCACATAATGAGGCTTTTAGCACAGGTGGAAGGAACTCTTACTTGCAGCCTGCTGAGCTCTACCCTGGCTACAATTGTCCCCAGTCTGCTGTGAGACATCTGAGTTGATATTTCACATGTGGGTACTTTTGGGAATTATGACATGTGGCATTAACAATTGTTTACTAGAAAAAGTCAACATTTCTAAGGTTCTGCCTCTCTCTGACACTGCAGATTTGGGTTAGTAATTTTTGTGTACGTGGTGAAGACACGTATGCAAGTCTATACCTGTTGAACTGTAAATGCAAAAAATGCAAATGTATGGGAAACTAAAGGCACGGCTTTGAGTGATGCATATTCCCATCTGAACAGCTAAAGCGTTCAGATGAAAATGTGCCTGTGTGCAAGTAAAAGCTTAAAGGCGAGGAAAGAGCTATTTGCTTTCATGGACCAAGCAATAATGGCAGTAGAAGAGCAGGACTCCATGTAACCACTGGGTGACTTTGGATGCACCCACTGACAGACATTTGAGTTCACAGAAAAGGTTCAGAACATTTTGTTGTATCACATCTCGAAGAGTATAAACTCAGGAAGGCTCAGGCTCAGCAAGCTGCAAAAGAGCTGTTAGTCAAGTGTGTACTAGTATCAGATACTAATTTTGGTTTTATTCACAACCCCAAGGAAGAGTCTGAATGTCACACAGTTGTTACAGGAGGCACAAACAAGTGTCATTTCAAGTGACAGAGGCACTGCACGCACACTCGAAATCATCAGCTACCACCTTGCATAAGACCTGATCAAAGACCTCTGAAAACAACTAAATTATTTAACCTGAGTCTTATGGAGTAGGACGCTGTCTGAAATGGTTATACAGAGTAGTTCCTTATCATCCCTAGCTAAAGCTGCAGTATATTTCCATCTGTGTCGTTAATTTTATATTGTTATTATATTCTCAACACTGAATGCCCACAAAAATAATATGAATAGCACTGGGAGAAATTTAACATATAAAACCTCAAATGCTTTCATATAATCAGAACAGTATCATACCCACTAACAGATTTAAAGTAAGAGAAAAACTACTTGGGAACAGAAATCTGTGAAAAATAGAAATTGCCTGGTATAATTTTCATAAAACATAACATAAAAATATCATGAGGGTTTTGGATGAGATGCTGAAAGAGGCATTAACATTTGAATCTGAATTATTATATATTTGTGTTACACAACCAAGAAGCTGCAACAAATAGTTGTGAATCAATGCAAGGAAATGTCAGTCATAATTACTTGCCTGGTTTAACAGCTGTGCTCCTTGAAGAAGAATATTCTAGAGTTGATGGATATGTCACACCTTTTCTTGGCTTGCCCTCTACAAAAAAATCATTGGACAGCATCACAAGATATTTAGAGTCCTGTTGCAAGAAAATTCTGATTTAATAAACATGGGCTGTGTGTCTTTACTGCCCAACTAATTTTCTTGAAGATCTGTTTCATCTGCTGATAGAATCTCAAAACCATGCCACTAAAAATACCGATGTCTCAATCCACCACAAAAAGAAAAGCATGTAAACACAGTCCTGGAAAGGATTTGAAGACCAGTGTAGTTTGTTCCTTTGCTCTTTGATGGTGCTAAGGATAAGGGGAGCATTCCTGAAGGTTATCTATCTAACCTGTTTTTACACCCATAATCACCCTGAGCAGCCTTTTCTAATGCCTGACTGTGCAGTTGAGTTAGAAAGCATGGTTGATGTGGGATTCATTTTGTCACGGACACAACATTCTTCTCTGACCTCACTTTTCACTACATGCCATATCTGGCAACAGTCTTTTGCAGTAATAATAGTGGGAGACGGTTGTGTTTGTATGTGGGAACATATAGTACCTATATTTATCTCTAAAATGAGGCCCTTTTCTTAAAAAAATGCAGTACATTTCCCACTTAAGCTTTAAACCATGAATCTTTTTAGTCCTGCACCAGATGCCATCTGTATCATTATATATGGCCAAGCAACTCCAGCTCTTGGGGCAGTTTTTTTAATTTCCAAAGCACATATATATTACTGATCCAGCGACCAGCAGCACTAAACACAATTAATTGCTACAAACTGACCATGCCTGGGAACCAGAAATGGAACCTGTTTTGCCCACAGTGGCACACAAGAAAGGGTACACGCGAGAGAAGTTGGTCCTCTATGTGCAAGGATGCCCTTGGAGCTGCAGAAGCATTGTAATTTGATCCTTTTGGTGTCTCTAGCCCTTTTGTTTTACTCCTTTCTGAAATTTCAAGATGTCATTAAGGAAATCTTAGATAAAGAACTTAGTTTTACTTGATAATGAGCCACTACTGTAAGGAGCTATTCCATTTCTCATTTACAGGGATACTCAGGGCAGCTCCAAAAGTCAATGGAGATCTACTAAAGACCAGACTTAACAGTTAGCATGTAAGGGCAAGCTGGAAAGAGCTTCCTCTTTTGCCCTTGGGTCTCTCACAAGAGGTGGCCTAAGAAGAGCAGCAGGTCTGCACTTTCCCTCTCCCCAGGCTAAAATCAGGATCAGGAGCCAAGCTGAACTAGGGAGATCTGCCAGTTTCGTAGAAAGATGGAAAGGATTGCAGATGATTTCTAAATGCATTTTTTTATTCCCATAGAGTCAGATTTGTCAAGGATGAGTGGCTAGTACACAGATGCAGCAATAGTGTAATTGTCTGGTCTTAATTTAGAATCTTTATCTGCTACTATGATTTTTAACACAAATCTGAAGCCCACTACTGTGCAAATATATTTGATGGTGTGGAGAGGCTGGCTGCTCCTAGACTTCAGAGTTTTCAGTCAACAGCAACTTGCATCCCAGATGTGATCAAGAGCTAGGTCTTGGCCATTGTATGAATGTGGCCCTGCACTCTGCAGCAACGGTAACAGGTCTCTTCCACTGTCTGTAAAAAGTTACATCTGAGTTGGAGTTTGTTTAATGTACTTAAAAATGGTTTTACATATAGGTGGAAAAACTCAACTTCTGGCCACTGAAATACACTGAAGTGGTGGCTGCTTTCCTCCTCATGCTTATTTGTGAACTAGCAAACCCAGAGGTTTAGGACTCTATTTTCTTAACCCACTAGCTGCAAAACTCCCACTAGATTGAATGGAGTAATTCAACTGAGTGCCAAAGCATTTCAGTGCTTGAAAGTGAATACCAGTACATTTGCATACCTCCTGGTGAGCTAGCAGCTTTGGTCCCAGAGGACAGACCTCATCCCCCTCGGCCCCTAAATTGCACCCCCTCGGCACCACTTCATTGCCTGGATCCCCTAAGGATTCCTCTTCTGTGCTCTTCTGCATGGATGCTCATTCACAATTTAAATATCACAAACTCTTGGTGACAATTTCCTAACTAGGAATTAACTGTTGGCACATTTCCAGGATACAGTATCAAATACAGGTCAAGTCTAGTGTAAGGGAATTCAGCTATAGAATAAGGTTTGAACTCTAAAGCTAGACTGAAATTAATGTGTTAGGTGACTTTGTATTTTTATTGCAGAATTATTTTTGCAGCTCTTTTTATGACTCGTAATTATACATATATATAAAAAAAAAACCAACCAGCACATCTCTTTTTGAGAATGACATGTGCCTGCATTCAGTCTCAGGCTGCTAAGATTAATAGCATACTCTTGCAAGGGCTTTAGTCTTCTAAATTTCTCTCCTAAATTCTAAAATTTCCCCATTTTCAGTTGGTATAGGGAGACTTATCCTCCTATTCATATATGAAATACAGTATGACACATATTATATAGAATCATACAATTGCCTATGTTGGAAGGGATGCTGAATATCAGTGAGTCCAACCATCAGTCTAACACTGACAAAACCAGCACTAAAACCATGTCCCTAAGGACCATGTCCACTCAACTTTTAAATACCTCCAGGGATGATGATGTTAGATTTATGCTTGAGCTAGTTTATAAAGCAAGTAATTTCACTGCTATCAGTGACAACACTCAGTGTGCATAAAATTAAGTGCATAAGTGCCAAATTTTATCATGCCTACACATATCTGGGGATCTCATCATCTCCTCTCACATGTGCTTGTAACTTTCCCTTGTGTCTTCTTTTATTGTCTCAATAATTAAGAATAGCTACTGTAAATTTAAAATTCCTACAGTTTTATGAGATAACAACTGAGCAGCTGCTGAGGCAAGAAAGAAAACTTATTTCCCATTTATGTACCAGAATTACAATGTGCTGCTTGTTGGGGAAAAAAAACGCAACAAGTACAAATAGCAATTCAGCTATTCCAGGAAATCTCCAGTCATCCAAAATAAATCTTTCTCATAATGTGGTGTACCCATGGTGGAATGCTGCAAAAAGTGCACCAAATATATTAATGTAAACTCCAGATGATAGTTAATTTTGGTCAGCTTCTGAGATGTCCTTTGCTGTCCACAAATTTTCACATGAAAAGAACATTATTTTTTTAGTGACTATTAGGTTCCTTGAGCTGTTGAATTTTCCAGGGATGATGCAGTCAACTAACATCACCCTGTTGTACCTATCCTAAAACTTCAAAAGTGTGGACCAGCAAGAAATGACCCAGCAAGAAATGTATGAATACAGCAAGAAATTAGATTTAGAAATTACATGTAAAGCAATGCAAATAATACTCTCTTTTCATATGGACAGAAAGCATGCCAACAAGTTTAATACAAACTAAAGCTATTGTAAAGGAGATCTAACCTTACTGAAATAAACAGTCAAGGACTTTTTTCAGCGAATTGCTGTATATGCTATAATACTGTGGGGAGAAACAACAATGAGCATTAAATAAAGATGGATTTCCCTGCACTGAACAGTAGATAACAAAACCATCTGGCTGACTGAGGTAGGGAGAATTCATAACACACTTGGGATGCATCAATAGAATTGCTTAAGTTATGGTTTGCATAAATACAATTTGGCTACACACGGCTTGAGATGGGTTGAGAGAAATCAGAGTTGCTTCAGAAGATGCCATATGAGTGCAGGCTGAGGATGCTTCAAGTGGCCAATAGGCCCTTCAGTTCCTTTAGTGGCACTACTTACCAGGCTGGACGGCAAGTGCAGTAGGAAGAGTAAGACATAGATTTTACACATCAGGAATTAAAGTGCCCTCAGAGTCACTCCATTCCCAAAGCGGGCTCAGATCCATGCTGGGCTGATCAGAGGACACTGATAGCAGGATGTGTATCTCCTTCCAGGCTATATAGGAGGCTTAGAGTAAAACCTGTCATGCTCATGCTAAAGCTAGGTGGGGTGGGCCTGTGATGACTGAAGTGGTCCTCAAAGTGAGAAGGTTGCCTCACTCTCTGCCCTTTGCTGTCTGGCTGATTGTGGAGCAGCTGGGGGGCAGAGGCAGCTCAGCATCTCCATCATGGTACCTGACACAAGAAAGGACTCCCTCCAGCGTGGTAGTGACAGCGACCGAACCCCATTGGAGAAGCTCCCACGGTAACCTGAGTGGCCTGCAACTTTCTGGACCAGGATCTTCCCGCCTGTGTTGTCGATTATACCACTGTAAGGGGAAAACAGGGTGTCTTAAGGTAGAAATTCCCCCTGCCCAACTTAGAAACCATCCAACAATTTGAAAGTTATGAAGCATTCACTTTTAGTTTTAAGCTAGGGGCTATAGTGGAGCTGTGATGCTACTACTAAGTCTTCTGCTAAGAAATATTTGTGCCGCTTCTGCATAGAAAGAGCAGTTTGTTACAAAGTGCTGTTGGGATCTGTTTGCTCTTCCCACTGATCTACTAGTCCTGCATTTAAGGGTGTCCTAGTTGCACACAAGAAGGAGCCTCTGCCTTCGTTGAAATTCCTGCAAGCTTGATTGAACCATAGAAGATACAAAGAAATTTTTGTCCTGCTCATGTGACAGAAATACAAATTTGAGGCAAACTTCCCACTTGCTTAGCTTTTTATTTTGTAAAATAATTTATGTTTTCTTTGCAAAAAAAAAACCAAACCAAAAACCTAAGCCTGGTTGTGACCTCAGGCTGGAGCAAACTGACCACAATATTGTTAGAAGCTGGAGAAAACCTATCAGGCTCCATGTGCAATGTTTGATGTGCAACATAACGCGTATGTCAAAGAGAAACAGAAAACTCTCAATACAGGCAACCTGCTGTGGCATCATCAGCAAAGCAGGCAATTAAGGAAGTGACTGTGGCTCTAGAGAGGTGTCTGGACTGTCAATAATGACACTGCAGGAAAACAAGTAGTGGACAGCAAACAACAATTAATAATATACTAGAGCTGTAGCTTTCTCTGATGAGAAAGCAAGAAACTGCTGGTAAAATAGGGTAAGGAAAGGAAATTCACTGTCCGAGGAAATGCAACATATAGGCTAACAAAGCCAGATCTTGCTGTCAAATGAGAAAAACTGAAACTCTCATGACAACAATATATGTAGCCACCATTCAAACTACTGGGGATTACAGTCATTGTCAATGGTTTGTAAACTCCCTTTAGGGCAAGCTATGTATGAAGAAACAAACTATTTCCATCATGCACCTGTATTTGCAGGAAGAATTTCTCTTTTGAAAGTCAGTCACCCGGCAGTCAACTGCTCAGCAAGGGGCTGAGCAGACAGAGCTGCCACCAGGAGGTGGCAGCCCTAGTGCACACAGGCACATCAGGAGAGGTTCCGAAGTCCCCAAAGCCTTAACTTCTCAACTTCACCGTGGAGCCAGCTATTTCACTGAATTCCGAATGAAAACAAGATGGCAATCAAACTTATTAAGTTTTCAGCTGAATTCATCCTGTCTTTGCCTCTTACCTACAACTATGACATGTTTCTGTTGTGAAGTAATTTTGCATTAAAAATATAAGCACATTTGTGCAAGGGCAATAGAACTCAGCAAAATCTATGCTACAAAATTCATATTATACATTTCCTTGCTCCATGTCCTTTTCTGCTGGCAGGAAAGCCATTCTTTGATTTCAAGGACAATTAAATTCAAACCTGGAGAAACAAAGCCAATCCAAAACAAATCCCAGAAGTACAGGAGTTATATGTATTCATCACTGGTGATGTGCCTATTTTTTACTGAAGCTTCATAAGTAGCAGCAGCTCCATCCCTATCTTCCACTTGAATAATAATAGTACAATAGTAATTTGCTATGCATGAATGAGAGATCTGCAAATCTCAAGGTACTTATCCTGAAGTTGAGAAACACCTTCAAACATGACTGATTCCAGTAGGAATGCAGGAGTGACAGCACTATATGAGACTGGATCCATACCATCACTCATGGTCTGTTTCACACATTTTTCTATTAGAACAGCAGCCTGCAATAAAATCTACAATCCAGCTGAAACTTTAAAGGGTCTGAAAAGCTGAGAGCTCTTTACATTGAAAGGCTAGTTTTTTTTGAGTGTCTTTCTCATTTAAAATCACTCACCTGTGAATTGCAGCATTACACACACTGGAAAAAGATGCATAAATGTCTGTGCCATAAACACGGTATTTTACATCTTGACATCCTGGAGGGCATTTTGCAATGAATTCTGGATTGATTATCTTCCCAGCCTTGACATCACAATCGATCTGGGGTACATCTGTGAGTGTAAAATCTTGGTAAAGTCAGATTGAACATTTTCATTGCTGAGTGATCTTGTCATGAAACAATAAGTAACTGAGTGACAAGGGTGCCCTCCACTTACGGTTTCATCTCAATGGTTTTGGCATACAAGACATGTCTATGTGTTCTGCATCTAAGGGACTATTGAGGGATGTGTCTGTAACTAAGGATGACTTAAAGAAGCCTGAGGATATTTCTGACCTCCAATCTTTTCTTTTCTGAGGGAAATATCTGTTATGACACATCGCTGGCAAGAAAAAGAAATGTAGTCACCCAGGCTGTGATTAACATGTGGGAAGTAGGGGGATGACAGAAGAGAGGCCTTTGAGCCAGGGCTGGGAAGGACTGTGCCCACAGGAGGCAGGAGGTTTCCCAAGCTTCCTGCTGTGCTCATGTAGCTCTGTGCCATGTAAAATGCCATGCTGCAGCCACAACCCATTATCTTGTCCTTAATTTTTAAAACTATTTGCTGGGTACAATTTGCTTTGAACAAGGGATTTAAGTGCAAGTTCACAACCTCGCAGCAGGCTTGTTTGTCAACTAAATAAGCAAAATAATCTGTGGCCAGAAACGCCTCTACAGCAATGAAGTTCAAAATTATGCATCCTAGTGCATAGGACATGCACTGCTTTTCTCATGCTAATCACCTGCATGTGCTTTGAGTTACAGAAGGTCCATGTCACATATTCATAACTCTCTGTGAAAGCCTTAGTTCTTGCTTAGATCCTTGTGTGGCACCTAATGACTTATGAAGATGCCTTTTAGTAGTGAAACACACAATTTTCCCTTTATACTTGTTCAGGAGTAGACACTCCATGATTTGATTTCAGTAAAAGAAAAAATCTGGTAGCTAACATATGCTTTCATTGATTCTGTAAAGAATTTTAAAAGCCACCATAATATAACTTGACTTTGCACTTTTTTTATGCCTAGAGTGAAGCAACAAAAGAATACTACTGGGACCACTTACAGAGCTTAGTTTTTTTTGTCTTCTTTGTGGCTTCCTTAGCAGCATATGTACATATAAGAAACACACCTAAAACAAAAAAGCATAGAATTAGGAAAAAAAGGGCACTATCAGCATCAGTCACAAAAACTCTCTGTGCCTAAAATTTCCCAGATTTGACTTGGCGGGTTGAAAATACCAGGCCACAGCCAGGCTTCTAGTTCCTGGTTAACTTCACAGTTAAGAAGGCATCTCCTCTCAGTTTTCTGAAGGGCTTAAAGTTCAGATCAGCTCATGCATTTGTCTGAGACTCATTATAAGATGCCATTGAGGTCATGCAGTCCAGAAAAACAGGAAAGGCAGTATTGCCAGTATTTCCACAAGCCAAGGAAACTCTTTATAATTGGTGTGATAGGGCTGTCAGTGAAAAACAAGCTCTGTGCATAAAACAACTGGAAAATCACAGGGAGAAAGATCCATCTTAATAGCCCTGCAGGGAGGTTATCCTGTAATTGTATGTTGTGGAATCTCTCTCACTGGTTGTAGCAGATGACCAGCAATATGAACCATATCAAGTTCTACTATGACATGTCTCAGTAGCCTGTCCCAGAAAGGGCACCAATTTTCTTCTGTAAGTGGAATTATGGTCCGAAAAGTGTAATAATAATAGAGACATACACCAGAACACATAACTTACCTTCTTAGGTTTTCTTGTGTAAGTGCATGACACACAAAGCCTCTTCATTCTCTGTTCTTATTTTATAACCACTATTTTATCGGTCATTAATAACTTAATCACAAATATTTGACTTTCCTATTCACTTTTTCCTTCTCTGAGCAGCCAGAAAGAATTTAAACACTCTATGATGTGTTGGCTGATTGTCTCATAATTTGTCAAGTTAGTCTTACTAGAATATGGAAAAGCAGCCTTATTTGTTTACACTCTTCTACCCCAAAACTGACTGCATAGTTTGGAGACTTAATCATTCCTAGAACCTGTTCATTAGAAAAATAAGTCTCAAAGTGTCTGAAGAGACAGCATACAGATGCAGCATTGGGACCTGTTGTCATTGGTGCAGTTGTGTAACCTAGGCAAAACTGCAGTTAGACAAAGAAGGAGCAAACCAGTGGAAAATGAAGGAAAAGACACAACTACATACAATGTTAGAGCATAATTTAATGTAGAGAATGAAATTGGTCTTCTAGTTAAGACAGAAGAATTACATAGATAGGTAACTATGAATTTGAATTAAGAATGGCTATCCTGTCAGATTTGAAATCCCAACTGAAGGGAATATTCCCTGTGAATATTGCTGTCAAAGTTATACAGGACCATGAGGCTGTGTGGTGGCTGGATCTCCATGAAATGGAGCCGGATATGTGAAGTACACTAAGAAGTCATGCTCAGTCAACCACAATAAGATGAATTGCAACGTCTGGATTTTCTACATGTTCCTGACTAACAGAGGAAAGAAAATAAGATACATTTATGGCCTTTTCCTCTGGCACCTTCTTGTTCAGGGAAAGAATGAGAACTCAGATTAAAATTAGGAAGGGATGCTCCCATGTAATAAACAGCTGTTTTTTCTTGGAGGGAATCTTATATTGCATACATTTTTCAGGCCCTGTAGTGCTATCTGATATGAATTGCATGCAGATGCTTATGTATTTAGAGATCTAATAATTGATACTGTTTCCATGCCAAACTCAAGAAGTTTGAGTAGTCTATTTCTGAAAAGTTGTGCCAAAGCTTACTCCTCCTGCCACTGGGAGATTCATCAGCCATGGAGATCAAAAGGAAGAGAAGAAATGAGCACCCTCTGGCTTCTGAAGGATACAAACCCAGAAACTACTAATTGCAGCACATCAACTGTACTTACCAAAGCAGGTTGCAATGACTATGGCCTTCATGGTGAATAAAGCAAAACCTGGCTATGTCACTAAGGAGTCCTGAAATGGAAAAGAGTAGTACATGAAGCTACATTAGAAGGCATCACAGATGACACTGTGGGAGAAGAGGGACTGTACAGGCTTCAATCTTTCACAGTCCTCACATGCTGTATCCTCTTATGCTTTGTAGAGTAGCTGATGTCCCTAGAGGAGAGGATGTTTGAACTGTAACACTCCCATGGACCAGTTTTTTACTGCTGTAAAAGATTTGCCATTTGCCTCAGAAAACCAAGATCTCATTCCACATACTTATTTCTGCAATCAGTGGCAGGAGAGGGCTTGATGGGTACAGACATGCTCTCGCAGCTATTCAGGTTCATTCACTGCTCTTTAGGACATAATCAGAGGATTACATAGTCTGCACATCAAACAGCACCATGTAATCTCGTAAAGATAAGGGGAACCTAAGTCCATTCAGTCCTGAAGGATATTGTGTAAAGTATCTTGTAATTGTGCCATCATTTGTGAGACAAATTACTGGCTTCTTTCCTTTTCTGAGGATATGTGCTAACAATGTGTGAAAGCATCTGAGATTAAGAGGATTCTGTCAAAAAATGGATGATGTTTTCTGGGTCTCCATATGTGGATCCTGACCTCTGCCAACACTGAAGCTCTTGGTTTGGTTACCAGAGATAAGCTCTTTCTGCTCGCTGAATGTCATGTCCCATGCTGCTTTCACAGTTATTTGGTCATGGTTCAGGGAATCCCGGGCTGGGCTCTCATAATTTATCTCAGTCATTAAAATACTACAAGATGGTTGACAAATACCAGAGTGAAGAGGCTGAGAAGGAAAAAATATTTGCATGTTATGCTCAATCCTTTCTTCAAAGAAACTGGTTATTTGCTTACAAATGGAAATATTTGTACTAAAATAAGAATTAGCTTGCTATCAAGGAAGAAAATAGATGGATTTTAAAGCTGCAAATGATCAGGGAAAGCAAGATATCTGCCTTCTGGAAAAACTGCAGTGGCAGATTTCACATAGCCCAGACCCAGGGCTTCAGCTGCCCCAGAAAAAAAAATCAGGCTGACAAGGCATATACAGGAGAGAGAAAAAAACCCCTGCAATCTGTCTTCATATACAATGTTTCCACATTTTTCAATTTTAATTGCTCTTCTTTTTCAAGCGAGTCATATGCTTCGGTGGTGAGAATGACTAAAATAGTATGCTAGACTAGACTGAGTTCTACCAGTTCTAGACCTATATAACTTATAACCATTTTAGAGGGACCAGCTCAACCTCTAATTTTTTACTCCTGTGCTATGGTCAGAGAACTTCAAATGCCAGGATATCCTAACAGTATCCCTTTCTAATAGGACTAGGTCTTTTCTTAACAATATCCCTAAAACAATCCTCCAGCTAGGCTGGCTAAAGCTGAAAGCAGCACGGGTCAATCAGAAAACACCAAACTGAATAATGGAAGTTTGGGAAGTGGCTCAATATGGTGACTATGTCTTTTTTCAAAATGATGGAAAGTGCAGTTGAGGTGACCCCAAGGTTTAACAAGCCATACCAGCAACAGCAGTTATGTGGAATATACTGCTGTCACTGCTAGTTTCCCTGAAAAAAACCACTGCCCATTCTTCTCAAACAAAAATCCATTTCAAGCATTTAGTGCAGTGTATTTCCACTGTGAAGCTGCTAAAGGAAATAGTAACAAGCTGTGAAAGAGAGTTAAGAGGAATGTAGCTCAGATGCTTTTCTTCTCAACCCACCACCATGTGTGAGGCATCAAAAAAATTGCCCCCTCGCATATAAGTTTTCATTTCAGGTCAATCCCAGAAGAAGAACAGGTAGAGTAAGAGTTGCAAGTCATTTGCAAGACCATCATGCACCATTAAACACTGTACTGGCAGTGACTTAGGTGTTGGAAAAGGCAATTTAATTTGAGGATCCTCAAATCCTCTAGCAAATAAATTCAGCAGTAGCATCTTTAAATAAAGTCAAAGGGAGCTGTGAGCATTTGTCCTGACAGTGTTTGGCTCTGTGGAGAGGTATTCTCATCTGCTGCTTAATTAGACCAAAAAAGATTTGAGATTAAAAAGGATCTATCTAAATGCCAGCTTCATGTGTGGGTTGCTGTTGAACATTGTAGAGAGAGTTCAATAGTCCAATACTATTCCTGTCTCATAGATATAACCACCTGTGACACCAGTGCTGTGCAAGTCTTCTCACTGCTTTCCGAAGGTTCTGCCATCCCCAAGCTCCCCAACCTCCCCAGGCCAAGGAGCCCACAGCTGCCCCAGGAGCCATCTCAGTCCTCTCGAGCAGCTGTACCCCATGCCTGGCTACAACTGCTATCTGCACCTAGTGTGCTGGTGGTATTGCTTTAAAAAAAACCAAACCAGAACCTGTGCTTTTTTTCCCTAAAATAATATCAATTTCCTGCAGAAAGAGGCCAAGAAATCTGAAAGAAGTTCATAGGTAAAGCCTGTCATGGGCATATTATTTCAGCGGACATGTTACCCTGCAATAACAGATATTTTATCACTAAGAGAGTTAATAGTATTTAGACAAGACTGTTAGATTTACTTAACAGATCTGTTGTCACAGTTACATATAAAAGCATTGTATTGTGGACTAGGTAATTTTGATGTGCAGTTTATACTAGTATCCTAATGGAAATAAATTATAATCATAAAGAAGTACAATATAGTCATTTACACTAGGCACTGGCAGGCCGAGAAAAACAATGATATCCTGTGACACAGCTCTGGTGGCAACACTCTCATGGGGGGTCCTGACCTTGAGACCCTGGACTGTCACATGGGGGAAAATGCAGTAGGATTTACACTGCTGACCATTAAGTGTCCAGCTTAGAGGCTCAAAAGCTTTCTGTTGTGAGAAGCCTGTGTGCATTCTTTGGATTTGGGGCCTAGGGAGTCACTTGATGCAGCTGTATTAGATCTCCCATAGTGTGCACTAGCACTGCATCCACTACTTCAAACTGGTAAAGGGAGCCACAGACTGGAATAAAACAGTGAGGTGTTTTTATTTCTCTGGGAAGGAAAGGGGAAACCAGGCTTCAATCCATGCATACAAAAGGCTTTTTAGTCCATGCAGATCCACTGGGAGGTTTTGGGATGATTTATCCATAGATCAAGAACAACACTTTGCTATTAAAAAGAAAGCTATTGTTCCTTTACCAAATAAATAGATCCCATTAAAAGAAAACTAAAAGTTCCTACTTTGGAGTATGAGTTTTGATGAGATTTCTCCTTATCAGATTTCTATTAATGCAGTCCCAACCAGTAGTGTTGACCATTCAGTATTAAATGTTCTAAAAGGTATGCTGGATCTTTGTTTATCAAAGTACAATTTCCCATCTTTATCCATCAGCTTGCTCTAACAGAAGTTATCCTTTCACCAGAAAAGCTGTTAAGTAAGTGTATGTGTTACATTAACATGTGCTTAAGTTCTGGCTAAGGTAGTAAGAAGAATCTCCTTCAATGTCTCCCAGAGCAGTTCTAATTTTACCTTTCATAATCAATTTCTATTTGAAATAATGTTGATTACTTTTTCCCTACCAAAAAATACCAGAAAAAGTTTGAATGTTAGGGAAGAGATACAGTTATAAAATTCTTCTTTCTGCATATAAAGTAAGATTTTTTTTTTGTACTTTGACCTTTTATTAGCAACTTGATTTTATTATAACGATCTGAGAGCTGCTACATGCTGCAAACAAACAGATGGTTTAAATTCTTATAGATTCTTGCTGTATGGCAAGCTATAACATTTTGTAATGAAAGTGTAAGTTTTAAGTCCTTGATTCTTGGTGTCAGGCACTGCTGTCAGTTACACGTGCAAACCAAAATTCTTCGGTGGTGCCACGTGCTTTGTCTCTGCAGGAGTAAGCAGTTTATTTCCTGTAATCTCATGTGATGCAGAAATTAATTTGTGTAGTCTCTTTGTACCACAGTAGTGTGCATTATTGTTGCCCTTCTCAAGGGGTTGTAATATCACAGTAGAACTGGCAGCATTAAAAAAAACCAAAACAGAAGTGGACTTTGTCTGAAAGCTATCTGAGCAAGTGGCATGGCATTAGGCAACAAGATCTCTGAGCTCTGTGGGTTGAGTTAAATATTTGACCTTTGTGGGAAATCAAGTGGGCTTGGTGTAGATGTGAGTAAACTGGTTTGGATAAGCAAGAGCTGATTGTCATCTTCTAGAATAAAGCATCTGGACTTCTTTTTAGCTTTGTCTCTTTTTAAAACATTTTTAGCCCTTTCTTGGTTTCATGCTCATACTGTCCCTACAGCACTGCTCAGCAATACAATAACTGTTCATATTGGTGCACACTAGATAGTAACACTTGTCACAGGTGATTAAGTTTCATCTTGCTTGTCAGAGGGAAGGAAAGATGTACCCTCAGTGCACTGTGTTCCTCTGAATGTCCATACATAAAAAAGAATAAACATCAAAGTGGCTGTTTATTTTGGGAAGGCAGGCAGTAAGTTCTGCTGAGGTCACAAACTATGTCAGAGGCTTAAGAGTGCCCTGCAGGTATCTCAGCACCTTGAATCTTACCCATTGTTATCTGGCCTATTTTGCAAGGGTGAGCTTGTTTACAAGAGATGCTGGACTTTCCCCCGTGGTCTAAAATAGGATATATGCACTCAGGAATTAAAAATTATAACAACATCATCACCTTCTGCTATAAAAAGTGAGTGAACACTCACCTGTTTTCTTTCACATATGAAGGAAATTACAGCAAGAAGCTTGCTATAACTGAAGCAAAAAAAAATTCTAGTGCCTGTGCCTGCACCATCTGCAAAGACAGGACACGATATACTTTATCATAACAAAGAGAAGAATTGCCTACTCAGTTTGTGGGAAGCGTCAATTAGAAACTCAAGGATTCCAGTACTCTGAAGCTTCTTCAACCTTTCTCAGATTTCAGACAAGCCTCTGCTGTTGTTGCAAATACCGCATCATGGCCACCTGGAGATAAATGGAACTAGGAGTGAGAGCCCAAAAGTGCTTCCTGGAAGCAGTGCTAAGATTCAGAGCACCATGATGCACCCTGCTTCCAACACCCCAGAAAGAGCTGACAAGAAACTTGGTCTTTTATGGCTGTGGGTCTTTCCCTTGTGGTGGGGGAGCTGTAAGAAGTATATAATGTCTTGCATTAGGCAATTATGTGGTTAATAAAATGAACCACAAAAACCCTGCTAAATGAGTTGTTAAGCCTGGGGACAGCTTGTGTTTTTCCCTAAGAGTCTTTGCATTGACATGCACAACTAGCATTAGAATTACAATCAGGGCTATTAATTTTGAATAATTTCCTTTACCAACCTAAGCAGCAGCTACAGACTGTTTGACACCTGGTTTCTGTGGCCACACAAATCCTACTGCTGTGGTCCTCCACCTCCACAGCAGTGACCCCTTTGACAGCTGGGGGATAGCTGCTACAGTTTTAGGCCTTTTGCTTCCAGGATGAGTACTGAGGCCTTGGATGGTGCTCTGTTTCTTGAACATGAGCTAGTTCACACCATACGGCTCTGCAGAATTAGCAGTCAGCCCTGTTTCTCAAAGAAGTTCAGCTGACTGGCTGGGCTCACTAATGTCAGTGTGCAGTGACAACAGGAAGGTTGGGCTGTTTGCCTGCCTCAATCAGCTGATTGATCCTACCAAACACAACATGGAAAGTTTCCCTGGTGGACTGAAGGACCCCGGGTACCTCTGCACAGCAGCCTCAGTTTAGAGGTGATCAGAGGTTCAAGCCCCTCCTTGGAGAAACCCAAGAGATAAACCTAGGGAGAGTAAAGGCCCTCTACAAAGTGATTGAAGAGATTGATTTTTACTCTGTAGGTGGTGAGACACTGGAACTGGTTGCCAAGAGAAGCTGATGATGTCCCATCCTTGGAAGTGTTCAAGGTGGGGTTAGATGGGAGTTTTCAGCAACCTGGTCTAGTAAGAGATGTCCCTGCCCATGGTAGTGGGGCTGGAACCAGATAGTCTTTAAGGTTTCTTCCAACTTTAACCATTCTGTGAATCTAAGATTTTTTTGAAAACAAGTGTTCCATCACTAAGAGTACAGAGGATGCCTGGTCATATTCTCCCCTCTCTGCTGAAAGTTTGAAACTAGACCACTGTGCAGTTTGGATATCTAAGTTACTGTGAAAATGTCCTTGGAGCCTTGCTGCAACTCAGTGGTTTGGACATCCAGATGGGAGAGAGGACCTTCCCTCTGCCTGGACTCACTCTTCTTTTTAGTAGTGAGCTACTGTGGAAAGAGAGCTCTTACCAGAAGCAAAACTGGGGATGCTTGATCTGCCCTGTTCCCAAGAAAGCAGCAAGTCAGACAGTGCCTTCTCACTTGCTTTCTTTGTGATCGTAAGTTCTGCATTCCTTGTTGCAGAGGGGTCCTGCTGCATTATAAAGAATGGACATATCCCAGCCATTGGCACCCCAGAGTCTGATGTCATGAGAGACGAAGAAAATGTGGGTTCAAACTCTCTGTGGCCATGGACAGCCCTGCTACAGTTATCCCTGATCAATGGTGCTCACCATTTGCTTCTTACTAGAAAAGCTTTGATTGCTGTGACTGCCACATCATGATACAAATGGTGCCTGCTTCATGAGGTCCTTGGCTCAGAAGACCAGGGGGATTGCTGATAGCCAGTACTCCTTGTGTGATACCTGTCATCACTCTCAAGTCTCGAAGTGAGGTGTGGGTTGATTCAGAGGTATAAATTCTACTTAAGTTGCACTTTGTTTACAGGAGTTCTTTTTTTTTTTCAGAGCTAATTTAAGGAACATTTAAATGCAGATTTGCAAGAAGAATTTAGTCTAAAATAGCTTTATTCCTGTAGTTATAATGAAGAATTGCTATACCCAGCAATTTTGAGCCAAATAAAAGCACCCAAGCAGCCCTGCACTACTCATTTCGTGTTTATGCAATGCCCTGAAATTAAACCAATACAAGGTTGAAGTAACAGTGACAAATGATTTCTCTACTTTCCACTGAGCTCTTTCAGAAGGCGGCAATTTATTTAAAAGTACAGTATGATTTAATTTGCCAGACCTTTTTCAGGGCCTAAATAAAACTGCAGTGATTACACTTTTTCATCTGTCTCAGTAAGATAACCATCAATTATGCTGGTCTGACCTGCCGTTCCAGCAAAAGGAAGAGATACATTTAGAATATGCCATCTATTCACAGAGAAAATAGAGTTTGGCCTATCCAGATGACAGTTTCTGTCCTCTACTTTCCTGGTTTCTGGTTTGTGTGCTTTTTTTTGTTTTTTCATTTTGATGTGCAGCTTTTCTGGCTCACTGGGAATCACTGTTAGCTCAAACCTGTGAATCCCTGTCATGACAACTCCCTCTCTTCCTCCCTCCCTTCATCCTCCTCCCCACCATGGCTCGTGTCTGCTCACCTATCTCTGCCCTCCCTAGTCCTAAGCTCCAGCCCATGCTCTTGCTGTGCACTGGAGCTCACCCAGAATTGCAGAGAACCTTCTTTCCCTTTTCAAATTTCAATACTTCTGCTTAATATTGGTGAGACCCAGACAGGTACCATCAACTCCTGGTGCAGCCATTTCCTCAAGAAGCGGAATGCAAAGGGAAGTACCTGCAATTTGGCAGCACTCAAGGTCTGCACTTGCTTTGTGGCATGAGATTCATGGCCATGCTTCTTTCACTTCTTAGAAAATGCACCATTTTCTATTACCAATAAATGGTTTTAACAAGTCAAGTGACATTTTAAAGTGCTGGTTCCTCAGGTAGAATGCACAGTGAAGAGAGTGCTGACTAACCATGCCATTGTGCTACTGTGAACTAAGAGTTACTATAGTGCGTCAGAATTACCCCGAAGGTACATATTTGGTCTAAAAGTGAAGAATTAATGTTAAAAACACTGAAAAAACTGTACATCACCCTGGGGATTGTTTTTGGAATTTCTGAAGCATGTTCAAACAAAGCTTGATGCCTTTTTTTTTTTTTGGCAGAGAAGAAATTAGAAGAAATTTTAGGATGTTTATGCTCTGCTTGTTAAAAATACACGCATCCCTTTGCTACAAATATGTTTATACGTCTAAGTCAAAAGTAGAACTGATTCTTAAGCATGCTAGTAGATTTATACAATAACTCACAGAAAATCTTTGTCAATTCAGTATCTCCTGCAATCAGTATGACTACTGATGACTCATAACATGTAATTTAAAAATAATATCTGGAACTTACCCTGGCATGGGGCACCACTGATGTATAGTAGTGACAACTCAATCAAGGAAGCATCATTAACTCAAGAAGCCCCAGAAAAGCTGTAGAAATAATTTTGGAAAGCTAAGCTGAAATCTGCTTCTGTGGTGGAAACCAGTGAAAAAAGTTAAGAAAGTAGTTTTAATTTAGTGGTATAGCTCCCTGTAAGAAGAATAGTTTCATACTTCTTGCACTGCTTAATATTTTCCCATGCTTTGTACTTTTCAAAAAAATACCATTGTGATGTGTATTATTCCTGCTTGGGAACTTGTCCTTCCAGCTCTCTCAGATGTCTCTGATATGTTTAGTTTAGAAAAGACCAACCTATGCTACAAAGGAGGTTGCTACAAAAGGCAAATGGAAGCAACCCTAAAATGCCTTCTGGTGCTGCTTTGCTGGGACCTGCTAATCCTTTGACTCCTTGCAGGGTCAGCTGCCAAAGGGCAGGATGCCTGACCCTCAAAGCCCAGGACATTTTGCAAGGCTGCCCTACTCTTTGCTCTGCAGCTGAAACTCAGGCTCTCCCGTTCCTTAGGTGTGGGATATAGAGATGCCATCTAGATGCTCAGAGGATATGCATGAGCTATTGTGGCAGCAAGCTACAAAAGGAATGTCTGGGTCTCCTACTGAAGGTGACATTCATGTCCTGCTAGTCTAAGGCATGAGGGGCTCTTAAGGCCACTGATCTGTGCTTTCTCATAGTCCTCACAGAGAACATCAAAAGGTACCCTTTAGTCAAGTCTAACTTCTAGACAACTCTACCACTACTTTTGTGGATAAGTTGGATGCTACTCTGCTGTCATCTCCAGAGAGATGTTTTGAATTTGGAAGTCTGCTCCATCTCCTCCTTGGTCAGAGGCAAGTTCTGCTCCTCAAGGCCTCATGGTGAAAGGCTGCAGTGAGAATGGAGCCTTCTGCCTTGTTACAGCAACAGGCTGACTTCTCCAGCCAGTGAACATTGATGCTTCAGCCTGCTACAGGCTGTTTCATTTGTCTCCCTCATGTCTGCTGCTGGTCTGCAGCCCACCTGTAGTCCAATAGACACATTCAAGCTGAGGTCACTCACTAGACATGGTTGTTGTGGAGAGCCACTTGAAAACTGTGGACCTGCAAGTACCATTTCTGTTTTTTAATGACTACAGAAGATACCTCGGGACTCTTTGCTGCTTTGGGTACAGAAGTGAGCTGTGAGTTTCTGTGAGTACCAACATTATAAAAGAGGCTATTACAGATAGTACTGAGCTTCTGAGGACACACAGTTAATGGAGATGCTGGTGAGATCTGATATAGTGCAAGCCAGGCTGTGCAGCTTTATGGCACATGCACTGGTAGCCCTCGGCAATGGGCTCTCTAGCATATGGGCCACACAGACAATACAAGGGATGGCTATTTTTCCAAAACTATAGCCCTCAAAATGGGAGTGCCCTGGAGAGGACTTGGAGAGCTAGAAAACATGGTGGCAGAGAAAGTGGTGCCAGAACCCAGTCCTGGCTACTGTGAGAGTGTAGGTGCAGCCAGAAATTTTTGGGAGACAACGCTGACACTGATTTAGTAATTTTGCGTATATCAGCGGCTTCTAAAACCTGCTGTTTTGACATAGAGATGAATCACAGGACTCTGTTTCTGAAAGCCCAGAAAGAAAAAGTAAAACATGGTCTGTAAGCAGGAACTAGTTATTTATGATCCCTTGTTTTTAAAACAAAACCAAGCCTGCAGACCTCAATATTGCCTAATCTACTTCTATGCTCAGGAAGTTTGTTCTGAATTTTGGCTTTAGGAGATTACCATATGAGCTTCTACTTTAAATCTAAAAATTACCCTAATTACATATTTCTTTCTACACACAGATTTCAACATTGAGAATAGAAGATGTAGACCACGGAAGCCTGAAACTTTACATATTTTGTGATGCAGTTTGGTAGAAAAACTGTCCCCAAAGCAGGGTGAAAGAAGATTTGTCTGACTTGTGTGGTGTCTATATTTCACTTTGCAAGGAGCTCCATTTGTCCCAAGTTGTTCCACTGCAACTACTCCAAACTTCTCTAATCTTTCCCCTTCTTCATTTGGAGACTCACTCCTCTCCTTCCCATTGAAGCTTATTTCCAAACAACTTCTTTTTCTTCATGAGCTTCAAGACCAAAAACCAAGTCCAAGGAAACAAAATGTTGGAGTAGTGCAGAGGCAGCACCGAGGTGAGCAAAATGGGGTCCGATCAGCCTCAGCAGTCTGGCAGCTGTGAATAGTTCCTGGAGCCTTTGCCCTTTCCTAATTCTGACTCACTGAAGGTGACCAGGGCCAGGATACACAGTGCTATTGCCAGCTTTACTCTGTGTCCCACCCTTGTTCTATGGGCTCAAGAGTAAATTACTTGGGAAATTTGGGGAAAATTAAAAGACTAGAGCACTCTGAATCCCTGAAGGAAACTGGCAGGGAGACTGAGAGACACAGAAGCAGCATCATCCCACCTTCCCTGTAAATAACTGATTATGGAGAGGGAGAATTTTCCACAGTTTTTATGCATGAGCCTGGAGGGACTGGAAATCCCCAACTCATCCTGGTGGGGACATAAAAGGACTGTATGAAGCAACACAAAATTATTCAGAATTTTCCCAGAAATTTTGGCATGTGTAAAACTGACTCTTGGCAATTATGCACTTTTTTCTCATACAAAATCAGCTGCCAGCTGAGAAGCTGTTGGCTTCTGTGTTACATGTTACAGTTACAAAGCTATTTTATAAAGGTGGCAGGCAGAAAAAGCATTTGCAAATGCAAGATGTTCTTGAAAGCATTTTTTTATATCAGTGCCTATGGGACACCCTGTAGAATGAGATGCATTAAGGATAACTGACACAGATCGCTTTCTTACCCTGACACTGACCTCTTAATGCACTCTGGAGCTCTGGAGATAAGGCAAAGGTAGGATGGATTTAATGGTTGCTTGAAAGCCAGTCCAGTCATGACAGATAGATTTGTCAGGTTAAGAACTGCTTAAACCTAGATGATGTGAATGAAACAGAGGTGGTTAAAAATACTTTTCTGAATGCAAATGTGCTTCCATTTTTTTTAATATGAGCCATAGATTTGGGTGCTCTGCTTCAAAAGGGCAAGCGAAAGCTGCAGATGGTGATACTTTATTTTTAAATTATATTTTCATGAGAAATACTGTTCCAGTAATTGGGAAATTTTCTTTCTGATCCACACTGCTTTTATTCCAGGGCTCATCTGCTGAAAAATTAGCCTGAACAGGAAAGGCAGCCCATGGCAACCCAGCTATGTCGTGCTACAGGGGAGAGATGCCAGCTCAGAGAAGAGAGGCGAAGGCCAACCAGCTGCACACAGAGAGAGAGGGCTCTCCTCCTTGGCTCAGAGGCCAGCGGATGTGGGAGCAGCCCTCAGACACCACTAAATGTACAGCTGCCCCAGCACAGAGTTTTGCACAAAATGTTCACAGAATCTAGAACAAATACTTTAGCTAACCCATGAGTGCCATGCTGTCACTTCTGCTACCTTCCAGCATTTGCAAAGGTCAGAAATACCCACACATGCTGCAATCTCAGCTGACCCATAGAGCTACCCCATAGATACCTTAGGAGCCTACATAATTTAAGCAGGTCCCCCACTTGTCCGTGGGCCACAGCACTGGAAGAAAAGCTTATCAGTAATGCATGCTCCTGTTTTTTCTGCAAGTCCCTTCACATCCCACTTTTTGCAGCAGCTTGTTTTCCACAGGCACTACCAGAAGTCAGTAAAAGGCAGCCTTAATGCTCCCCTCCGCAGTGCTCACAACAGTGCCTGCAGCCTCTTTGGTGGGGCACCAAGAGTTCACCGAGGTGATGCCAGGTGTTGTCAGCCAGAAAGTCGGAGTTCGTTTTACTATCAGAGAAAAACTGCGAGGGCTACAGACTTCCTGGGCCATTTTGAGCCTCCTCTGTGGCAGAGTGAGGCAGTGCTGCCTGCACAGCAGCATTCACCCAAGTTTTCCAAGTGTGAAAAGCGCAGCGAATAGAGGAATGGGGAAGCAAAAGAATGGCAGCTGTTCGAGAGGCTCTTTTACAGGCGAATGAGCCGTCAACTTGTAGTAAGCCATTGTTTTCTAAACATAGCATGAAAACTGTTATCTTGCCTGGCTAGTCATTAGAAAAGAGATAATTATAGTCTCTGTGCGACAGCCGGACCAGAACAGGGGCTGCATTGTCCCAGGTCCCAGCTGAGCCATAGCACAGGCACCCCAGGCCAGCGCTGGGACAAGGGGGCTCCTTGTGCCCCGGGAAGTTCAAAAGAGAAATTTAAGTGCTCTAAGGAGGTGTTAAGCACTTATCTCTCCCTCTCTGACTATGGTCTTAAAAACTTCTCCACGAGAAAAAGGTGAGGAGGGCGGACTTGTGACGGCTGTAGCTGCATCCTCCCTGGCTTTACGGACAACAAATACCGAGTATTTCCGACAAAAACAAATCAAACAAAACTCTGCTATCAGCTCAATGCTTCAGTTTTTTCATTTATTCCTGCTTTGCTCTGTGCTCCCGTTACCCAAAACAACAAGATCTGTATTATGTGTGGACTTTTGGAAGGAAAGTTTCTGAGACCTGAACATGAGGACTAACTTCAGCTGACACTGCAGCACACCAGAGGAGTACTGATGGACTCAATTTCAAGAGGCCAAAACATCCCCCAAGTCATTCTGGACTATTGCTGCTCCTCACTTATGCAGCAAATTCAGCGCCTTCCCAACCCATTGCAATGGGTCAATATGCACTTCACTGTTCCAGCACCCATTCATTCCAGACCACCTGTACACAGAGTTCGATTCTATGAGTGCCACTGCATTTTTTTCTGTGTGTTTAGCTCAAGACACCAGAGAAAGAACATGGACATAGCTGAAGATATTAAACCGAGCTTCACTATTATTGCTAATTTCTATTAGTTGTCCTAAGTGTCTTATGTATCGTTATTTAGGAGACTTTGAGCAAAATGAAGACTTAAACATGCACATCCTGAGCCTTGGGTTAGCATGTTTAGTTTCTGGTCAGCATTTACTTTCTTAGAGCCTTCTTGGAGCCTCAGAGGTGAAAGGAAAAAAGTTTAAAACTCTAGAGGTGGTCCAAATACAATCAAATCTTTGATGCCTCTGTTATGTAAACTTAAGGGGTTTTTTAATCAGTGTTTTCCAAAAAAGCAGTGGCCAGAAATAAATAATTTTGTTGTTTCACATGAAGTAATCAGCCTGTTTTCTCAACTTCTGTGTTCATAGTGTGCCTCAGGCAGTTCCCTTTTTACAAATATTCTAACTAATCAAGCTTGACAAAAAGATAAATAAAAATTAATTACCTGCTATTTCTGTGAAAGTAAGTAACTGGACAAAAAGGGGAGCATCTTGCTAATATCTCCAACAAAGGAAAGAGTTTGTTACGATCACAGTCTTATTAGACACCAGAGAATCTACATAAGGTAGCATTTTTGCATTCCAATGGTGAGGAAACCTAATTAAGCCAGTAAAACTAACTGGTTAAACCAACCAGTGGTGGTGGCTGAACCACAAGTCATTCAAGAATCCTGCCAGGTAAAGAAGTGCCCTAGACAGTGAGCAAGAACAGTTCTATCGGTGAAAACACAAAGCAATATTCTATTGTATTAGCAGGACAGTTAAGGTTCTTCTTTTTAAAAAAAAAAATTATATCTTGAAAGACGGGAAATTTCTTCTGTCATCCAAGACAGAACAACCTCAGCAACTCCAAGGAAGAGATAAAATATGCAAGCAAAATAAATTTAAATTGAGATACTAATTTAATATGCCAAAAGTAATGTATGTGTAATACAATTATTTCTGCTTGACCTCTCTGAAAGAGACCAGTCTTACAGCCATGAGCACCATTCGAGTGATGAAATAAGTGAAGTCTGAAGAACATGGTACTATAAATTCAGAAAAACATAGACATTCTTTGAGTGTAGTCAAATGCAAGGTGCTTTTAACTTCAGGACCTATAATACAAGCGCATACCATGACTTCAGTGCTGTGCTCAGTCAAATGTATGTGAAAAGCTATCTAATTTTTTTCTCTGTATGTGCTTGCTTGGTTTTGGTGTTTAAATTTTGGAGAGGATAAAGGAAAAGAAGTGTGCTCTCAGGAGGATCTGCCCCCATTACTTGTAATTCTTTTTTTACTCTTGGTGTGGCGTAGTTTCCATAAACTTTAGGAACAAAATATTAACTAGGGTTGAAAGTTTGCTTGGGGCATTTGGTTCATGTTTGTACTTGTCTGAGAGAAACTGCATTTTGAAGAGACTTATTCAAGACTCTAATCTCTCTGTAGAGAGCTGAACGGCTGTGGCAGGCTTGACAATACTATTCATTTTTGGAGCCTCACCAGCAAAACAAACAGCACAAAAGGATATACAGAGTCTAGGCTACTGTAATGTTCATGCATCTTTACCCATCCATCTACAAAGGAGTTCACACCACAGAAATATACATCACTGGAATAATACCATTTTCTATTCTGTATCTTGGAGATAAGTGTTCCCTGGTGTCAGGCAGTGCTAATTAATGACATAACATACACCTTCCTATTGATCAGCGACACGAATAAAAGGTACTGAAAGGAAAACCATTTTAAACCTTAGGAACAAGTTTCATTACCTATTACACACTACTTGAACACTAGGCATAGATATGTCTGCTGGTGCATGACTAAATACACATCATTCTTTATCAAATAGTTAAGCTCTTGCTGTTTATGCAGTGAGTATGTGTGTCCACTTTAACAGTGGGGGCTCAATGCTTTTATAAATACTTAATGAAGTATATAGAATTCAAAGTACAGTTACATTTTGCATCTATGCCTTCCTCTTCTTAGATCTTTGATCCTATGCTCACAGCTGGAATGCTAAATAGCAAACTTGCATCCCCAAAATTTCTAAGCAGTGAAAATATTTAACTATTATCAACAGGCAAAAAAGCAACTCCCTCCTTCTCCCCCATAAATAAGTATAGCAGAGAAATTGCATTAGAATTACCTTACTTGAGGTGTGCAACTTTTTATTCCTTTTCTCCACACAGTATGAAAGTGCTATTTTTTCCAAGATTTGCTGTACCCCAAAATCCAGTCAACATTATTCTACAGAATGAGAGGCAGGCAGCAGAGGGAGGCCTGGACACCTTTTCTCTTTCACAGAGGAGCTAATCAAACATTCCCATCAAGCTCCCAGCTCTGTGAAAGGCACATTGCTCTCCCTCCCTCCCACTCTCTCTCCCTCCCTCTGCTCCTGTCTCCCTCTCTGTCTCTCCCTCTAGCACACACAGCTCTACAGAGCTCCTTACATTGATTTAGCAGCTGAATTAGGCGGTCCTATTTTAAACACATGTTCCCTCCCACATATTTTTGGTGGGGATTTCTTTGCTCCTTTTGCACTAGCCTGTCAGTTTTGTCAAGTTTTTCTCTTTTGGGAAGTGAATCTCAACTGATGTTTTGGTTTAATCTTTTTTCAGTCTCCCTGTCTTGTTCAGTATTGTACTAAAAGGACTATAACCAGTAGCTGGGAGTAAACTACAGTTTAAAGATTATAAATACTAGATGAGCTAGGTGCAACTCAGATTTAAAGAGGAAAAACAGCTTTTGAAGAGACAGACTTTAAATAGCTCCATATTCCCTCAACAGTTCCCTGAAATCAGAAGATTGGAGTCAGTTGAAATCTGTGAGGTTGAGCACAGTGAGGTAGAAGTATGCTATCAGGATTAGCATGGGCTTCTCTCTGATGAAGTTGGTGGTGAGAATTTCATAAAATGCTCTTAAAGGCTTCTAAGCTTGAGTGCCTGAACACAAGTCTCCTAAAATTCTTGGGTAACTTTAAGAAGAAAATTTTGTTGGGACAATCAAGGTCACTGCATTTACAGGATTATCACAGAAAGGGTTGATATCATGTTCCAGGACAATAAAGTCCAAACTACAAGTCTGCAATTCCACACAGTCATTCTGAAGTACATGAAACACAAATGAGTGAACATACACTGTTTAATCTAAGATGATTACCAGTGAAAAAAATCTCACACAAATATAGGAGATCAAGTTCAGAACACACATTGGAGAGGCATGTAATTAATCCCTGGCTACTTCTGATCTAACAATCCCATAAATTAGTTTAAGGGAAAATGGTTACCTGCTACTCCACTCCAATGCTTACCAAAACAGTAAAACATCCCAGCATCATCAATAAACAATAAAAAAAGATGTTTATCAGGAAGTCCCACCTGTAACTAAGATATGATGATCCATAATTCACATTATTCTCTTAATACAGAAAGTCAGGTTTTCTGTGGTAATCCTGTGTGATGCAGAATGCAGTAGACTAGCAGAAAGGCTCTCCAGACAGCAAATCTACTTAGGAGATCTAGTAAAAAAGCCCCAAAACTCAAGGTCTCATTAATTCAAGATAACATCTTTAGAGTATAATCCCCTTTTTCATGAGGCTTTGTGAGGTTTATGTATTCAGATAATCATGGGCAAAAGAACTGAGGCCTTAGGACTGAAAGTTTAGAGGGACATAATTGCTAACAATCAAACATCTAAATACTGGCATTTTGCAGCTATGTGTCATTTCCCAGTGCTAGTGGAATGCTGAAAGCCCCCATAACAGTTCCTTACTTTCAGGTGCTGATAAAAATACTCTAAAACTTTAGGGGACAGATCATCACTGGTATTTAGCCACTTATTTTCCACTCAAGTGATTTTCAGAAATCCACAGGGAGCTATGCCTATGCTGAGTAGCCTGCATGGCTTTAAAATCTCAGGTTAGGCTACTAAAGAAGCCTCTTGATCTCAAACAGGTGCAAGTGAGAGTACTGAAGAGCAGGCTTCTAGCAAAGTAAGATATGGTCAGAGCAAATGGACAGAGGCTCAGGCTATGCCCACAGAGCACATGAAAGGAATAGAAGTAACCAGACTGAAGCTGAGAGATAGAGCCAAGCTGTCAAAAGCAGGGGATAGTTGGGATAATTGGCATGGGCAAAAAGTCCTCCTAAGTTCCAGCTTCCAGTACCTGTTCCAGCTCATTGAAGGGTGTAGCTGTAGACATGCTGAATGTGGTCATCATGGTGCCAAAGCAATAATGACAGCACCTGCACCAAGTTCATGTTTTGTTGTTGCTGCTGCAGGGTAGTAGTCCTACAACAGGAAGAGACGATAGATCCATTTCTTATTTCCATGGACATATTATCTAATTTGCTGGTAAACTGTATCAATGGCAAAGAGTCAGCTTTGACCCAGAAGGACTTAGCTGAACTGTAGTGGCATGTGAACAGTTCTGGGAGATCTGTTGCTTCCAGAAAGCCAGCAGTGGTGCAGCTGTGTCCACTCTTTCCCAGCCTTGGCAGCTCTGCTCTGGGCTCAGGGTCAAGGATGGCACATTTCTGCATCATTGCCGATGAGCTAAGCCAGCATCCTGGAAATGAGCAACTCAGGAACTGTGGAGCAGAAACACTGAGTGAGCAGAAAAAGAAAAACTATCTAGGTTTGCCATTATCCAGGGTATTCAGCATCTCATTATTGTGTGTAATGGAGAGCTGAAGAATATAAAAACAAAATACAGAGGAGGACACTGGCTGTCTCTTTTTATCACAACATTTCTGAGTGCTGTTGCCTCTAGTCTTTCCTGACAGAAGCAATTTCCAGCCACCCAAGAGCTGGCAACATGAAGTGTGGGAGCAAGAGATGAACTACAGTGTGTGGTTCCACTTCGGTGCTGGGATTTGCCACAGGGAAAGATCTGTTTGCAGAAGAGCTGACCAGGCGCTCAGGAAGACACTAGTTTGAAGACAATGGATATTGAACACAATTGTCTAAGGGGTGGGTGAACAAATGGACCATATCTGTAGGCATTCATATCTCCCACCATCACTTCTAGTCAGAGGCCTCCACTTAAATTTCATTTGTAGTGGCATTTTTAAAGTTTTACTATGCTTTATTTTAATTTGCCTGTTTCCCACTCACTTTGTTGCATAAAAGATTATTAAATGCATGAATGCACACTTACAGTAGGTGACAAATTTCACAGAGTCGCAGAGTTGTGACTACTGTATGATATGGACATGCACATGTATACATCTAGTAAATAAGGCTGATGCACCTCAATCCACCTCAGCAGCGGGTCAGTTACTCTTCAGTACAAGATTTTACTTAAATTTTTGCTCTATTCATTTCCAGTTGGGTAGCCCTGACAAACGCAGTAACTTTGTTTCCACTGTAATATGAATCCTGAAAGCTGACCTCTAATCTGTCCCCTGAAAGTCTTAATGAAGCAGCTAACAAACAAGGCCAGGGACTCAAAACACTTTGGTTTCAAAGAGAGTTCAAGAAGATTCCCCATTTTTAAGGAAAATGTAGTGACTATATTGAATTGTGGTCTATTCAGGTATTACTACAGAGTTCTGGAAGATAGAATAAAGACTGAACTACAGTAAGATCTGTCTAAGCAATGTCACTGTGGACAGAGGAGATAAGACCCAGTCAAGTTTGGTGTTAACAAACAGAGCTAGCAACAGATCTACTGATACTTTAATCGCAGTCTTAAATAAATCCTTGTTTTGAGATCATCTCTCATGCAGAATTTTCAAGGTATAGAGTTTGTGACTAGAAAAATGTTGCTCTAGGTAACAGCTAAAAATGACTTTTCTGAAGCTAATTTCAGTTAGCCTAATCCTCACTACAAATCCAACTTCAACAACTTTTGACAAAGTTTTTGCTTATGATATAGCAAGTATGCTTGCATGTTTCAGTCCACACAAGAATGCAAGATCCCTCACGTTTCCCTCTGTGTGTGCAGTGATGCACAAGTAAATGAAATTGGGAAAACCTCCCCTCTTTGGAAATGGCAAATGAATTCATGTGTTCTTGGTTTGATGCTCACTAACAGGTGTGGTCCCTGAGCTGCGGGCAGGCAACAACGCGATTGTATACATCTTTTAAGGCACCATCATCAGAGAAAGGTATAGTTTTGTAGTCAGATGTTCAAATTCTGTCCAAGTTGATGACTGAATTGGCCCATAATCTTTTCATCATAGCTGGCCTTTCTGTAGTGATTTACATGAACAGGTCAAACTTTGTAGAAAGAGTAGGTTCACATAATAGGAACATCTAAGGAAGAGTAGAGGATAATGGTTTCAAAGGCCAGAAGTTGCTTCTGTGCAAGGTGATGATGGGAATACACATCTTGTGGAGCAGATGCTTGCTGCAGCATGGCCCATCATGCCATCTCCCAGACACTCAGGAAGCACTCCTAGCTCCACCAGTAATGGAGATATGAGGCAAAGAAAATCATCTTCACCTGTATTATGGAACAAGATATGCCTGCAAAAGCTCTAGAGAGATCTAAACTTTGTCTAGAAAAATTTTTTTGGGAAAGAGCAGCATTTCCCACTCACTTCGTTGCGCGTGCTGTGCTCAAAGTTGTTTGGTGTTCTTCTGGCTTAGGGCTATGGCCATGATTTTAAAGCCATGAGGCAATTTGCTCTCCAGTTCGTCAACAGGAAATACACCAGGAATCAAAGTGATCTGGGGCTGAGCTAACTGGCCTTTGAGTATTACACAGAAAATGGTAAATGTATCTTCTCAGTTGATCACTGCCAGACTTGGTAGGACAGTACTATGAAGTCCTGACTCTGCACTTCGGAAAGCCCAGACAAATGGAATGGTTTCTGCAAGACCACATGTAGCTATATAACATCTCACACTCAAGCGGTTAAACAGAAAGAAATGAGTTTTCTGCTCTCAAATGATTACTCTCAAACATGTTCTACAGCATAGGAATCAGAGAGCAGAATCCTCTTTAAGTCATAATACCCCAAAATGTCTTGCACATCTCAGCAATGCTGGCTCTGTTCAAAGACACTGCAGTTGCACATACTAGTGTGAACTTCTGAATAGTAGCAGTGGAGCTCGAATTCTGCACTTTCTCTACATTTCTCAATATAAATTTATGCATTATTGAGCTTAATGCAATGGTTTGAAAACCATTTGTACATGGAGAACATAGTAGAAAGTTAAAAGTGTATTCGGGATGGCAAGGCAACTAGGGAGTTAACATTGTCTGGCTTTAGCTGTTTAAAGCACTTACATCTAAATTGACTTCAGGCAAATAAAATAACCAATGTCCTGAAAGGCTTACATGAAATACACTGATGTGTTTGAGAAAGGTGTGGAGGCTGAATTATGTATGCTGTAGCTGTTGCCAGCATCAGAAACTTCTTTAAATAATTAGAGCAATTGGGTAGCCAGGCATCTATTTTTCCTTTTTATGAATGAGGATACCTCATGGGTCAAATGAATACATAATGTTGGCATGCTTGGCTTAAATGGATGGAGACCAAACTTACACTGTTTGAACTTGACCCATTGAGTGTTTCTCAGTGAAGACCAAGGCAATGACCATGTTTCCTGAGACTACAGAAAAACAGGGAAGGGAGGGACAAATAATGACAAAAATCAGCCTTTGCAGGTTTGCCAGGAGGCAATGTTCAAGCAAGAGCTGGTAAGCTACTCATCCTGAATCTCCTGCAGTGTGCTGCATGGGAATGAGGACTACCTAGGAGCTTTTGAGCTGTCCCTGCTAGGCAGGCTCAAAAAGTAAGGGTTTATAGTGGGAAATAGGAAAGAGACCCTCTTCTGCGATTGACACATGGAGAGCTTGAACCTTTCCAATTTAACAGTGACTGTTAGAACTGTCATGGATTAGAACTATTTTTTTTACTGACTTCAGGAAACATTTGAACTCACCTTGCCTCTATAATAATCAAAGTGCATACAGCAAAGTGAACTTGGGCTTGCAAAGAGAATCTAATAGAGCATTTGAACAAAACTGAGAAGCTACTGTCTGTAAAGAATGTTTCTGTACTTGGAGAGCAATGTAATACATAGTCCACTATCTGTGAGCATACAGTTAGGACCAAGAAGTCAGCTGTGTTTGCTTATAGATCTAGGACTGTACCAGAAAGAAGTGCTCAGATATTGCTTTCATTTAACTATTCAACATAGATCTCCATAGGAAAACACAAAACAGATGGAGGACAAACTTGCAATTGAAATAAAACAGGGCACCAAATTTTCATTATTTTTGTCATGCAGCTCCTTTGCCCCATGTTCCCAACGTGAGATTTAGAACACAAGCTGCAACAAATGCTGTGCTGAAAGATAAAGTGTACAGTAAATCCAGGGGCTGAAACAGCCCCTATCACATCTGGGATTAGGAAATGCCAAAGGTGGCAAGAGGAGTTTGCGCTGATCATGGATCTGAATGGGTGTAACCAGATGTTACAGAGGTGGACTGTGATGTTAGCATCTCACCAGCCCACGATCAAAAACCAAACAGACATCACAACAGAAAACCATTTTAAGGACCATTTTGTTTTGTCAGAACTTGCAGTTATTTCAAACAAAATTGTATGGTGTCTGAACAGAACTGGATCTGCAGGAAGTGTAGCATATGGATTTTGCTCATCTTGAATCCAGTGTAGGTGGGAACGGAGTCTTCTCAAGGTAAGCAGGATATGTTTCATTGCTGTACTACTTCATACAAGACCTGGTTCATCAGCATCAAGCTCCTTGCATGAAGAGTAAAGTCATGTATTTAGAAGAGAGCTCTTTGTTAAGCAAAAGCTTCAGCAATGCTGGATTTGGGACTGAAAACCATAGTTGAAGGCCATAGCTCTCAGAAAACACAAATAGCTTTTTCAGCATGCTTTCCCTATCTTTGAGCTGTGAGCGTGAGCCCTGTGCTATCACTGCCACTCTTAATTCAGTTTGCCAAGAATACCAGGCCTCACTCTGGATCCCACTGCCCCTTACCTTGGCAGCAAAGCTCAACTATTCACTGCAAATCAGGCCTGGAAAATGTAAACCCAGTAACAGTCTTCTGTCTGTTCTTCCTGACTGTTTTCCCGAGGTGTTTTCTGTTTATGCTCTGTAGGGCATCAGGTGTCAGAGCAAATAGGCAGTGCCAGTAAAAGCCACTTCATAGTGGAGAGCTCATGGCTGCCTCCCAGCTATTGAATGCATCCCCTCTGTGGTGCCCTTATCCTTGTCTTCTTCAGTTTTGGCTCTTGGCACTGCTCAAAATGCAGGGGTTTTTTTCTGGAGGCAGCATGAAGAAATTAGAGTGCTGCTCTGGCAAGCAGAAGTGTCCAAACATGCAGTGGGGCCAGAACTGCCAGTGCATTTAATGGGTGGATTAATGTATTTTCTTTACTGGTATGCATCTTTCAAAACAGATATTTGCCAGAGCTCACGAGAAGCTCCTCTGCATGCAACCCTGTGCTCAGGCTTACATTGCTTTCCCTCAGTTACATGATGGTGAGGACTTGGCTCCTCACTGAGGTCTCCTTGCCCACGGTTCTTGTAGAGACTCATTTGCCTCCAAGGAGGCAAAATTTCAAGGATCTAGTTGGTGAAGGGAAGAATGCATCTACATGCCCATGAGCCTGTATAGGAGCGGGGGATGTCAGCATGGGATGGGAATATACAGTCCCCTCAACTCCTGTGTGGTGCTTCAATTGTATAAACCTCTCTTTGTGTGGATCCAGGTGCTGGAAACACCTTCCCTAGAGGATGGTACTGTGAAGACAGTAAAATTTGTGAAGGAAAGGAGAGATCATGAGGTACTGGTGATGGGGAGTGGCAGATGGTGATGGGGAAGGTGACAGAGAAATGGGATGGGAAAACTACTGGAGGAATGAGGCAGGAGGAAGGTGATGGGGGGCAGAGGGAGAACACACAAGCACCTTGGGGGCCCTATGATGTGGGTTCAAGGAGGGTGCAGAGTAATGAAAATGCTTCCTCAGGCAACCAAACTCCTTTACAACCAGTGAAAAGGTAGAAACACCGTAATTTCCCCTTCTCCCCTTCCTCTGCTCCTCTCACTTCCAGCAGGATGGGAGAAATGGCATTTCTGGAGTGTCTTTAGCTGGTCACCACCATGTCAAGGTGTTCATTGTCCTATGAAGAAATTAAAGCTGCAGACTGCAATCCATCACTGGAACATGTTCAGAAAGGTACTCTGATATATATAAACCAGTCCAAATGCTGCTGTCTGCCCAGGTGGATGAACCAGCAGCAGCTCTGCCATGCCAGGGGCACACTGGGTAAGGCTGCAGTCAGGAACCTTCCCCTGCTTTCTCCCGCACAGTGAATTTACAACCAAGCCTTTATTGTAATTTGTGAGCAAATGGTTTGGGGAGTGCAGGCCGTGAAGAACTGACATGACCCTTTTTACTGCCCATTTCTACCAACTGATCCCAGCATCAAGTTGTTTGGGGCATTTTCCAACATACAGAGCAAGGAGATACATTCTACATGACAAGAGACAGACACTGATTTTGCAGTTCAGCCGCCTGTATCTATACAATGTGTAAGCCAGTAATTTCTCACAATCAATTTCCAGAGACAGACAGTATGCATAAACATCTCACTACTCTGTAGCAACTCAACTAACCATAAGCTCAGTAAAATAGAAATAGAATAGCAAAGGAGAACCATCTTTTATCTGTGACGCCTTCAAGGGCCACAAAAAATCTCAATGCAATATTAAATCCTTCCCTAAAATCAAACTTTGAGAAGAAATGTTGCTCTTTTGTTAAGTTAAAAACTCTTCAAATCTTATTAGAAAAATAAATCTCTCTGAATGAGCCCTATCCTTTGTTATTTTCCTCCAATGCCACAACCATATATTCTAAGGTAAGCTCTGCATTTTGATCCCTAAATTAATTACTTATTATAAATTACTTAGTCACAAGCACAGTTCAGCTGGAAATACCATTTGCATTGTTCTAATTGCCAGCACTAAGTCTCCATAAGAATAATAAAAGGAAAGTCTGCATTTTTTTGTACCTGCTAAGACCTCAGAGTGTTTAATACTATGGAAAGTACTGTAAATGCTTTCAAGCTACCTTAATAATTGACGTTTTCCACCTTAGGTTCTCAATGTCTTTTCAAAGCGGAGCAAACAGTATAAGAGAGTGCAAAATAGTTTTGGGGGAGAGAGAATGAAATCACACACATGATGTTATAAGATTTCAGAAAAAAAAATGAAAAAAAAAAAGCAAGCAGCTGTTGCAGAAAAGAAAGCAGAGACCTCCCAGAATCAAGTTTGAACAGGTGCTTAGGGTACCAAAGGTATGGAGGAGGACACATACCTGTAGAAAGACCGGAAGCCAGTCTCTTATGCCTTGATCCACAAAAGGCATCTTACAGGTGGTTAGTCCCTGCTGGTTCTTACTGTGTTCTCCAGCCTATGTCCAACGCACCATGATTGCATAATGCACTTCCAAGGAGAACAGAGAAGACAATCACGATTCATGCCCATGTAAAATAAGAAGACATCAGGACTGCAAAGCCTCATAGAATGGTTTGGAATGGACCTTAAAGATCCATGTATATTGATGTGTTCCCTCCTGAACGAGCTAATAAAGTAAAGCAATAAGCTGTGTCAGCTGTGAAGTTAAACGTTGCACGTTACCCGGAGTTACACCTCACTGATTGCTATGGTTGTTTGCTCTGGTGTGGTGGAGTGGTGAGGCTGCTGCTGACAGCCCAAACGAGTTGTAATTAGGGGCTGGTGAGGCCTCTGGGTCATTGCACAGGGATTCTGTATTCAAGCCCTATTGAGTCTACCGAGTTCCCCCCTCACTGTATCCTACTCATGGGCTTTCTGCAGTGGACTGGGACAGATGTATATATAGATGTGTATACACATCAATACTTAAAGGAGCTCAGATGCCTCACAAGATGCTATCAGAACCTCACTGTGTCCCCTTTGCAGCACTGAATAGGAAAAAACCTGTTAAGAATCCTGGAAGTGCTAATTTTATAATTTCTACCATCCAGCTGTTCTTGTTCAGATAAGCAGACAGTGCTTTGGGTGGAATTTACATTCTAAAGCTTCTGCTCCTGTAAAGTTAACTTCTTTGATCTTCACCAAAAAAGCTTTACAGCTTTTTTTTTTTGTTTTTCTTTTTTTTTTCCAATATGGGAATACCTTGTATCATCTAATAAAATGTCAGTGTACAAGGATGAGTAAGAAAATTGAAACAAGTACTGATTTGCATGTAATAAATTGGGTTAATTTGCAGTAATTGTTTGCTTTCAGTCTGTTCTGTTTGTTTATTTTCACACTGTGGGGGAAAAGAATTGGTGTTTGGAAGGAATCAGAGGATTGCAATTTGCCAAACAGCTCTGCCTAGCTATGGAAAGTTTTGAGTAAACTCCATGTTTAGTTTGTTTCGTGTTTCCAAAGCTGGACTTCCTGAGGTCACACAGTTGGGGGTATAAAAATCAGGCTGATGCCTGCCAAGAGGTCCAAGAGATGGAAGATAATTTGTAAATGAACTTCAAAATAAAACTGCCTAGCCCTCTGCACACCAGCTTTTCCCACCATCGTGTCTGCCCTTCCACAAGAGCAGTGCATGCCCATGATGTCATGTAAGCAAGCAGTGTTCAGAAAATGAGTGATTAGGAGCTTAGCAGTACTGTGGGAAACAGGATCAGGACAAGGAAATCTCCATGGACTCAGTTGCTCTGAAAAAGATTGTTCCTAAGACCTAAGTGTTTGTGTGTGGGCTACCGTTTCAGAAGAAATTTGCAATATCATCACTTCTGTCATCAACTATTGTACAGAGTGGAAATCAACAGGGTGAACCGAGAGTGATCCCAAGATCAGTGGAATAGCAGAGTGCATGTTTGATGAGTTTCTGTGTCATAAACTCTTCTGTGTTGAAGAGTATATAATTTACAGCTTCTGGAGTGGCTATTGTTTCTAATCTGCAAAAACCAGAAAAAACAGCTTTATGCACAAGAATTTTTATAAGAGTGACTAAACTTACCTTGCAGCGACCCAAGCACTGGGCCTTGGTGTCTTCCTGTCTCTTAGCATTTCTCAGTTCTGTAATTTGGCCTTTTCTTGAGATACTATGGATGAAATCTTTGTAAGTTACAATTCATCAATTTATTATTGCTTCCAAAGGAATAGGAGTTCTGCTCCAGATATCTAGGATAAAAAGGTGTAACATTTTCTACCCCTGCTCCAAGAGTTAGATTTAAGCACATATGCAAGGGCATGATGAAGAAGGAAGATGGAATGCTTCTCCTTTGACGCCTTCTGTTTCTCTTTTCCTCAGCACTGCGGAGAGGATGCAGATGTGAACCTGGCTGCTTGGATCTGTAGCTGTTGGGTAAGACCTTCAGTTTTCCTCAGTGCCTCAACAGCTGATCCTACAAACCTAGTCATGTTTTGAAACTGCCTTGGCTACAAACACCAAGATTGAGACATTACTCAGGGCTGGAGAGGATTTCACTATGGATTTGCAAGGGATAATGTTTCTGATGACCCCTTCTGAAGGAAAGCATCAATGGTGCAGAATGTGTTGCACTCACATGGCTTCTTAAACACAAGGTTTTACACAGCAAGGGTCAGGACTAGAGTGGTAGTACAAGGAATTTGAGCCAGAGTCCTAACTTTTCATGACTCCAGGCAGGCAGAGGAATTGTTCCTTTTTCTCTGATCTGAAAGGTCCCTTCCAACTTAGATGACTATGACTATATTTAGAGATTTCTGCAACTGAATGCCACTATCAATGACAACATTTAGGATGAATAGCCCTACAGATATATTCCTGGCTCTAATGTGAATAATTGTGAACGCTACTCAATCTTCCTCTTCCCTCTCCCCTCTCCACCCTCAACCTAAGCACAAATGCTCACTTCAGTGCTAAAGATACTCTTAAATCACTTCTGACATTTCATTGTTGTTGCCTGATGAAGGCGGGGTTGGTGGGTAGAGGGAAGTTTTATCAAAGTCCGTGGTGAGAGATCATTGAAGGACTGGAAGTGGTTAGCAGATCCAAAAGTTAGTATTTGTCTCAGGAGTTTATTTATCTGCAAGCCTAAGGCAGAGACTTCTGTGGGAGTGGGGTCTGCCCGGCATATCAGGCCTTTTGTTCCCCTTAAGAGGGAAACTCCAATGACTTATGCCCGTCTTCTTCTCATCGTAGATGAGGCTTCTATTGGAACAATGGGCCTTCCCACCTGCAAAGACAGTGGCAGTGAGGAATCCTCATCCCTCACATCTTCATTTGTTTGGCCTTCAACAGCCAGAACCGTGTATCTGTCGCTCAAAGGAGCTGCCGGCGCTGAGGTGGGCAGGGACAGAGCTCACCTACTGCCTTGACCATGAACTTCGGTCCACTCGTTTCTTTCTTCTAAGATTCTGGCTTCTGCCCGACAAGGGTAGGATGCAGGGCCCTGGCTCCTGTTTGACAGGGGCTCCGGTTTTTGATTTAAGGCAGACAACATCTATTCTGCCTCAGCTTCTCTGATGGACCTGAGCCTGTCCACTTCCTCACGGAGCTCTGGCACTGCGCTCGCCCCCATGCTCACAGCGCAGGAGGCCCCTCAGAAACGCCCCTCGGTAGCAGCGACAGTCCCCGGCATCGCCCGTAGCCACTCCCCAGGACCCTGCACTTCTCTCTGCCACCTCTCTCCGGGCTCCCGCAGCCTTTCTAGTGGAGGTTGGAGCGCAGCTTCCACCGGGAAGAGATTACCTTCAACTCCTCACAGTCATTGTCACCTTATCTGTCACCCTCAATGACAGATAACTCCCCCCCCCCGTTTGTTTATGCCGTCGAAGGGCCCCTTTTATCTGTGTGAGGGCGGGGCGGGGCCGTTGGTGAGTTCTCGCCCCATTTCAATCTGCCGCCGGGGGCAGCGGTTCCGTCCTGTCCTCCCTCACTGGGCACCGCCTGCCGGAGAGGCCGGGCTGTGCCTCGCAGCTTTCTGTAGCTTCCCCGGCAGGGGTTGTCCTTCTCCGGAGCTATTCTCCGCAGCTAGAAAGGGGAAATACCCTCAGTTTGGGCTTTTACAGGAAGTTACAGACCAACGGGGATGACTCTGGAAAGCCTTACTTTGCTGAGTTGTCCTTATCCTAAGGAGTAAAAATGGTGTGTTTGCAATGGGGGCTTCCTGTGATCTGTTGTACTTTAGGATGAGAGGACACTTCTGCTGAGATGATACAGCTTTTGTGATAAGTAATGAATTGGGGTGGGAGAAATTGAAAACTGTGGAATGCAGTTTGGTCAGGAAGTCCTGGTGGGGTCTGCTTTAACAAGACAGAACACAAAGACAAGACAGAATACCAAGACCCAGCTTCTGATCAAGGATAAACAAGATAACAAGGTGCTGCAGTTGGGCATCTTAATCCAGGATCACAGAAACTTAAGGTAACAGCAGAATCATCCCCAAAGGTGAAATGTTCAACACCGAGGAAGACCACGTGCTTCAGCACAAGATGGCAGTGCGACCCCCAAACGACCACTGACCCATTTCTTCTGGACTAAGTGAGACTGTGCAAGAGGGCAGATCCAAATTAACATATAAAACAAGAACCTGTACTAGCATGTATATGTAATGCTGACGATTCTGGGACCTGGGTGCACACGTATAGAGGAACTATTCCCCCATGTTACCCAGCACTGCAATAAAGAAATGCCTGCTCAATAACACTGCTTATTTGGTTTAACTTTTTTTTCTATGATTAAGCAGAGAAAATAATTTCAACACTGTGTCTCTGACTGCCCAAACTTGCTAGCTTTCACTTTGCTCACTGTGCAAAGTCCCAAATTAAAAAATCCTGACTTTTTCATGGCAGAAGTGCCTTGGGTTCATTCTGCTCTCCAGAAAGCCTGATAGCTTTGATTGCTCTTCAGGATTAGAGGCAGCTGAGGTGTGTAATATTCATTGTATACATTTAGGATCTACAGCTGAGAGACCATGTGTTACAGATCCCTGGACTTGACCGCCCACAGAAGTTGCTTAGTGAACCACAGTCCCAGATTTTGCAAATGGAGGAATTAGGGGAAAGTCTTGAGGTTATTGAATAGATTCAGTGTCTGGATCTTACCTGGGACAATGAATTTTATGAGGTTAAAAGTATCAGCGCAGGTATGGATTGTTAGCACTAACTTTATTTCTGGTGCATGTGGTTGTAAATGGGGGAAGCTTGCAAATCCATGTTGTCTTCATAGAACGGCTTCAGGGAATTCACTCACAGTAGTGGTTTTCTGATACATGTACTAGGCCTATTCTTTGCTACAAACATGGCAAATACTTAAAGGGATTTTTTATGGGCAGAATAAGTATGAGCTAAAATTGTGGAAATTGTCTGTGTTTCACGATTCCATGGTAATGCTTCATTTTCATAGCAGGTTGAATGAGGAAAATAAATTGGGGAAAAGTGAATCTGCTTTGTAGTAAAAACTCATACTGGAAAGCATTTTGGTGTTGAATTCACCTGTTTCAACTTTCTGGTTGTTGGTTATGCTTTTTCTTACCTGAGTCTTCCTTGATTTGCAGAGGCGTTCTTGTGTTTTGATAGTTGGTGAATGGTGCTTTCATGATGCTCTCTCTTCCCTTCTTTAGATTACCTGTGTATGCAATCTCATTAAGATATACAATCTTTTCAAGAATGTGTGACAACTTTCAGCTTTCCGAAAGGGAATGCTTTCTCTTGTTTTTCCAATGATGAGGAATGGCCTAGTAATAGCTCCTCCAAGTTGAGGGAAGATAAAGGTCTCATAGAATCATATGGTTGGAAGGGATCTTCAGGGGTCATCTAGTCCAGCCCCCCTGCAGTGAACAGGTACACCCTGCACTAGATCAGATTGTTCAGAGCCTCATCAAGCATGGCCTTAAATGTCTCATCTCTGAAGTCAGGATTTACCTCGCAGATTATTGAAGTGTTCATTTGCCTGGGTTGATTCAACAGGACATATGACTGCCTTCAGCTATAGAAGCAGAGGACTGGATTGTCAGGTAAAACCAGTGTCAGTCAAGGATGAGTTGAAGCTCATTTTCCATTCCTTTTAAATACTCATATAGGTTGCATGTTCTCTTAGAACCATCTAGACAGTTCCAAGGGAAGTTAACTTTGTTCATTTCATACAGCAGTTTACCAGTGGTGCAAAGCATGCCCTGAGTTCACTGAGTTTCCCCCAATTCTGTAGTTGAGTGTTATATGATACAAATCCATTCAAAATTTATCCTTGGTGCCTGGAAAAGCTTTGCCAGGTCACATCACTGAGACATAGCCACACTCCCATTTGTGTTGCCAAATGTTATTCTTGGCTTCTTGCTCCCGTTTTCAAATACTGTGGCAGCTGTGACATGCGTAGAGACCTCCTGCTCAGGCAGCTTGTGCTGACCTTGTGCCCAACCTATCTGATGTAACTCCAGCCACATGAGCACCCTCCAGCACCATCCCAGCTTTGCTCAGTTGGTGGTTCTTTCTAGCAGCCAGGCTGGCTAGCCTGTGGTGGCTGTCAAACATCAGTGAGGAAGGGCACTTATGGCAGTAATTTCTATAAATCGTTCCACTAGTAAAAGGGTAGAACCTAGAAAAGGTTATGTCCTATTACATAATTAAATGCTGTCTGTTATCCTCAAAGGGCTTTTCTCTCATTCAGTGAGCATAAATAATGATGATTATTGGCACAGGCAGCTAGTAGGCAGTTCTTTTAAATTTTTATCATCCAGTGTGGCCATGATTTTGTATTAGCAATGGGATTATTACTTTTCAGTTACAAACTGAAATTGTAGTACTATGTTTACATTCTTTGAATTTTATTCTTCTCCTTCTCTCCTGCACAGCAGGAGGGATGCATTCTTACTTCCCTTTTATGATGAGCTATTGTTATATAGACTAAAGCCCACCTTAAACCCAAATTTAGAGAAATATGTATTAAATAAATCATAAACCCAGATGACAGGCTCCTGTTCACTTCTACAATCAATGTAATTTGCTTACCTACCTCTTCTAATTGGAGTGTGGGATATGATGTTTTATGAGAGTTTTCCAGGCTCAAATTTTCTTGATGCTGTCGTGCATAGGTGTAATGTGTAGTACATTTACTCTGTTCTGTGAAGATGTTGTTTTTATCTTTTAGCCTATTTCATCTGGAATCACCTAATTTCTGTCTCCTAGAAAGCAGGCACGTAGCCTGACCAGGAAGACCTTGGAGATATTTTTCTTTTCAGTTGCACAGTATTGTAGCTTTTCATATTCCTAGCTCATCAATGTAGGAAGCAATTGGGAACCAGCAAGTGTGGAGCCTGTGCTGCAGACTGGATTCAGGCACTTCAGACCACATACTAGACACAGATCCATTTTGGCACCTCCACTTTGGTCTATAGAGTTCCCAAAAGTGCTCACAGGACTTCTTTGTGTTTGTTAATGTTCTGAGAAGGTTCAGACCCCAAACCTGTAGCAGTTTGAGAAGTAGGTGGAAGAGGGTGTGGGGGACACACAGCATTGCAAGAGACCCCTGCTTGCCAGGCTGACCAGGACGATTGAAAATACAGATGTGGTAGTGCTACTTACCTTTTTCATTAATTACCAGGAATGAGAGCATTCCCCAGAAAAGCAGGAGAATTATGTTCTTGTCCAGCCCTACCCTTAGGAAGAGATTTTGTCTTGATGCCTCTCTCCTGAGGAAAGTGCCAAACCATAGGCCATATTTGGATGGGTCCATTCTTTATCTCTCTTATCAGTCTGTGCAGCAAAGAATGGAAGATTTACAGTGGTTGAGAGAGCCTGCAAAGATGTACAAACCTGAGTATTTCACACAGTGATAAAGTCACTGTTTTGAAGCGAGAAATACTTTTACGAAACTCACTAGATAAGAAAAGCATAATAGCAATGAGAGCAGAGGCTGGACTGCAGTATGCTATCCCATTCTCTCCACATTCAGCTTATTTATGTTACCATTATAAATTTCAAAGCCATTAAGAAATGTCATTGTGATTTCAATGTGTTGACACCCTAAATGATTTTCAGCTTAGTAAAAATGCCATCAGAGGAAATGTGGGCTCCAAAGGATTTCTTGGCATAAATAAACAAAATACTGTAAATCTCTCCCCAACCCTCCTAAACTAGAAGCAGCTATTTTTAAAGGTAGATTTTATAAGAAATCATGGCTGAACCTGATTGCTTGAACTGTGTAGCCCAAGTGAAAAGGTGGTGTCAATGACAGGGATGTTGGTAATACACCTTCAAAACTTAGTTTTAAAAGTGAGTATTAATAACAGCATTTCATGATTACTAACTACAGTGATTATGGTATAATACTGATATGTTGATAATTATGCATAATATTGATAATAAGAAATAATCAAGTAAGAGCTGATGAGATTTCGAGATGCATGTAAATACATTAATTGTGTAATCATTAAGAACCCACCTGAGTGTACTAATCAATGGGCTAATCAGAACAGTTGGGAAATGTTTGGATATGAATATGTAGAATAACTAAAGGTATAATTTAAAGGATGGCTTAAGGATTTTAAACTTTTTGCAGAGTAATTTACTATGCTCAGGCACATAATTTTTGCCAGATTACTTTAAGCATGTCAACAGGTCTGTCAGCACAGAAAGGGATAATCAACAGCTGGTTGGATTTCTTCCATCTAAAGGGTAACCTCTGCTTCAGATCCTGCTGGAACAAGACAGCAAATGCTGAGAGCATCCTTTGGAAACAGTAGGATTTCTTGACCTCGTGTCATCTGCCAGATAATGCTACTTGAGTGTGTCATACATGAAACCAACCCCAGCAGTTACAGAAATCAACAGTAATGTCCAGGGCTGGGCAAGAGAGACAGAAGGAGTCTACATGCCAGAATTCCTATGCCAAAAGGAGAAAGATATGAATACTATTCTCCTGCCTCACAAGAGACCATTTACATACTATCAATAGTTACATGATCTCATTTGTGCAGGCGTTACACTAATACATGCAATACAAAACACAATGAAAAAGGCCTGTGGTGGTAGAGACAGTGTAAGAACCAGGTCTTTCTAGAAAGCCCACACTACCTGCCTGCTGTGTGCTTTCACATAAGGTGATGTGGCAGCACTAGGATGGCCCATAGTCTCTTGTGAAGATATCACATCTGGCCTGCCATTGATACACCCATCATCTGTCTCGGAAAGAGAGTGTTCAAAGCTATGGCTTTCCAAGAAAGCAATCTTGTCACCAAAATACCAGTTGGGAAAGCAGTTTTCTTACATCTCTGCTGCTGAAACTCATCCACTGTAAAGGAAAATCCAGTAGTGCAGACTCCAGAACCCTCTATGCTGTTTGCACTTAATTCTTGCTAAGTAAAAAGCGTAAAACCCCATCATCCCCCTCAGCACATCTAGACCACGTCTGTCCTCTCTGTCTCAAGCTCCTGAGCTCCTTGCTCTTCAGTAGCCCAACAGGTGAAGGAGACTATCTGCAGAGGCAGCAGCTGGAGCCATCCTTCTCCTCACATGTGCAGGACCAGAGACATGGGAGGAAAGGCAAGAAGCAGGTGAAATGTTTTACAGGTTGAACACTTGAAATGCAATGCTGAATCATGTTCCCTTACCTGCACTTGAGAAGTAATTGATTCTGGACTGCTTTTCTGCCTTCAGTTGCTGGTGTCTTGGATACAGCTGCAGGCAGTTGTGCTTTAGGGCTGTAAGCCTTTAACCTGAGTAACTTCAGTCTGAATCCTGCAGTTCAATAGCATTGCTACAGAGCAGCAGGGCAAAAATTTTCTCTATAATATAGAGAAGTACAGATTTAAAAGCTAGCCTGGCATCTATGGTCATTGAGGCTCTGCAGGCAGGCGGCTGGCACACCAGCTGTAACAGGACTTTTGCCATAAATTATTTCATCTATTTCTGGAGCTACAGCATTTGCTTTTATCTGGAAGAAAACTATTTGCTTTTTATTATTTATGGTAATGAAATAGCACCCATATCCAAAATTTTTTTAAAAAAATGAATGCTCTTCTAGTTCAGATCTGTGGCCATGAAAAAACCCACAGTCCCCTAGTGTTGCTTATAATGTTTATTTGTTTTTAACTTCAAAACACAGGTGATTTTCTCAAAACAGAGTAATGGGAGAAATGAAGGCGGGTGCTCTTTGTAACTTTCCCAAGAAACACATCTGGAAAAGCATACTTTTGCAAAACAACTACATTTTAGCACAGTGACATTCCAAAAAGCCACAAGTAGCAGAGCAATGAGGTTAGCAACCAATGTTCTTGGGATTTTTTTCTTTATTTTTCCCCCTTGTTAACTTGCAAATGGCACTAACCGAAACCACAATTTCCATGGCTAATACCGATGCCTTTGTACAGAAGTCTCTGAGGCATGCAGTAATTTCCAAGATGAGGAATTATGAAGATACATATCCTCACTTTCAGTCTCTGAAATAGGCTTGGTGGAATAACTGGAATTTCAACCTCTGATAGTCTTGCTACTGATTTAAGCCTAAAGCTTAGCTATTTAAATCACTATCCTTAATTTCCATTTAGTTATGTTTACCTAAAAGTCATTTTTTACCCATAGGCAGGTACAAAAACTTTCTTTAGAAGCAGCAGTGAAGTGCTGGATTATATTTTATAAATAGCTCTGATGCCACACTTCATCAGTACTGTCATTTTTGGTTTCTTTGCCTGTACACCATCTCTTGCTCCACCTTGATGGTCATTAGAAAAACAACCACTTTGGAAACAGATCAGTGAAATTAAAGGCCAGGTTTCCTGAATCTGAATGCTACAGCCAGGTCCTACTCACCTGGAACATCAGGGAAGTTAGAAATAATTCTGCAGACCAATGAGGGAAAGTGTAAAGCCACTGTTCAGATGACAGCGACTAGCAAATGACAAGATCTGCAACTCCTAGCACCTGCAGACACAGACAGAGTCAGGCACAGGTCATCAGACATGCTCCGTGCACGCACGGGCCCAGAAGCTCCACAATGGGCACTCCTCAGTGCCTTGTGGGGAGAACAGGGCTTTACCTGCTGTCTTCTGGCCACAGAAGCTACAGGAGCACCATGGCCATCTCAACAAGGCCCATCTTCTCCTACAGCGCCATGGAGCAAAAGCAGTCCTCAGTGGCTGTGACTGCTGAAGAGCAAAAGACATATTTGGAAATGCAATCTCCTAATTAATAAAATTTGGGTAGGAACATACCAGCTATTTTTGTTAGCCAATGCTTGCTTTTTACAAGTCAATTTTGCTTTTCCTGCTTGTGTGTGAAAATCAAATGTTTCTGTGTAATCTGCTTCTTATCTTTTTGTACCTACATAGAAGGAAAATATCACTTTACCATGTGATTTGAGTTACATAGTCATCAGTGCTACAGCAAGAAACAGATGGACTGGGAATTAGGAAGTCACTCAAGCGCTGATCTGAAGAGGGTCTTCTTGAACACAAACCGAGTACATGTGCAAAGCCAACTTACAGTCTATCACATTCGATATCAGGGTTATTAGAAGGTGTATCGAGAATACCAAAACACACTTCCTTGTTTGCTGGAGGTGGGGTATTAGTTGGACTTCCCACCCCAGAATCAGGGCTTGGGGCAGGGTGCATTTCTCCTGCATACTTATCTTCTTTCTGAGAAGGCTCGTGTTGTTTTTGCTTGAGGTTTTTGAAACGTTTGAGCTTGACGGGGTCCTTGACTTCCTTGGCACAATGGAACAAGATGAAAATGTCCCTCCGAAATTTGGAGCTCATTCCAAAGTAGATAATGGGGTTGTAGAAGCTGGCAGACTTAGCAAACAAACTGGCAAGGATGCTTGTAAGATTGGGCACGGGGTGACCATAGGCAGACCATATAGAGATGACAGCATACGGTGACCATGCAATAATGAAGGCTGTGCAAATGACAATGGAAACCTAAAAGACAGAAGAATAGTCTTAAATCTATTCAGGAAGACTACATCAGGGAAGCAGCTTCAAGATGTGGCTTGAAAGGAAAGAGCAGATTGTCCTGAGGGTATGGCTCACAGCAGAGCACAAGCAAGTAAAAGGTTAGCTTTGATGGAGCCAGGCAGACCTAGAAGCAATATATCTATTTTTGGCATGGTGGTGTACTTGAGCAATGCCTCATCTAACAGCATGAAAATAGCTACAGTCCCCTGTATGTTTATATGAATTAAGAGGGGGTTTGGGTAGACTTAAGTCAACAGTAAGTAAATTGAAATCTCCACTGTAACTTCTGTGTATGCTCATAAGTAATGTAACTTCTGAAAGAAAAGAGCACATGCCAAACCAAACTTTTGTTTGTGTAATGTATAACCCACTCTGATTATATTTGGATCGTTTTTCGCATATGATGTAGCACCAGTACTAGCCAACTGATGGGGGTGGGAGTTTTAAACAATCCTTATATTCTTTACTGACCTCAGACTCTGCCGCTGGAGATTACAGAGAAATTAAATGGAACTGATTTGTTCTCTTAAAGTTGAGATCAATTTTTACAAAGATTGATTTCACTGAGATAAATTTCACCCAAATTAAATCTAGACTCACCCTGGTGACATCCCGTTCCATTCTCCTCTGCCTGTCTGTGGGATCACCCAGTCCACTTAACACATGGCTTAGTTTGACAGTATTGATAATTGACACATATGAGAAGACCATAACTGTTACAGGTAGGAAGAAACAGCAGATAAAAATGGAGACAATGTAGGACTTGTAGATTGTAGAGAAGTTGGCTTTTGCCCAGTCTATCTCACATGTGCCGTACATGCGATCTGGAAAGCAAAAATAAGTTGGTTAGCTTTTTTGTAACATTTATCTGCTTCTGAGCTATTGATTTATCAATTCAAATGCTGCATTTTTCTTTTTCTAAGCAGTAAAGAATTAATTGATCTTTCTGATTTAATGAGCTGTGTCACAGTTTCCTAATTAAACAATTTTTCAAGACTAGCTAAACCATAACAAGTTTTAATGAGTATTATCATTCTGCCCAGTTTAGATTTCCAGCATATATCCATAGTGGTCAAACCATTATCTCTGAATAGGAAACGGTGATACTTTATTAGGAAGAAAGAGTATTAATTCAGTATGTTTGAGATTTGAGTGTTACCTGCTCCTATCTGTCAAAAGAGTATGACAAATATGGGTTAAGTATGACAGAGAGTATTGTGAGGGTCAGTTTGTCAAAGCACATAACAGGACAAGGGCAATAGAGAGCAGGGAAGGTTTTGCTTAGACATTAGGAAAAAATTCCTCACCATGAGGGTGGTGACACACTGGAACTGGTTGCCCAGAGAAGTGGTGAAGGTGCCAACCCTGGAGGGATTCAAGGCCAGGCTTGATGGGGCTCTGAGCAACCTCATGTAGTACAAGATGTCCCTGCCTGCTGCAAGGGGTTGAATTAGATGACCTTTGAAGGTCCTTCGAACTCTATGATTCTAGAATTTTGTACATAGTAACTTCCTGAGACACAATATGCCAGATGCAATGAGTTACTACTTACATAGCAAAGTAGGAAATAAAAATATTGATAGTTTTTTAATAAAAACAAAAATGCAATTAAATTTTTACTGTAGCAAGCCATGAGAGGAAATTGATATAGATAGTAAAGATTATGGGAAGATAAAGATTATGGGAAGATTAAACATATAAATACTTAGAAAGATACAAAATATTTTGCTGAATGGGAAGCATACAGTTCTGCAGATACAAAGGAGCTGGAGGCTTTTAAAAATGAAGTTAGGCAGATTGCAGGACCTGAAGCTAGTGGGATTTATGAAAGGACACTTGCTGATCAGTAACTTTAGGGAAAGAATAGAAATAAGGTGTAGACTCTGCTTAAATACTTCTATGAAAAACAGTTGACTTCTTTAGGCTCTCTGATATGTCTGCATGCACCATGTCTCCTGGTGTAAAACTTGTGTCCAATTGGTTTTCTATAGATTCTGAATTGTTGATTTTTCTTTTTATGTGTAAAATGTGGTTGGTTTTTTTTGGTCTGACAGCTATGGCAGCAAATTGAATTATAAATAAATGAAGCATGAACTAAAAATTATCTGAGTCAAGTATTAACAAGTCCTGGAGATCCAGTACAGGTGAAGCCTGCATGATTTAGGAACAGATGCCTTCCTCTCAGACACACAGTGATAATTCTGTAAGAAAAAAAAATCTCTTAATTCCTCACAGGTGGTAGGAGATTTAGACAGGATGAATTAATGGAGTAAAAGATAAAAATCTCTTTTATGATTCTCATCAAAAATAGCTCAGTACTTTTAACACCAAAAGCTGTTCTGCTGTCTGGATGTGTTCAGTAATAAAAACATATTTTAGTCTCCTTCACCTTTTTCATGAGTAGATTCCAAGATTCAAAAAGATAAAATCTGGCTTAATACCAGAAAGCTTTTGACTGAAAAAAAGAAAGCAGCCTCTGGATGACATGAAAAGAAAATCCAGCAGATTGTCTGTGGGTCAGAATTCAGAGCTGTGTTTTCCCCTACTCCCTGCAGAGATACCAGCAAGTGGCATTTCCAAATATCAGCAGGGTCATAGGGAGCCTGGCAGCTGCTGTGCAGAAGTGAGGGATCAGAGGCAACCAGGTGGGATGTGCAGTGGTCTACTGGCACCTGCTGCCCACTCTCAGACTTGCCCTTGCTGGGACCCCACATCTTCACGCGTGTGCTCATTGGAAATGTGTTTAGTCAGACAGCCCAGGAACCCCAAACCACTGTTATTCTCAGTAGGGAAAATTGCTCCTAGAAGTGGTCTTGAAGACCATTGTCAAGGAATTGAATCCCAAGCACAAAAAGGATCCATGGGGGCACTTGGATGCCCCAACAAGGAAGCAATGGCCAAAAAGTTTCTGACTCCAAGTTAAGGCAAAAAAAAGGACATCAGGATTCCTTCCACAAATGAATTAAAGATTAATGCAAAAAGAAAATACAGATTGCCAGAAGATCCACAGAAAATGACCAGTTCAAACCCCTCAGATTTTTGACACATCTGGAGTAAAAAAATATGACATGAGAATAGTCTATTAAAATGTTTCATTTTTTTCTAAAACAAAACATGGCAACTTTAGTAAGTCTCCACAGATTTAATGACTTCTCAAAAGATGCAGATGCCTACAGGACCGTGATGGACAATTTCAGTCAAAATATTCCAGTTGTTAAGACTCCATCATTACCATTTGATCCCAGAGACATGTTTGATTGAATCTTTAGAGACTCAGTTGGAGACAATTTCTTCAGCTTTTCCCCATGAAGACATTTCCTGGTGTGGGCATATCCTTCAGCCATTAAATTACCATAGAGTTCACTATGCAAATTTTTTCCTGTTTTTTCCCCCCCTCCTTTTTTACCCTAATCATTTCTGATATCTTTTTCTTCTTCTGCTATTTTAGTTTTCATATTTTCAACAAACTGTTTCATCATATTTTTCTGACTTGTCTTACTATGGTTTCAAGTTTCACTTGCTGGAACTTGTGTTACTTTCTAGCTTCCTAATCTTGACAGTTTTTGAATGATGTCTTTTGATAGCTTCCTTTATCTCATTGCTAAACCATGCCAAATATTTCTGGCCTCTCTTTCTTTATAGCTAATATGCACTTGGTCCAAGCCTTTCCTGAGATATCTTAAAAAAAAAAATATAGCTGATACAAAGAGGGCAACACGGCGCACACATCAAGCACGGTGAATGATTTTCTCAGTTCCACTGCTAGTCAGTCTGGTTTATCACAAACAGCAAGAAAGGAGGGTAAGTATTTTTGTTTGGTCAAGTAGAGACATGCCAAGTAAGTACAACTGAAAGATACCTGTTACCTGTATAACTGCCCCAGCCAAGTAAAGGAGCTGCTGACCAGAAGAAAGCTGCTATCCAGATGAGAACCAGAGCCACTGTCATACTGCTGTTGCTGATGCAGTGACCTGCAATGGAAATATTCCAGTTGTTAAGACTCCATCATTACACATACATATGTCTGAAATCTAAATGCACTCCTGTGCCAACAGCTAGTAAGGAAAACATAGTTTCAAATTTAAGCTTTTCCTGTAAGTATTTCTTAATACTTTTTTATAGCTATCTCTTAAAGCTTGCATTCAAGACCATGTGTGAACAGGGGAACTGAATGGCTTTTATGAAGAAGAGCATTTGTTAAGCACTGCACAGTTACCAAATTCTGCATTAGACTTAAGTCTTGTAATTTTGTAAACAGCAGAAGACAGTTAATTTTTACCTACAATGTAAGTCTAAATGTAGGGGATTTTCTTATCCACATCAAGGTTTTTCCCTGTTAAAAAGGAGAAAATACATTAGATGTTCAAGCTACTACATTGTTTACAATGGCTAATTCAATACAAATTCTGCTATTGCCATACATCATAGTTATTTTTTCATTTACATGGGAAGTACTTAGGCATTCACCAGCCTCTGTTCCTCAACATTTCTGCCAAGTTATACTGGATACTTGCTTACGTTTCCTTAAGAGGCAAATATAAATTATGCACCCCCTCAGGAGAACATGTGATACAGCTTTGCAAAAGAGAAATTTGGGGTTTAAATATGGCTTACTAATTTGCAACGAATATAAGATGTAGATAGAATACATCACAGCCAAATTCTGTCAGCTCCAACAGCAGTTTGTTTTCAAAATTAACTTCAAGAAGTCTGTCATTACAACAAACTACAGAAAAAACTTTTGTGGAAAAGAAAATTCCCTGCAGAAGTTCTTTTCATAGCTATTCGTGCTATTAGAAAGGAAAAGCTCTCATGATGCATCTAGTGTTTTCATGAATGTTTTACTTGCAGACATAAGGTTTCTGCTTAAAGGGTGATGCAAGCCAGTCACAACAAAGGCATGAAAACTGGTAATACATTATCTAAGGTTGGGTGAAAGGGAGACTAGGGAGAATTTATGGAAGATATAGGAATTGAGAAGGGGTTGCGTAAGTTTTCCCGTGAAAGTCAAAAGTTTTCAGGATGTCCATAATGGATGGTAAGGAAAAGTTTCAAAAGGGACAAATGCAGTGATGTAAAGAGGCATAAAAGGAAAGGGATAGACAACAGAAAGCTTATATAGACTTGCTGATGAAGGTTTCACAGAGCAGGAACCATGCGAAGGATTTCAGACCAGATTTGTACAGAGGGGCACTCATATGCTTTTAGAAAGACATTTATACTAAAGGTTAATAAAAATTGTAATTCAAGAAACCAGAAAGCATGGTTTGTAACAGTGGTTGGTTGAGATATACAGGTTACAGATCAACAGGGCAATAGAGAAGGAAGAAGTACAAGTGCAAGGCTGTGGCGATGTTGCTTTACGGATCTGGGAGATCAGGAGGCAGGGACCATCCAGGTAGAGTCAGATCGTGGTCAGTTCTGGGGATGGTAGCAATAGTTTTCATCTCCTGCTGTGTGAAATTCTCCAGTAAGGGAGCATGGGGGTCGGGAGGCTGTGCAGTAATAATTTGACTGTTAGTACTCGTAATAGTAGTAATAATTTAACTGGAGAATTATATGCAAACTTGGTAATGTAAATGACTGCATTGTGTTCTGGTTTCCAATGCATCCAATTTATATTTGATGCAGCCTGTGTCTGAAAGAAATGCAGACTTGCACTAGGTTCAATGAAGGCAGAACCAGACCTGCCTTTATTCCTTACCTCTCTCAGGATGACAGCCTTTGATGTAGCGAGTCACACTGATTACTGTAAGGGTATTGATGCTTGCCAGGCCAAAGAGAAGTGTCAGGAAGCCATCAACCTGAAAAAAAAAGCAGTGATGTTCCTTTACTGCAACAGGCTGAAGGGGAAAGTACCATTTGGATTACTCCTGTTGTTTTCATGTTAAAGCTTTCAAAACTTTTCTCCATAAATCCAACCAGCCAGTAAATATAAATGTCAGGGGCAGTTATCTTCTATAGGATCAGTAAGCAAGTACAGCAGTCAAAAAATAACATAAGTGCTCTGTCATGTACATAAAATAAACAAGCAAACATACTCTCACATCTATGCTTCCCCAAAACAACTTGTCAAATAATGGAAAAAAAGGTTGAACTGAAGAGAGGAAAAGGCCTGAATTGGGAAAAATGACTGGATGTGATGCAACTGCCTTGCTTAAGCAGAATAACTGTGCAAACTGAATGCATGAAATTTAGGCCAAAGAGGGAAGAAAGTAGGAGTTAGTAGACTTGGCTGAGAAAAACTTTTAAAAAATTAAGTAAAACCATGCAGATCTACTTTATTGCGACCGAGTGAGTCTAGATGTTAGTGCTACCGATTGATTACGTGCCCTGACCCACACCATGTACGACAGAGGCAGGGAGAGCCATGAGGCTTGCACTGATGTCATTGTCTTGGTGACAGATGCACAGGGTGATTACAACTCTGCTGCCTTCACTTTTGGGTATAGGAAGGAAGCTGCTGCTGACAGTGGAGGAGAGGGAAGTAACCATCTGCTAGGGAGCACTATATGGTTGGGAAATGCTCCAGGCAAAACTGTAGGTAGTCCTTTTTCTGAAAGCTTGCAATGATTTTCCAAACTGGCCAGAGCAGAGGAGCTCTTAGAGGTGCCATTTTTACACTAAGCAAAGCAGGAATATTAAGCAAGTCTCTGGACTGTAACTTGGCATTCAAGCAGTAAAATTATCGTCAGAAAGGCACATCATTATTCTACAGGAACAAACTCTGCCTTTGTGTGAGTGGGCACAACTCCCATGGAATTCAGTTTATCCCAGCACTGAATCTGGGGCTTTAATCCAGCCTTAAAGCTGAGACCATGGCAGATAGTGTAAATTAAATTGGGTGAAGGGTTAGGAAAGAGCTGCTTCGTCATTTCTTTCACTGCTGTTTTTTCTTGCTATCAGAGCCCTTATATTTGCTCTATTTACTTCTTAATGCCAACTTTTACAGGCTCATCGCATTTTAGATGCATGCAAGACTTGCTGGTACAACAGTCTACATCTACCTATGCTCCACTTACATGCTTTGTGTATAAATGCCACCATGCTTATACCAGAAAACAGATTTCCTTGGATGCCTCAGCTACTTGCTCAAGGCTGCACTTGGCTGAATTTGTCCTGCTGTGTGCTGGGGAGATTGGTGAAATACCTGGATATTCAAATGTTCTCTGCATTTCATTGGCTTTATTGATGCAAACATCTGCCATTTCTCCATTTGCTCTAACAATGGTTCATAGATGCAGAAAACAGCATGGCCAAGGACTGCTGAGATACCAGGCTGTATAAGCTTAAGCAATTCCATTAGTTATTAAGTTAGAAAGGAAACAGTATTTCAGCAATGATGCAAATAAACACTTAGAAATGAAGTTTAAAGAGCTATGAGATCATATACTAATATTGTTGGACAAGCTGACAAGCTTCTTAGTGTGTATCAGTGCTGTTCTATGCTGAAACGGGTTGAGTTTTTCTGAAATACATTGGTGTATGTTTTATCACCTGCAGATGTGACTATTACTTTCCCACCCTCCTTTCCCTGACATCAAACGAAAGAGGGACAATTATATTAAGTGATCAGTTCAAAGAGCCCTTGAGCACACTTACTTGGGAGGAAAGTGGGTCTAGAAAGACACTCTTGCCATTTACCATTGAAGATTAAACTTAGTCACCATAAGAAAGGAGAAGCCAAAGTGTTTTCTTTGGAGTACTGTCCTGCTAAAAAAATTGCAGTTTTACCTGAATCAATGAAGGTCATAGGAGCAAGCTATTGTCAAGCACCGTGCCTTGTTTTTGTACTATTTCATAGCAGAATTTCAGCATATCAAAACACAGTTCCTTCTGCTAGTGTGCGGACTATCATCAGAGATTTCACCAGGGCTATACAGTCTGTAAGGAGCTAAAGTGGCAGCTATGCTAATTCACTCTCTGCTAGCTACAGGCTCTACAGTTTAGGAGCAGATGACAGAGTGAAATACAAGGGAGGAGAGGGAGATCTGGGAATGACCACAGTGGTGAAATTAAATTAATAAAGGAGGAAAAATAGGTGGCTTTCAAGCTGCAGAACATAACACAGAGGCCATGACATCTGGAATATGAAAACAAGGAGAGGTATCCAACAGGGTTAGGGCTGCTTTGGCAATAGGATCCTCAAACCAGGATTATCCCAGTCAAGTTTATGTTGGTGATGAGTTGGCTCTTAAGCCTGGCTATGCATACATCACATCCAAGGAAGTCTATTGGTTCTCCAATCCTTTCATGTTGGTGTCACTTAGACATATGTCTTTAGAATAAAACAAGGTATCTTTCTCCAGCAGTAGCCAACCTACTTCATTCATACACCTACTGGGTATGGAAGAAAGCACTCTACTACTTTCTTTTTTTGCTCCTGAACAGACAACACTGACTCTGAGTAGCAAACAAAGCCACCACTGCTTGGAATCCAAAGCAGCTAGCAATTGAAACATTGCTTTAGCTTTGTTCCAGTTTCTACAGGTAGAGACACTAATATACATAAACAACAAAAACACAAACATCTTTTTCTGCATCTGTAAAGATATGACAGCTAAGGACTACTAGAATAGTAGATAACATTTAATTACATCAGCAGATTGATGCTCTTCTGGTTTTCCTTCTCTTTTCTCCTGCTCCCAGCTCCCTCCTTCCCTCCCTCCCTCCCTCCCTCCTTCCTTCTTTTCTTCTTCCCTCCATTTTCACATAATGCAATTTTGTCCTTCCTATTATTAAATATGATCAAGGAGCACTGATGTCAATAGGCAATAACGAAATTCTGACACTATAAAACAACTCAAAGTTGATTGCGTGGTAATTTTGGTCCACCAACTTTCCTTATTGCCCATTAAGAAACAGGAGTAGATGAGCAGTTTTAAAAGCTTTTCTCTCAGTGCTATACCAATATTACTCCCTTGGCTATATAGATACTCATAGAACTGGCTCATTATCTGTGCCTGGAAGCTAAGATACAATTGAAGAAAGCCTGTGTTTTTTTCCTGTTTTGCAATTGTGACTGATTTTAAATCTCCCTAATGTTTTTGGTGTACTATTTGCAACCCACAATATTTAAAGCTCCTATTAGATGAAAGTTTGTTTCTTAAGCTTTGCTTCCACACAGGGAGAGTCTGGCCTCTCCAGAGCACCATCAAATTTTTAGCCATGAACCTGGACATGCCCCACTTTTACCATCTTTAATACTTATCCCTACTGAATTAATGAGTGTTGCCTTTATTTAAAACAGAAAGAGTGAAGCATAGCCTTTTGTTGTTATTACTGAATTAATCAAGGTTTAGTGGTACAAAAGCAGATTGCCAAAATAGCGATTACATTTCTGTTTAGGCTGAAACATTGATCCCACCAGCAAGAAATGCTGCATCACTCCCTCCTCTGGCCAAATGATGAATTTGTTGGAATATCGTGAAGTGAATTTGCCTCCCCTTAGAACCACCATGTCCTGTCTTTCTCAGCTATTAAAGGTGAGGTAAGGGATACATAAAGAAAAAGATAAACTTCTATCAGGGATTATTTTTGCATTGCATGTACTTGAGGTCATCACAACAAGCTGTCTCAAAATATTTTTTGAATACAGATCAGATTATTCCAAGATCACAGTGTAAATAGATACTGTTAATAAATCTCCTTCAATCTTAAGAGATAAAAAAGTACACAAAAAATACATAAGAAATAATTTTGGAAAAATAACTGTAGGCACCTTTGAATAGAACATTAATTAAAATTTAACAAATTCCTTAAATTAAGTGAGAAAACATTCCTCTTGATTCTTATGACAACAAAATTCTCCTTCATTAATAATTTGTCAGCTGGATTATTTATTTTTAGAGTAACTTCTCTGTAAAAATGGAAGAACTACCAAGTCTCTCTTCACAGAAAATTCCTTAGAACTCTCAATGCATTCTTTCCCTAAAGCATTTATATTATTTCTTTAACATTTACAGTAATACAGGAAGACAGACATAATTTACCTCCATTTCCACAATGTCTTTTGCTTATGCCACATTTCTGTGCCATGGTTGCATTCTGCCTTTTTAAATGTCTCAGCAAGCTTCAAGGGTAGCCCTGCTTAGAGGTGATTACATCAGCCAAGCCATTGCAGGTCTCCAACAGAACCAACAGAACTATATTTACTAATAAACACCAAGAACTGACATGCTACAGGACTCAAAACCATCAGATACTCGGTATTTTGCTTTCACCAAGTGATTAAAGCTTTCTGTTGATGGCGCATGTTTTAAAGATAAGAAAAATATGACTGCAATATTAAGGCTATACATTTATTTATGCAGACCTGTAATTAACTATGTATGTAACTAACTATGATTTATGGCTAAATGTACATTAGTGCCACTGATTGTATGCAGGTCAGGTTTTGGTTTTGGAAATGTTAGAGAATTAGAATAAGGCTCCTTATTTTCTTGCAGCTATTTTAGGCTTATATACTAGGTTAGACAGATGAGATTCCACTTATACATACTTCAGGCTAACTTTTAGCTATTAGAATTGTAGCTCTCTCAGCACACACTTTATACTTGCAGTACGTGCTCCTATCAATAAGGATGGTTATGAATGTAACAACCCCACCAAATGCACATACTTTTTTTTTACCAAATAGACAGAAAGTTCTTTCAGGATTTCCTCACGCAGCCTCATCAGATTATTAACTCACTTCAGGTACCCCCATCTCCACATGCTTGGCAGCACTTGCTTTCTAGCTCTGGGTTAAGGAGATCATAGCAGGTTTTATGCCTCTCCTGTCCACCCATAAAAGAGTGAATGGGAATGAAGCAACCAAGCATGTAACTCATATCACTCGATGATCCAGACACAATGAAAAGATTTCCATCTTCAGGTTAAAGACTGTATTGGCATTGTCCTTCTGTGAATTGCTGTACTGTACAGGGAAATTAAGAAGCACTAAATGGGAAAACTCAAGCATTGTCCTCTGTGAATGTCCATTGTACACTGTGTAAAATTCTTTTCAGTGGGACTGAGATGAAACTCCTCACCACTATGGTGGTGTTAATTCAAAGCCTACTTGTTTAATTTTAGCAGCACCATTAATATAAACAAGCAAATACACAGACAAAAGAAGAAACAGCCTCATGAGTCACCTGTCCCATTTTTGTATTTCCATAGAAAGTAAGGCTTGGCTTTGTATTCCTGGGGTGATCTCACCCCAATAACTGAATTCTTTTAATTTCAGATTGAAGTCACAGTTTTATTTTCTAAATAAAGAAGTATTATATTTGCCTTTTCAGAATATCATGGTAAATGCTTCTGGAGGCGTAGATGTGTTTCAAGGGAAGCAGAGGTTCCACTGACTGTTCATAGACCCTTCCAGAACAGCCCAGAGATTACAAATTACTTTCCACGTTCTCCAAAGTACAATTGCCTGTGCTGTTTCCCAGCATGAAGGAATTTGCTTACGCAGCCCCCATCAGGTTAATACAAGGTCATCTCTGACTGCTGGCTGAATGCCCACCAGTGGAGTTATTCTTCTGCTCATAAGGCTCCTAGGCACAAGGCAGGGCAGGTTAGTGACGCTACCAGCTCAGCCATTAAGAGATCAGGGCAAGAACATGCCATGCCCCTGAATGCCTGAAAAAGCTGCATGGCAGCTGGGAGAGTTGCTCTTAGGTTTAAATTCCTGGCTTCTCTGGATCCTTTACCAAACTAACCAGAGAAACAGAAGACAACTGATTTATCACAAGAAAATTCTTTTAGTGCTAAAATGGGTATTGCCTGTAAGGGTCTTCACATCACAACTATATATGATAAACTGGACTTGACAGCTCCTAACAGGAGAGTCACATACATTGCCAAGGTGTCCTAGTAGCCCAGGGAGAGTCTGAAAGGTTATTGTTGGCCTTAAAGAGCTATCTAAAGCTGCTGGTGCAATGTCATTTCTTCTGTAGGGACAGTGGTGTTCCGACACTGGATGTTGTATCACGTACAACCAATTGCAAGTAATGGTCATCTTGTCACTGGTTCAGTCAGGACAGGACCAAGGTCAGGACCCAAAGTGCTTAGTACATACTAGTGGTGTACTGACTTATAAAATATATACTTGTGAAACAGAGGATGAGTAAATAGGACTATTAAAGATACTTGCAGGTATTATCATAATGATTATTACATTGCATATGAAATTTTGCTTAAAAGTCAGTGAGACTATTTGTTAAGCCTCACAATGGGAAGATCATGAATGATGAAGGTAAGTTGTGGTCAGAACGTTTTGAGAGAAGGCATTGAATGTCTTGGAAACACATATCAGCACAGAAGAATGAGAAAGGTTATACGTAAGAATTGAAGAGAAGGATGTTTCAAAGCCCTTTAAGGTAGTTCAGGAGTAAAAATTTAGGCTTTGGCTCCTGTTTCAGTTGGAGAACAATCAGACAAAAAATTTCCTTTCCAGGCAGTAGTCAGTGGTTTAATGCTAAGCTCGGGTGGCATGGGATGTGCTACGTCAAACTTGTTAAACAGGGAAACAGATAGTTTGAGCATTCACAGTTTTTCAGGTACTAAATATACAACTTCTCTAATTTGTTGCAATTGGCTGTAGAAATAATCATTCACAGAAAAATGAGGGAGAATTCATGGCTAATGAAAACTGGCATATCTTCCTGCAGTCACATTAGTTACACTGAAATGATCTTCTATGTAGCTAATGATCCTGTTTATGCAAAGGCACAGTTTCCCCCCCCTTCACAGCAGATAAAGTATTTTTCTCATTAAAATTTAGCTCACAAATGTCAACATGAGTTGCTTTTACTTCTTTGACTACAATGTGCATGCTCTTCAGATTATAACAAGGTAGACAGAAAATAAATAGGGAACACTAGTATCTCTGCAACTTTTTTTTTCCCAGCAAGTCTCAGTTATTCGTGGATACAAGAATGAGGATACATTCTAGTGCTCAAAATAATTCAGATGCCAAAATTGCTCAGAAAATCATATCTAGGAGACCAAGATCTGTATAGCACAGCACAGGCATAGTAAAGGGCAGTCCTTGATTTTCAACTTGCTTTATAGATCAGTCTCCACATCCTACCTTTTGTGGTGAATTAGCATATTAAGGTGAGCTGAATATCAGGCTAATGTTACACAGCTTTCCTTAAGCACTTTTAACACCTCTTGTATCGGTTAATGCTCTTAGTGCCAGTTCCATTATTTGACTTTGAGTTATTTTCACCTTACTGAAATGTCATGAATTGTAAAATATATATATATATTTCAAAAAAGTAAAATCGCAGCAGTATCACACCACAGTACTGTGCTCAGATAGTCAATACCTATTTTTCAATTCCTTTTTACATTTGACTTAATTTCTTTTAACATCTTATTGATAGCTGAAATTTTTTTAACAAGCAGGCACTAGGCCATGTTCTTATGCTACTGGGATTTGAAAAAAAGCCAAAATCTAAAAGTCTGACTTTTCCGTCCCAGCCTCAATTTTAGAGATAGATTTTTACACTCTAGGATACACAGCAATATTGCAAAATACTTTACATGAAGCAAATTGAGATTGGTCTTTGGATGGGAAACCTCACCAACATTAGAACACAGCACAAATCCATGCTAAGAATGAAGGTAGTCCTGCAGCACATGTTCTGGCATCATGTGCATGACGACTGGTGAACCCAAAATGTCTGTACAGAGAGTTCCCCACAGAGAGAGAGAGAGAAAGGAAAATGTGGAGGAGCAGTCCTTCGAGTGCTCTCAGATGTGAGCAAAGATATATCAGCAATCAACACATCTTCCCACGGCTAGCTGGGAGGAAGAGTGAGCAGGAGTCAACCTTTATCTACCTTGAAGCATGTTGCTAGAGGTAGAGATGAACAGCTTGGGGATTTGTCTGGGTTTTATGAGCAAAAGCTCTGTGGTGATTAGGGTGCTTGGGTGACTACTGGAGAGAATGAGAGGCAGAGATGAGGTATGGGGCATGCACACAAATGTTGCTTGTTACTTATGGAGCAAGTTGAAAGCAGGATGATTTTGTGAAGCAAAAAATGTACAAGTGGTGGAGCAAAGGCAATGGTTTGTTGTGCTGAAAGAAATTTGACCAAGAATGCATACAGACACTGCAGCACGTCCAACTCCAGCACCTTAAGGGGGCCAGCAAGAAAGATGGGATCAGGGATGAGGGGTAACAGGTTTAAACAGGAAGAGAGTAGATTTGGATTAAATATTAAGAAGAAATTCTTTACTGTGAAGGTGCTGAGACCCTGGAAGTGTTCAAGGCCAGGCTGGGTGGGGCTTTGAGCAACCTGGTGTGCAGTGTCTCTATGTTAGGAGGTTTGCACTTTTTAAGGTTCCTTCCAACTCTAAGCATTCTATGGTTCTATGAATGCTGCCTGCTGTTTCCTTCAATAATCTCCTAAATAATAGGAAGGTAGGAGAAAGCAAGCCCATGGAGTTTCATTCATATTACCAAGAACACAAGGGAATATCATATGACATGTGGTAATGCATAAACACTGTCTTGGGACTTACAAATAAAATTTTAAAATGACAAACTAAGTAAACAGAGTCTTAACTCTTGCTATGTCAATGGATGAGTTGGTTATACTCATTATATTAAATGGACAGAAACCGATGACTTTCTAATCTATTTATAAAAGAATTTTAATGCCTTTAGTGTTTTTAATTTATCAGATAATTTACAGAAAATATTCATAAAAGAAAATATTTTACATTCTGTGTATAGGAAGAAAGATATCTTACTGTTAACTGTGCAGTACCTTCCAAAAATTAACTAGTATAACTGTGAAAAAGTAGTGGGATTGCTGATCTGTTTTCCCTTTTTTCCCCATGTGTGAGTGGTGCAGAAGAGCTAAATTCACTTTTCTCCATCCACATGTATTCTGATCAGAGACAAAGAGAAGATCGCTAGTGAGTGGTCAGAAACACACTGGAAGGAGGGAAACTTTCCTTGTCCAATAGCAACATTGTTAATGTAGGGCTATTACATGTCCAGCTTTTCCTACAATTCCTCATTTGCCTGGTATTTCAGCTGACAACTTGATCAGCTAAACCATGACAATTTGGAAAAGTCTCTTAAAATGCAAGAAATCACAGACATTTCCATGGGTCATTAACAGCTAATTGCACACACACTGAATCTGCCTCTTCTAGAAAACTGTAGACATCCTGGCCACACCGTGCCAGGAAAATGAGCACATGCCATAAATCTAGTGCTGTCTAGAAAAGGGTGCACAGATGGATGGGGGATAACAGAGTAAAACACTACACACATGCAGTGTGTGGCTCACTGCTGCTCACTACATGGCCTGTTATTTCTGCCCAGGGTATGCCAGACAGAAGTATCATACAAAAGATCAAAGCATTAAGCACCAAGGGATTCAAAATGAGGTTTCCTCACTGCTGGGTAGCAAAGCCAAGCATCAGGTTGGTCATCTTTCTCTTTCCAGCTCCCTTCTGTGGCCTTATTATTCTACACAACATGAAGCAGCTTCAGGAACAGAGGGTAAAGGCAGGGCCTTCCAGGGTGGCTCAGTGGGACAGTGAGTACAGGCTGCTGGCACAGTGGTGGTATAGGCTGAGCCCTGCTGGGTGGGTGACTGTGGTGCTCACTTATACCTCAAAGCTGAACACATTTCTTATTGGTTCTGCCTGAGACAGTTGTGCCGAGCCAGATCTGCCAGGGATGCTCTGGCACCATCTGGCTGGCCAGATGGACCAGGGATATCTAACCTGATAGTGAGGTGAGTGCATCTGCCATAATAGCATCAGTCAGCACTTTGCAAGCATGTCTGTTACAGTATCATGGTCTGGAGATAACTGCTACATTGTGCCCTGTTGTACACAGATGAGAAACACCTTATAGGTAATAAGAAGTTTCTTTAACGACACTTATACTACCAGAGCAGTCAATTTTCTTGACCCTTGGAATGAAATCCTTAGGTATTTATAAAATTAATGTCAAAATGACCAAACTCTCAAAAAAATAAAAAAAAAGAAGAGGAAGAAAATAGAGATAATTAATGGGAACAATTTTAGACAAAGGACCAGGATTGTGAAGGATTTCAAATTCTAAGGCACTCCACAGCCCATCTCCATCCTTGGTTTCTGAAATGACTGCTTTGCACCTATGGGAATCAGGTTAGAATTCTTACTCAATATTTCAGTGCTTTCTGAAGCCTGCATCTTTTTTATTCACCACATGATTAATGGGTACATGAAAATCTGTCTAGTGTCTGATTACTAAGGTTTAGAAGAAACCGTGGTGTTTACTTGCAGAGAATTAACACTTCTCTAGTTCCTACAGGTAAGAACAGATTTTAGTGCAGCTTCTAATTCAGATGGACATATGAGTAAAAAACATATGGGGAAGACAAAAATACAGCCTGAATTAGCTTTTTACTTAGAAAAATGGTCAATGAAGGAACAGATGGCTCTTCATCACTGGCTTGCATTCTCCAGTATGAAATTTACATTGTGAACTAGTTTACTTACTGTTAAATCTTGCCAGAGGCAAAAAATCCAGATCTGCTAAAGACTGTCCTTCCTCTGTCCCGAGCAGCACTAAGACACTGTGGCAGAGCAGGGAAGGGATACACAAGAAGTAAAAGCAGAGCCTGAAAGTCACCCTTAGAAAACAGTATCTCTACATAGCTTTCAGTGGGAGCAGCATTTGCACTCAGACCTACTTGTGCAACCTGATTCCTCGCTGAAGAGCTTCACAATAAAAAAGTTTCTCATTGTCATGTGGAATAATAGTGGTTTTTCTTCCCTAGAGAGGAAAACAGGAGTACACATCTGTTCCCTTCAGCAGGTATGCAATGAGATGGTCCTTTTGACTGGAAATGCATCTTCTATTTAGATAGTATTCACAGACCATGCTGTTTTGAAAGAGAAGTAATATCTGCCTGTCTTCTTCCAACTACCTCAAGCTGGGGCAGACAGGTTTGGTGAACCTAAATTCTGGAAAACATTACCTGAGGCCATGGAAGGAGGTTTGAGTCCTAGGAAAGGAAAATATTTAGTTGGATTAAGTGAGGTGAGCTCATGAAATTTCTTCATAAGCAGAAATGACAGGCTAGCTTGGGAAAATAAAGCTTCCCTAAGCATACCTGACAGCAGAAGCTGACTGATTGAATGAAACAGACGACAGAAAGCCAAGGCTGCCCCTTGGACTCAGAAAAAAGAACCACATTAGGAAAAACACACAGGCCAAGCTGTGGCAAACGCTGTGCTGATGAACACAAAAGTCTAAATTGTCATCCCAGATACTTGCAAAGGAATCTGAGTGCAGAAAGGGGAACAAGAGACACTGACTTTGGAGAGCTGTGACAGAAAGTGTGGCCTTTACCTTCTTGACACCAAGCTACTCACATCCCAGATGCAAAACTCAATTCTGGCTGGACTACAAATGTATCTCATTTTATAAATATCAAATCCCAAGAAATTTAAATCCTATTGCTGTCTAACACTGTCCAGTTTGAGAATGACCTTCATGCTGGCTATTTACATGTAAACATTCACAGTTTTTTTTATGCACAGAAGCTTCCTGCTATTTCTACAATAGACTCTTACTTTAAAGTTGCCTTTACATCACTGGATTCTGTATTGTCAAGCTTAGTAATTGAGACAGTGAATGTTTGATTTTAAATCTGTTTTTGAGATCCCCCTAACAGAGAACAAAATCTTGATGGAAACAGAAATCCTACCTGTTTCTTAATATATTCTGATTTCCACTCAACAAGTTGGAAACCAATTCAAACTTCAGTCAGAGAATAAATTGACTTTTCCAGGTCACCATTAATTTTCAGTTAGTATTAATAAAGTATTAGTTCCTACTTGAAATGGTAACTGTTAACTTTTAGAGCCTACAGAGGATTATCAAAGCAGAAAGTTTAATATTTTGCATATCAGAGTGTTTTAAAAAGCCAATGCATTATTAATGTCTTAAAAAAAAAATCTTTTGAATTCAATACCTTGGAACTTCTGCTTGATGTCCATATGCTGTTTAAAACCATGAGATCCAATTAAAATTACTTAATGCGCCCTGACTAACAAACTATCTGGATACCTCAAAGACATCACAGACAGCTTCTCTCCTTGTAAAGGCATTTAACCAGAGCAAGATAAAGCAAGCCTTAAGTTCCAATTAAGTTCAAGGACACCTACCTCCCAGTCTTTCTACATCTTAAAAAATAAAAAGCCAGATGATTATAACAAGACTCTAAATAGCTGAAAGTCAGCCAAAGGGGTTTCAATGCTGAGGCAGCATCGAATAAAGCTTTAAGGCTGATGCCAGAAGACTCTTGTGCAAATCAAGAACTGTGAATATAGTGTGCACTGGCATGTCATGTCCTCCATTTGGTGGTTTTTTACAGCTCCAAAAAGGAGTCATAGCACAGATGGGGCCCTAAACTATACTAAAAATGCCAAGGGATTTTCAGCCTCTAGAAGAGCTTGGACTAGAGATGCAAAAAAGTGATTTAGCATTACTTCTTTCAACCAGTTGAGCTGTAAATGTTAAGTTATGCCACAGATCTCTGTTCAGGATTTCACAGGGAATGGCTTACCCCATCTAACATAGGAAGTCTGCAGCAAAGACCTAGCTGATTTGTTCTTTATTTTCTCAATCATCACTCCAACCCTCCTTGAAACACAGAGCAAAATGTGAGTCTGCTTTCAGTGTGGATATGAATTTTACAGTCTGGAGGTATGGCTTTGCTTATACAATGACTTCAAATGTTTCCATTAATTAAAGAGGTATCCTTGGAGTATTTACCTCAACAGACCTCACCTTGCATTTATAGATATTTTCATTAGAGAAGCATTAAGATTTTGCTGAGGAAAGACTTAGCTTCATTTTGATAAAACCTTTTCTGACAAATACCCGTAGACATACACTTTGAGCAAGAATATAAACATTTCTTTAGATCAAACTGCAGTCCCCATATTAATGTGAGTTTTTGTGGGAAGTCTTCTTCCTCTCTGGGTAGACTGTGCCTTTGTGTTGAAGGGAAGATGACATGAGTTGTAAAAATGCTTTCATCTTTGTTATACAATAGTTCAACTTCCTCTTAGGAAAAACCAAAAAAAACCCAACTAAACCACAATTTTTAAAAAGAAGAATAGGATTAATTCTTGTCCTTTTCCCTTCGTCATGATCTTACTTATACCTTGCCGTAGGCAATCCTGTCATTTTCAGATTTTTGATTCCCTCACGAAACAGTCCCTCACACTTAGAATAATCTTTCTCACAGATGTTACTGAAAGCACCAGGGAGCCAGGCTTGTGCCTACTTATCCATGGGATGTATTTATATCCTGTAGACTCAGAGGGGTTTCATAATAAGCAATAATAACCTTTTCTGAGTTCTGCAGCAAAATGCTGCCTTCAAGTTCAGGAAAGCCTTTGACTTAAAGTCAGGTCACTCATCCTACCACAGGCCCTTAACCAACAATTAATTTAGGGGTAGGATTTAAACATAGCAAGTGATTTAGTACAAGTAGTTGAATGATAAAATATACAGGTATACCCAAGTGCTGCGTGGAGGTTTCTCTTTATACACACCTTGGGAAGCAGGAGTCTACACTGCTTTAACCAGGCTGACATCATGGGAGCTGAAGACAAGCATAGCCTACACCTTAGCTGTGCAGCCAGGTAGCTATGACGTGAAGGAAACAAAACAAACTAATAGAAACTACTGCATGTATCTTAAATAGAGTTAGAAAAAAAAATTACTGAAAACTGGTAAAAGCCTGATCAAACACATAGATTTATGGGTGAAACAGAGAGAACACTGCCCTTTTGGGTAGTCAGTCAGTATTTTTTTATTCCCTACTATTGTGGCCCTAACTGGTTATTTATATGCAGCATTTACACTGAAATAAGTACACTTATTTTGCCTAATTAAGTGTAACCTGTTCTTACCTGGCAGGTCCATATTGATGTGATAATGAATCCATCATCTCTGAAGACATTGAAGATTTCAATGATCCCCCGTGAATAGCCAAACACAGAGATGCTGGCATCTGATACTGCCAAGTTAAATGTGAGGTAGTCAGTGGGCTGCAGAAGATGTCTTTGTTTATACAGGACAAAAATCACAATGCTGTTTCCAAACCAAGACAGCCAACCTAGGAAAAAGATATTACACTGATGAAAACAAAAAGCAAATAAAGCGAGAAGCAGTTCAGTATATAAAGAAAACCTATGCAGGAAGCCTTTTTATGTATTTGGGTACTTTTCAGAAGCAGGAACAATTCAAACTCTGGAAATAAAATGGAACACAACATGATACATGTCTGCGCCCTATATTAAAGTTCCATGTTTAAAAGCTAAGGTAAGCTGGTTTTTTTATAAGTGAGCAGATGAAACTCATGCAACCTAACTCATGGGGGAAAAAAATAGAAAAGATTGCACAATTTTTACAGAGACTGCAAGAAAACTGCCAAAATTGGTAACCATTTTGGTACATTTTTATACAACAAAGGATACCAGAAGTTGACACACCCCCTGGGAGCTGCTTTGCCAGGACTATCTAAAGAAGTAGTGCCTTTTCCAGCTAATGTGATTAAGTTTGTTCTCTTAGAACAGCCTAGGATCTCTGTGCTGCAAAGTCTGTCCCAGATGGGAGTATTTTTCAGCAATACACCTGTTAATCTATACAAAGCGAATATTTAGAGCAGAACTTTCAGAAGCTTTAAAGTATTTTTTTAAATTTATTTTTAAACCAAATTGTGGTTTCTTCTCATCTCCAGGAACAGAGATGCCTGACTTTTGTGTTGCTTGGTTACATGAGGAAAACACAAGGAAGATGACTGCCACTCGGCTCAGGTGGAGGTGCCTAGAGTTCCCAAATGTGCCTCACTCAGTGCAAGACCTCAGCAGGTTGTATCCTACTTTTTTGAATTATACAGACATGTAGAAATAAATTAATTTTAGCAAAATATTTAGTCATAAGCATCAGGCTCAGTGCTGAAAATGTGAACTTGCCAGTAGCTGCAGGGTGGCTGCTGGCATGGGGATTTAGCAGCAGGTTGGGTGGCACCTGGTTCACCTTTTCACCTCCTAAACCAGCTCTCCCACTACCAGTGTAGTGGCAATGTAGTGCTTCATCTTGGCAATGTGGAGAGAAACACCACCTCTTTAGACTGCCTGCAACCTAGGACAGGTTTTGGAACCCAGTAGCTAGTGGGTTTGTTCCACACAGTTGATGCCAGGGCATAGCATTAACTAACGAGTGAGGAAAAAAAGCCCTTGATGCTTAAGCTCTCTCACCAGGCAAAAAGCAGCAGATACCCCACAGTATGGGTGCCATATGTTGACACAGTAAGAAGTGAATATATGCACCAAAAAGGGGTATGACATGTCAGCACTGCATAGCACTCTGGTTATGCAAAGGAGTTTGTGAGATGAAAGATGGCTGATGAGTTTGATATTGCACCAAGAAAGCACTCGCCCTCCTTCAGGAAGCACAAACTGTCTGACATGTCAGGAACCCAGCACTTCCCCACTGGGTTGCTTTAGCTAGGAATGCTAGATCAATGCCTCAGAAGCAGAAGTTTGGGAGGAGATTGCCCCTGAATCTCCAGGCCACCTTGGAGCATCATGAGCTGAAAAGAGAGCTTAGGTATTTACCACCCTGCTGCAGGTGATCTGGAGCAGGAAAAGAGGCGTTTGATGGAACAGTCTCTCCATGGCACTATTAACTGCTGCTTCTTTCTAGACACCAATTCCATTTTCATAGCTTTTCTTTCACAAACTGCCAAGCTGTTGCTGCTCTGGCTTGCTTAGAAAACGTACATGACTTACTTAAGTGTTTTTGAACTGGGAAGAGCTGATGTGTCAGTCTATGGTTTAACCAGAAACAGTCACTGGTGTAACAACATACTGAGATACAAAAATATATACAATATATTATCAATATATAAAGATAAGCTCAAGAATTATAAATAAATGCTATTCTGTCCACTAGGTGACAATGTTTCTTAACTGAGCTTTGTTTCCAACTGCTGCATGCAGTTTAATTCAGGAATCTCTTTTGACTTTGGCTTGAGTCTCGGCATCATAGGGTAGGGCCCTGAAGGAGGAAAGCTTTGGGAACACATGAGGATAGTCTGCAATGCAAACATGATAGCTGTGCTGTTTGGGTAATTCAGTTCTACCTTCTGCAAGGCAAAGTAGTTTTCAAAGCAGTTAGGTGTGGAAATATTTTCCCTGTCAGTATAAAGACATAGTGCTAAAATGGCAGCCAAAATAAAAAGGCACCTCCCTTGTAAATAGCAGCATTTTGTCAAAGCAGTGTAATGGATAGGGGGGCTACCCTAAAAATGTCATAGACATGCACTGCCCGAGAGTATACACAGCAAATTCCCCCTTTACTGGGGGGAGGAGGGAGCTTTCAGTTAAAGCATCTCAAGGAAGGCACTGAGAAAAGTGTTACAAAACATTACTCATTTCAGAAGAAGGTGACACAGGCACAGGATTTGTGATTATTTTTGGAAACTATATTCACAGATTGAGGCTGGGAATAAGGGAAGCATCAACGGAGATGGAATTACAGAGCAAGTATGACTTCTGCAGATAGGCACAATCCTTTTTGCCAAAGCAGGTGGAGAACCTGCACTGACAAACCCAAAATATCTGATCTGCCTGTGTAGCTGATCATATTGACACTATGATTAAAAAACCAAAAAGAAACCAAAAACCCAAAAAAAACCCCAAACAAAACCTGGAGGAACTGTGGAGTAACAAAAGCAGCAGTCTCAGAAAGATGCAATTAATCAGGGTGGTGACAATGGGACATTGGATCCCTGCACTATGAGATAGCTGTACTGGTCAAGGGTTGCTGACTATACTGACTTTTACCTTATTTTCTTTTTTTTTTTAAATCAACAAAAAATCCTAGACCAAAAACCCAACCCACACCAATTAAAAGAATACCTCAGACTGAACAAGCTCTCTTCTCCCTCTCCTGAGACCATAATAGGCAAAAAGGTTTCAAACACACTGCAGAGTAAGTGGAGCAACAGCCCTTATTTTCTTAGTGAGGGCAGGGATCTCCTCAACTGCTTTCAGGCAGTGTGTGGCCCAAGGCAGATCACAGGCAGATCAAGAGCCCAGAAAGAAACCTCTAAACTTCAAAGTGCTCTAAGTGTTGGTGTCACCAGGTGACATCTCAATAAAACAGAGAGTAGAAAAGAAAACTAAGGGAACTAATTTTTATTTTTTTGCAGGCTTCCAGCAATATTGAGTCCCAAGTGCATATGAAAAAAAAAGCCAAAACAAAACACCCAAGCCCAAAATCTACTCCCAGCATCCTAAGATAGTCCTGGTGAGAAAGAACATCTTCCAACTGAGATCAAAATATGGCTGAGACAAAAATGAGAGAGAGATGTTGGCCCATCTGAAGTGGCAAAATACACAGATAACATACAATTAACATGCATCAGGACAGAGCAGCTGCTGTGAAACTAGCAGTATCAGAGCAGAACAGGTTAAATGAGTGTTGATCAATGTGAAAAACTCAACAACCAAAGAATCACCTTTACTTCTCAGAAACTCACCAGAAAAGGACTTAATATCACATTACCAAACATTGGAAGCTAGGAGGAATAGAGTGGATAGCAATATTTGCCCTTATATAATTCAGTAGCAATCCTTCCTCTGGAATAACACCTAATAGAGTATTTTAATCTGGAGATATCAAAAACACTCCACAGATTATGCTAGTGGTTTTGTCTGTGATTTCTGGGGAAGGAAGACTGCCAAGCAGGCTGGTGGTAGTCAGGAGCCAAAACTTTATCAACAAAGTCCTGTATCAGTCCTGTACCAGCCTCTGCAGAGAAAGTGCTGAAAAAGTAGATAGCTAGAGTGACTGCAGACATTGAAAATCCATCTGATTAAAGTGACTGGGAACAGTGAGACTGTTTAACTTTGGGAATAGTTAAGAGGGAATACAACAACTCACAAAGATTTTTGCCAAATAACTCAATCCTGAGCATCCAGACACACCCTGTTTTTTCCTCATGTACTCGAGATGTTCTTTGAACAAGCAATAAATACCTAAGACTGCTTGCAATTCCATTGTTAACATTCAGCTAATGCTTTTGCAGGCTTAAATTGGGTCCAAGGGAACTGATAGCTTAGAGCTGGTCATCCACACTTACAATATATGACTACATCCATGACAAGTGTGAGACAGGTTATTATGCTTTGTACTTAGACTTACTCTTAAAAGGCATTGTTGCATGGCCTGTATGTGGAAAATCTGACAAGAATGAATTAGAAAAATGGCCATTACAACTCACCCATTTGCAGTTTAAAATATACAGGGAGCCTTAAGTGGAAGCATTCAAGAAATGAGAACAAAAAGTGAAGGCTCAGTGTCACAATATAAGCCACGTTTTTCCCTCAGCAAATAACCTTATCTCAAGGACAGAAATTGGATGGAACATCTAGATATAGAGCAGGCATAAATGAAGTAAATTACTGACTCAACTACCAGCATACATGTCTATCCAGTGATATATTTTCAGACTAGAAAACTTTATTTAAAACAGTGAGTAATGCAATCTAGAGAATTTGCAAATCTGTCAGTAACTACTGAAACTGTGAAGTGACCCTGCTCTGGTTTTAGTCTTTGCTGCTAATCATACATACACAATATCCTATCCAAGGGATACTGCCAATTTTGGCAGGAAGGAGAGGAGTCATCGTGTTTTAGGCTTGACAAAGCGTGGAGAGATTATTTGTTCAATGAATGTGATCACTTTGTGGATGTTTTATGAATAGCTTGTTTCCTTTCCCACCTTCTCAGATTCATCTTTCAAACAATGTCCTGAAATAACACTCATTCTGGCACTTGTCAAGTAATGATTTGCTGTTCCCATTTGGAAATCTGTGCCATTTAAAGGCATGTTTGGATCTTGTGGTCTGTTCTAGTTTTGTGATTGGACTGGTAATGCTGTCAGCACACCTTTCTGATACAAACACTCAGAAAAAGACAGAATTTGTATTCCAACAGACATTCTCTCATACTGATGTAAGATTTTCTTTTATGCCAAACATGTGTTCAACAAGGCCTAGTTAATTGGGAAACTAAGGAGAATGAACACTGAAAAAATTGTGTACAAATGCACAAAAGAACAATTTACTAAGCATTACAGTTAATAATTACAGAAAAAAACCCCCACTTTTGGTTTTTCCCCTGAAGATCTATGTTGACTTAGCTATCAGCTGTAGTCAGTACTTTTAAATTGTTCCTAATGATTGCAACTATAAAAGGATTCTTTACAGTACTATACCTATTAGAGGAAAGGCAAAAACAAGTCAGATGCAATAGTTGCAACAGGAAAAGTTCCTACTTGTCTGTCAAAGACAGTTTTGAGCTAATGGAAGGGAAGAGTTCTGCCTTCACAAAGGAGATGGTGGCACAACCAATCCAGACAGGGGAAATGCAGTAGCAGCATCTGGTTCTTCCAAGCATGCCATGATGGCTCACTGCTATGGGATCAGCATTGCAGTTTTCTCCCTGCTTTGCTGGTCTCCTAGCTGAAGTGTAAGCAAGAAGGATGGTGCAGTGACTAGGATGCCAAAAGACAGTCATCTCAAAATCATCAGCGTTTGCACAGTGCGCTCTTAATACTTAGATGCTGCTCATGATATTAGTGTACAACACCTATTCCAGCATGGGCTGTGAGTTCAGGCTTCCTTACAGTATTCTGGATCTATCTGGATCTGACAGCTTGGATGGTGTATATGACACATATGTCAGTGTCCTGTCACGTCTGACATCTGTGCTACCCACAACATGTGAGAATTTCCACAAGGGGACAGGCAAAGAGGCCTCATCTCAGCAAAAGGTTTTAAATCATGGCTCTTGGATATTCACATCCTCTATCAAAACGTGAGGCTGTGAAAAGACTTGGCCAAAGATGGCTGGGTATTTTTGCCTTTATGCAACAAAGAAGAGATTCAGAGATGAAGTAAGGGCTAACACCAATCACAGACATCCCTTTAGAGTCAGAAAAGCACAACAGAATTTGCAAAAAATAGCTGCACTAAAATGCTTAGATTAAAAAAAAAAGAGAAAAATAAAACATATAGCAGTTGCAGAAGTATAATCACTGAAGCTGTCTTTGAAGGCATCAATAAAACAAAAGTATAAAAAAGCCTTTGTGACTTTGTGTGAAGAAATACTCAAATACTCATAAATTCCTGCAAACAGATTGTCTTTCGAGATGCATAAAGAAGTGCAGGCAAGGGAAGGTAACACAGGAACCACAGGGACTGGCCTTTGTCAGAAGGCCAAGAGGGTGTTTGTGTAATAGAGTACCTTGTTGTGCTCCATTTCTGCTCTCCAAGAGAGAGTTACTAGCTTACATAAAACTTATAGTTATGGATTGTTATGGTTGGTACTCACAGAAGTGCATCAGAAGACATTTGAAGTGGATTTTTCTGCTTTATGCATTATTAGCAGACTTTTTTCAAAGTTTCCTATTGCAAAAAGGTAAAGCTGTCTCCATCACATTTTAACCAGGTCCACACTACACTTTACTTAGTGCTATTACTGGTAGTACATACTCTGCTAGAAATGCAACTTGGATTTTGAATCTGGAGATAAGTTTCAAGAATAGCAGGTATGACATGCCAAGCACTTGAAAGCTTTCTGGAAGGACCTGGGGCAATCAAAACCTAACAGACATATACCTAAAAGCTCAGGCAAGTAGGTACCTGCAGTACTTCAAAAAGTATTTGCTAGAAGATGTGGGGTTACCATTAGGAAGCAGCACAGGAAAACACCTCTGCTGGCTGATGGATGGAAGAAGTTTCAACTACAAGTGTGATGCTGAGGAAATATTGCAGAAGGATCATTACAGCTGAAAAGGTGTAAGTATTAATGTAAACAGTAATGGCAAGACTTTGCTTGGATGGTGCATTCAGTCTTGACTGTAAGTTTAAAAAAAGTAACTTAAAATTTAGTCCAGGTTGGAAAAGAAAGCATAAAAGGCTGCTAGCATTGTACACTGGGATGACAGAGGAAAGGAGTATTATGACAGGAGATTAAAAAAAAATAACAAAAACCCCAAATCAAACCAAATCCCAAAAAACTCCCTCATCCTTAAAACAAGAGTACAAATGTTGTCCATAGGGAATGATCATTCCTTCACGAACAGGGAGTGTAGGATGTTAATTTTAGACTTAAAAAAAAAGATCAATTGAAAGGAATGGCAAAAATGCTATAAAATTGGAGTGATCACTTTAGCTAAGAATTTAGGGAAAGGCTCCTACCTGGCAAAGAAATAAAACAGAAACCAAACTGTCAGTTGGAAGAGGGGTAGCAACACCAAAGTAACCCTGGCCAATTACATGAAGGAGAATGATAGCTTGGGAAGTGAGATTATGTATTGCCACAGCCAGGGACTGGCCTTGCTGACCTAAGATGTTCTTCCCAGTCTTAAGTGCAACTGATTAATTCATTAGCTGATGGGGCAGCCACTTCCCAGCCGTTCATGAAGGGATATACAGACGTGAACAGATTGAGGATAAATTGGAACAACACTGATTTATCTTACTGCCAGTCCTCTAATTAAGTCTTCAAAGACAGAAGACATACTTTTTTCTACTGGAATCTCAGGTTTTATGCTGAACACAACCTTTTCCTCCCTAGTTCCTACAGATAAAAAATGAAAGTATGATGGAAACATATTAAAATATTTAGCATTTTACAAAGTGATTTCCATAGACCTTTCTCAAGCATAAGGAGAGGGCTGGTAAGCTACTTGAATACCTGATTAGCTTAGAAAGAGGAAAAAAACCTGTTTATATCAGTCATTTAAAAGCAGAACAATTTTTTGTCTATGCTGTTTGGAAGAAGAGATTTAATAAAAGCTGTGTTTTCTTGCATTGTCCTGTGAGGGTTTATGGTTGGAAATTTTCATCACCTAAAAAACTTGCTTTCTTTGAAATTTCATAAAGTTACTTTGTAGCCTGCAATTAGTCTGCCCCAAATAGACAACGTTTAAACAAAGTAAAAAAACATTTTTCTGGCATCAAAGTTCATTCATATTTGGTGCCATTATACTCTTACAAGTATGATCTTACTTGCAAAAAAATCAAAACAAACTCATAGTATTGTGACTGCTGACACAGGATAACCTTCTGATGCTTGTATCTTTCCTAGATTCTGCTTGAAGATGTCTAATACTATATATGCATCAAACATTTAAAGCAAGCACAGTACAAAATGTTAAAAAGCAGTGCAAAACTAAAGAACCATAATTTCTGCCTCTGCAGGATGCAGTTGAAGGATGCCAACTGGCCACCAGCAGCCAAAACTCTGGAAATCACAGAATAGTAATTCAGTGCTAACAAGACACAAGAAGACACTCATGTATCATGTTCTTGTGTTAAGATACCTTTTTATCATCCCACACATTAAGTTAAATGCATATTAGTTAGAAGTTTACAGTCTTGTCTATTTTTTCACCATCAAGATTTATGCATTGATTATTAACCTCTTATTAACAAAAGAGAAAGAAATTTCATTCTCTAACATCCCAGTTCATGAGGGATGAATTTGAACTTTATATGAAACTCACAAGCTTCCTTTCACATCCAAGTCATGTACGTACCTAAAGCCAGTAGGTAGAAACCTATGATAGTCTCTCCTTGCTCAGTTACAGCTGCCTCTCTGCTCAGAAAACTGACGTTGTTGTTCCTCCAGGGTGCCTGTGGGGAAAACTGGACAGACATTTTCAGCTGAACTCACAACCCAGAAATTGCCCTTTCCCTGGTACGTCCCAATAAAATAAAATGGTTCCAGCCTTTTCCTCAGTTTCTGCTCCCTGTATTAGAGGGAGCTCTTCAATGAGACTAATAATCTAAAGAAGGAAATCTCAAGGGATAGGAGCTTTGCAGCCTTCTGACCTGTTCTTCTTCACTAATCCTATCTATTAATACAGCCTGTGTATCTGCAGCCAGCCCAAGACTGCAGATTCCCTCATATCCTTATTACTGCTACATGCAGAAGTCTTTAATGAAGGGCAAGTCTCTGACAAAAAGGAGACTTCTTTTAAAACAGGGCAATGCCACATACCCTACAGGCTTACACACAGACCCACCAACACATTTATATATTGCTTAAGCAGCAGTATAATTTTTCTCTTCACAGAGGTTTTAGTTCAAATGAAAGTGAGGAAAAAAAAATCTCAAAGAGATTACTAAAAACCCCATCACAACACTCAATAAGAAAAAAAGAAGCACAGTAAAAAACAACAGGGAAGTGTTAAAGCCTGAGAATGGGATTTTGACATAGCAGAAGAAACAAGCTGGGAAGTTAGTTTATCAGCGGGATAGTTGCTAATTTAAAAAGAAAGGGTGATAATTTCTAGCACAGGTTGAAAACAAAAATTGAACCATATTTTTAGGCTGCTAACCATCCTCCAATCTAGTACACTTCAAGCATAGTTGAAGCTTCCTATATCATTGAAAAATGAGATTTTATATTGTGAGGAGACACATTATACATGCTTTAATAAAGCCAGTCTGCAGTATTTTTAGTCTTTCCTAAGGTACTGATGGCTGTATTTCAGTATTTCAAGATATGGAATCTTTTATCAATCAGAATGCAGTCACAATAAAAACAAAACAAAACAAGACTAGGAGTCTGAATTAATTCATCTGGATCAGTAAAGTTTTCCCCGTGAGTCACGCACTCTTACTGCATCACAATCCATGTGCCTCTCTCAGTGCCCTTACCAGCATGTTCCTTGTCACTCCAGGCAGCAAATCAGCCCTGGTGGTGGCACCCAGCCAAAGGAACTAAGGCACCTCACAGGGAACCTCCAAAGTCCACAGGCTGGCTATGTACCTCCTATGGGCAGATTAATTCCTCCCATCAAACTTTCCCCATGCTTTTCATGACAGCCTCACCATAGAAGAAGGGAATAAAGGAAATGTGACAAGAAGGAGAGAGCAATCCTTTGCAGTAAGAAGGGAGGAAGAACCACAAAGTGGTGAAAGACAGAAGCCTCTCACATTCCTGCTAATGGTGAGGCTGGTGACCCCACACACTCGCTTCACTGATATGCTTTAGTAAGGGCACTAGGCCAGACCTCTCGCTCCTATGGGACACAGGAATGCTGCAACTCACCCTCTCCAGCAGCTTACAGCATGGGGATCCTGCCATTTTTGTAGATACTGCTCCCTAAGTCTTTCTAAAGATAGCCGGAGTTTAAGTCAGACTAACTTCGTAAAGCATGTTGCTTAGTGAAACTGTGATGGAGTGATTTGGTACATGTTGACTTGGTGATTACACTCTTCCATAAAAATGACCTTAGCAATACTCTCAAGACATTTCATTGCTGAGCTCCTGCAACAGTCCCAGGTTGCCCCCAGCGTTTCTACCACTACCACCAACCTGGGGCATTGCTTGATTGTGCCACACACTCCTCACAAAGCTTACTGGCATGCCCAGCACATATGGCCTTTCCTATACTGTGGTGCTGCTGTCTCAGGTTGCTATTTAAAGTCTCCTGTGGTTCCCAGCAAAGCCCTGGACAAATTTCAGCTTTGTCAGGGAATATTTGGACAATCACATCTATTAAAACACCTAGCTACAGCAATCACTTCTAGCACTTATCTGTCTGTCAGTGGAATTGCTGGTGGGGACAGTACCGCTCTGTATAAAGTCAGTTCTCAGGGAGAGCAAAAAATGCTCAAGACCACCCACAACAAAGCCCAGCAGCATCACCTGCTCTTCAGGATGAGGAAATCTGGTCAAAGACGAGGTCCTCAGCAAACTGCCCATCACAAAGCCCATGGTCATGAAAACTTATGTCTTCACTGGAGAATATTTCACCACCTAGCAAAAGAAAGATATTGAACAGGATGAAACTCTACATTAAGCTAAAATACTCTACCTGGTCCATGCCCCCCTCTACTCTGTTGTTGTGAATTAATCAGCTACCCAGTGGCTAACTTGTGAGACAAGCCCTTAGGCAAGAACCCTCAGCCTTGAGATAGGGAAGAGAACACCTCCTCCATGAGTTTTCTCTTGCCACGAGGCACCTCTCATCCCATGCAGATCACTCATGCTGTGTGGTAGGATCTGATGTCTCAGATCTCAGTGCTCACATTGCAGGAAGCTACTACTTCCATGGCAGCTGCAGGGAACACTGATAAACACCACAGGCAGAGCCAAGGGGGCACAGCATGCTTGCCAACCATTTCCCTTATGCACAAGAAGTTTTTCCGTGGCATTTGGTGCAGGCTCAGACTTCTGTTCAAGGAAACAGTGTGGTTTATGTACCTGTGACCTCTTCGGGCACAAGAACTTCACTAATAAAGTAACAGAGTTCATTATTTTCCTTTCGCTATGATCAAAAGCAAAACACATTATTTGCCTTCATATCCTGAACTTGAACTTTTATTTTTTCCAGCTGCTTTTTCCTTCTTTTGGTTTCATATAAATACCACAGCTGCATGGACACTTTTTCTCTTTCAATGAGAAAACCTTAGGCCAAGTATTGAATTTTTTTTCTTTTAAAAATTTTTTTATAAAGGACCTTTTGCTTTGAAGGAGATAAAAATAATGACCAAGGTAAACTGCTCTCCTGGTCAAGTATTCCTTCTGATGATTTCTTTTCTCCCCCTAGTCTTCACACACTACAGTGAATGACTAACATCTAGCCCTGTTTGCATTTTTCTCCTCACTCCCTCCAGTGACATCCTCCAACAAAGGATGAACTTTGCAAACTTCTGTGGTTGATTTCATGTGCCTGCAGGTTACTGTACTTCAGGAGGAGAGGAAGACTCACTCTGAAGATTACAGTCACCTCATTTCATGCCTCTTGGTGCTTCAGTGGTGACCAATTTATTGGCCTCACAGAGATTATCCCTCAGTTCTTCTACGGCCTTTGCAAAGTGCTTTTCAGATTAGAGCAGTATATGCTGTGGGCAGTTCTGTAAAAAGGAGATGAAAACTATGTCTCTGGGGCAGTATGGTGAAATTACTGTGTTTGACCCAGCTATGATTTGAACTGTTCAAACAAGACAGAGGCTAAAGTGCCCCTTTCCTAAATATGCAGAAACTACAGGCTGGTTCCTTAGAGTGGATTCAAGCAATGCAAACATGCTTTGAGAGACAGGTTCCTGCTATAGGTTCTCTCTGTTCACCCAGACCTCTCACAGGTGGGTTTCTCCTCACTGTGACCTGCCTGCCAGGCACAGCAGAGCACTATGACATGTCTCCTGCTGGCTGCAGGAAGCGAGGATGTCATATTGCCAGAGAACTGGCCAGGCAGGGCTTTCTCTCAGCTGATGGTGGATGACCTTGCCCATCCCCTGCCAAATCAGGTGGAGAGTAGTTGTGAACCCATCATGTGGCTGAGGAGCAGGTCTGGGAGCAGGAGTAATATCCACCTGAGCCTGACATTTCACTTGTCCCACAAACTCAAGGGCCTTTGAGTTTTCCATCCCTTGGAGGAAGAAACTTGCACAACTGTCATGAGGAAACTGGAGTCACCCTGCACACCACCTTGCCACTTGAAATCTAATGACCTTTCTGGTGTGAATAAATGCAGAAGTTGGATTTCAAGGTCATCAATTAGCCACATTTCCACATCTAACAGAAGCTAAACCTTCTAGGCTACGTATAGAAGAATATAAGAAATTAATGCTCATGGCCTCACTTGAGTGTTTAATGCAGCTCTTACTGGAAGGTTAATGAAGGAAGAAAACCTCTGAAACCACTGGTACCTCAGGATACCCAATTAAAATGAATGATGAAATGACCGGGTTAAGACACTGCAGGTTAATAAAGCCCATTTTATGGATACTCTGAACTAACCAATGGTCTCTGAGGCGGCAGACAAAGCCAATTTAGATCGGATATAAGCCAGCAGGTAGCACCTATTTGGGCTGCTAAAATTGTGCAACAGCCTTTTAATCCCTATCCGCTTCTCTAAATGCTTTCAAAGTGACATATATACCACCACGACAGGGAAAGCATCACAAGAGCATCACTGTCCTGAGAGACTCAGGCTAGTTACGTTACAGTTCAGTCGGTTACATGAAGGAGTATGATAGCTTGGCAAGTGAGATTATGTATTGCCACAGCCAGGGACTGGCCTTGCTGACCTACGATGTTCTTCCCAGTCTTAAGTGCAACTGATTAATTCATTAGCTGATGGGGCAGCCACTTCCCAGCCATTCATGAAGGGATATACAGACGTGAACAGATTGAGGATAAATTGGAACAACACTGATTTATCTTACTGCCAGTCCTCTAATTAAGTCTTCAAAGACAGAAGACATACTTTTTTCTACTGGAATCTCTGGTTTTATGCTGAACACAGCTTTTTCCTCCCTAGTTCCTACAGAAAAAATGAAAATATGGTGGAAACACATTAAAATATTGAACATTTTACAAAGTGGTTTCCATAGACCTTTCTCAAGCATAAGGTGAGGACTGGTAATCTACTTGAATACCTGATTAGCTTAGAAAGAGGAAAAAAAATCTTTTTATATCAGTCATTTAAAAACAGAACAATTTTTGTATATGCTCTTTGGAAGAGGAGATTTAATAAAAGCTGTGTTTTCTTGCATTGTCCTGTGAGGGTTTATGGTTGGAACCTGCATTTTTTGAAATTCTAAAATATCAGGTTAGGGTTGAGGGTTAGGTGTTACATGAAGGTTTAGGGTTTATCATCCATTGGAGTTTAAATTAGTAACTGCTTCCAGTACACTGTGATAGAAAAATCATAAGAACATGAAAATGTGATGTATGTTTCTAACAAGCAGTTGTTTTCCCTGAGGAGCACCAGAAATTAGGGAGCTGCTGAAGGAATGGGCTCATTAGAAAGTTAGTATAAGTTCTCATAGCACTATTTTTGCATTATACTTGTTATGCATGGAATAAAGAAAGGGAAAAAACAAGGGAGGAGGCAAAAGGAAAAACATGCAGAAGGGATAGACCTAAAGAGATCCACAATAGACCTCAAGCAGACAGAAATTTGCACTGTGGAATAAAAATACAGTTTTGCCTCTGTGGAAATTCTACAGAAATAAGAATCAAGGGTACTTCAAAGTAAAATCAGTAGTATATTAGTAGGAATATCTCCACATAGAATTAAAAAAATAAATTATTTTAATTTTCACTCAGTGTTCTTCATTATACTATCTACTATAAAATGAGAAATTGTCAGTATCTTAGAAGACATCTAAGTCTTGTAAAAAATAAGTCTTGTAAAGAATAATCAATGCAATGATCAGTTCTACCTATGTATTTGATTGAGGTAACCCAAGATAACAGTCACATCATATGATTAATATATTGTAAACTTCACTGCTATGTTTTTAATGGAGTTTAGCCTACTCTGCTTCATACTTTACTCTTATTCTCATCAGCCTTGAAAGTTAATGTTTCTCTCAGGAATTCCGCTTTGTAGTTCGCCACAGATCTAGAAAACTACCTGTCAGAAAAAAAATGCTTGGTCAGTGCTTCTGAGATGACAGGAAGCATTTCCTGAGGAAGAGAGGGGACCAAGAGCTCTCAGCATCTGCTGAGAAGGAGTAGGAATTTGTCTGGGTGGCAGGAACCTCACTGCATCTTCATGTGTTGCACTGATTTTTGTCCTGTATTAAAAAATGTTATTGTAATTGCTGATCTGCAAAACTTAGACTGTTAGCTTTGAAAGCACCCCTCTCATCCCTGGTGAGCTCATTGCAGGAGCAGGTTTAGACAAACCCACCTCATTGCAGTGGCTAATTCTGTGTTTTGTAACTGAGATATTTTTACTGTCTGTTGCAGCAGCACTTCAGTACTCCATTTGTGAGGGGAGCCACACTACAGCATCAGTCTCCCCAAAATATGGGCTTGCCTCATACCACATGCCTGCAATCTCATGCAGACTTTATGGACATTGCAAATATATGAAGCATGAAAACAGAAGAAGGCGCTGCCACTTGTAAACAGAATAAAATAAAGTTCATGCTAATAGTAATTGACTATTCATTACAAATTACTGCAAACAAACTTTTTTCTTTGAGGAATTGAAATTAATTCCTTAGGTGCTTCAAAAGGAAAAATATAGTATTTTTGGGGGTTTTTATTTTTCAGCTTACCATAATACTGAGATGTACATTGAAAGAGGCAGGTGCACCAAATCGACTGCCACTTCAACTCATGTGAAGAAAGCACTCTCTGCAGAAAAGGCCAAACAAAAACCTCAGCATTTCATGTATTGTCAGGACTTAAATAGCAGAAAAATTTTCAAGCTATGTTCTAGGGACTAAGCAAATAGTTGCAAATTCTGCAAATCAAGGCCACACTACAGAAAAAGGGAAACTTAAACATTGCAAAATGTATTTAGTTTATGACAGAAGAAGGGAAATGAAGAATACTAACATGGGGGAACTCCTCAATAAAAATTAATTAACACACACTTCCTTGCATTTACCCTTCTCTCTGGTGTTCTACTTACCCTTTTAGCCTTTCTCTTGAAGGGTTTGGATTGTTTGCTTCAGTCAGGGGGAGAGAATATTTATAGAGAATAAGTTTCCCAGGGTTTTGCTGAGAGGACTATATTGGAGGTGGTGGTGGTAGAAGTTTCTCCCTCTTCTTTGATGCTGATTTCTTCCTTCTCCTTCCAGTGTGGACTGGGGCTTGGTACACTTTCACACTTCCTTTGGACCTTGCTTTTTTATTGGGTCCACACCTCCACATTTTATCTGAGCATATATGAAGATGACTTTACTTACGTTGTATACTTCTTACCTGCAAAAATTCCATGATTACAAAAAACAAACCAGTTTAGAATATAGTCAATGGATAATTAAAAGAAATTGCTGTCACAGCTAAGCCAGCTAAAATAATGTTTCAGACTGTCCAAGGCAATCTGAGGGAAAGCAAGGCTGACATGCCTTAGTACTGCAATGTTAGCACATAGCCTGTGGCATGTAACTAGCAACAGCAGTAACTGTATTTATAGAGCTACAGGTTATGTACATCAGGCAGTTGCTGGCTTGGCTGCAGTGAATTTTTTCTCATTATATCAAAAATTATAGAACAAAAATTTCTTCTTAATTCCATCTATGCTTGTCCTTTGTCAAATTTTACCACTTTGAAAAAGTGTGTTTCCTTTTTGATGATGTTTTTGCTGTACAGCCTCAGCCCAACACCCAAATTAGCAGAACAGCACAGACTTTTATCTTAATGTGTTCACATGAGACAATGTGCAGGCAGTACAAATGAGAGAAAACCCCAAGGCACTGTGCTTTCATTCCATTGCATTTCAGAACAGAGCATGCAAGGATTTTATCTTCATTCCTTTTATTTGTGCTTGCCTTGCACAAAACATCCAGAAATTACAAGGCAGCGAGATTCATACCCCACAAATTCCCATTCAAACCTCGGATATGTTGATGTCCTGAAACTTCCATGCAAACTGATGAGCTTTCTAAAGACTTAGCCACAATTAGAATTTAATCCTGGATTAAGAGAATACAGCACAGGAGGAGGAAATTACTGAAAACATAAATAATCTTAACCTGGTATTATGCTTTCATCAGCTGAATCCACTTAATAGTTTCCAGGTGCCAGTTGCTATTATAAACTATATACTATGGTCTCCCATGAAGTCCTTAAGCAGTCAAGCAGGTGTGGGAGCCAGTAATAGAAGTGCCTTATTACAATGGCCAATCCAGAAGACTAAGTCCCAGGCATGCTGGTTTCTTCTGCTCTTACCTTTTCTGAATTTTTGAGGTAATTGTTTGGTTTTCTGTAGGTGGAAATCAGAAAGCATGCACCCTCGTCAAGATGCTGAAAAACCAGGACAGGAAAGTTGCTTATTCTTCTGTCATCTATAGTTTATGCACTTGCTCATCCCATGAGTTAAAAAGACTAATGGACATCTCCAGAGCATCAGGAGAAGTCACTCCCCAAAATGGGATTAAAGCTTAATGTAGTTACAAACGGTGGGAGAACTCCCCAAAAGCTGTATAACAATACATAATCAAGTCAGAAATATAGTTTTTATTGAGTGCCATACACTTCTTAATTGTTCCTTCCCCTCAGCAATCCTAAAGATGCCAGAGTGCTACACAGAAAGCCTATAGACACCAGCATTTCTCACGGTAAACACTGATGCAAGATACATCTAAAGATAAAAATATGCCTTATATTTTAAAATTTCAAGCAGGTCACATTTCTAAGTTGATCTACTTAACAAAAGGATATTTACACTAGAACTTCAAATCAAACAATGCCAGAGCTTTGTTTAGAACAGGTAATAGGTATCAGAACCACACAGGGCTAAATCCAGCTCTTCCATGTGACTGAGGGCCCTACTAAAGTTAGCATTCTGACAACAGAAAAAACCCCAGCACAGCACAAGACCTACAGAAGAAAAGATAATGTCTCTTCTTACCCTGGAAATTTAAAATCACCAATACTGTTTGAAGCGGCTCCAATCTGAGAGCACTTCAGGGAAATGAAAGAAGTGGATGACTTCTCAGAGAAGAAACAGGAGCAAACAACTCCACCAGGGATTTTAGGGCCTGGTGTGCCTCAAAAATACAGTCTTGGATCTTGCATATGAATAGCAAAGTTCTTCAGGACATCAAAAGGAGCAGCATCAGCTTCTTAGGACTGTTTGCTTGAAGGATAAGTAAACGGGCTGCTTATTTGGGCAAGAGCACACTTTGCCAAATGAGGTCAGAAGAGGTGAGCAGTTACCCACATCAAAACTCTGCAGCTCAACGACCGAGGAGTCAGGCTCCACAACATGTTGCCCACTTTTGCTCATAATCCTTCCAGCAGGTCAGCCAGGGCTGCATCAGCTGAGGAGAAAACAGAGACCTTCACTGTTCACAGATGCACAGAGTGTGAGCTTTCAAAGTGCTGTCAGCTAATCTTTGGGTCACTCTACCAGTGCAAACTGGAAAAATAAAGCCTAAAATTTGAACAGTACTTTTCACCGCTGAGGTGCCAATGTTTTCCACAAAGGACATTTTATTTGCGCCAACAAACCTAGAAGATCCTAGCCAAGCTCAGGGTTTGGTCACACATCAGCTGACTGATCAGATCCTTGTTTGCAACTGTGGTGAGTTTTAGGGATCTTTCCTAATACTAGGTCAGAGATTTCCTGTATTTGCTTTCTTGTAATGTTTTTGATCATATTGTGTTGTTTGAATGGTAGAATTGTAAAGGTCAAGGACAGTAAGAGGTTGTTTTTTTTTATTTTAAAGGTGACAAGAACCAATCCTTCCACAGCCTTGTTGGAGAGAGGGGCCATTAGAGCTATCCACGCTGTGACAGTACTGCACTCTACTCCCAAACTGAAAATTTTCCTTCCTTCCTCTATCTTTCCACAGCTATTCTTCTCTGACTATACCTCTTCAAAACACATGTGCATCCACCTCTCAAAAAATCTGTGTTTGTACATTAAACTCAGTGTCTTCTGTGTAGAGGCTGAAAACTATGGACAGCCTGCTGTGCCCCACTGCTGTGCTCCCCAAAATGAGCATATTGGCAATCACTTGGGGCATGCATTAGATATCTTAAATTAGCTTTAAGCATGTAATTAACCATGAGTCAGGACAGCATTTCAGAGATACAAATTGGACAATAAACAGTTTACATCCTGGTATTTGTTGAGACAGGTTGATGCTCACAGCTACAAGAGCTGGCCCAGAATGGCAAAACCCCAGCAGTTTGTTGGACAGGAAAGAATAATTGATTTCACCTCAGAATTCAGTTTCTGTCCCCATAAATAAAACATTGAACTTTGCTAATCACATCATAGCATCACATCACCAAGCTGTGTGGTGCAGTTAATACACCTGAAGGAATGGATGCCATCCAGAGGGACCTTGACAGGCTTGAGAGGTGGGCCTGGGCCAACCTCATGAAGTTCAACAAGGCCAAGTGCAAGGTCCTGCACCTGGGTCGAAGCAATCCCCAGCACAGATACAGGCTGGGTGGAGAGTGGCTTGAGTGCAGCTCAGTAGAGAAAGACTTGGGTGTGTCAGTTGATGACAAACTCAACATGAGCCAGCAGTGTGCACTCGCAGCCAAGAAGGCCAACCAAATCCTGGGTTGCATCAAGAGGAGTGTGACCAGCAGGTCAAGAGAAGTGATTTTACCCATCTACTCAGCACTGGTGAGACCACACTTGGAGTATTGCATCCAGTTCTGGAGCCCTCAACACAGGAAGGACATTGAGCTATTGGAGAGGGTCCAGAGAAGGGCCACGAAGATGATCAAAGGGTTGGAGCAACTGCCCTATGAGGACAGGCTGAAGGAGTTGGGGTTGTTCAGCCTGGAGAAGAGAAGGCTCAGAGGGGACCTCATAGTAACTTATCAGTACCTGAGGGGGTCCTACAGAAAGGCAGGGGAAGGAATTTTTAACATAATATCGGATGGGAGGACTAGAAACAATGGATATAAATTAGAGGGGGATAGATTTAGACTAGACATAAGAAAGAAATTCTTTACAGTGAGGGTGGTGAAATACTGGAACAGGTTGCCCAGAGAGGTTGTGGATGCCCCCTCTCTGGAGGTGTTCAAGACTAGGCTGGACGAGGCACTGGGCAGCCTGATCTAGTGGGAGGTGTCCCTGCTTATGGCAGGGGGGTTGGAACTCGATGATCTTTGAGGTCCCTTCCAACCCAAACTATTCTATGATTCTATGATTATGGTTACACCCAAGCATGTACTGAGTTTCAGTTGGATCAGCTATAAGTAGATAACGCTGCAGCACAGGGAATCCTTAAAAGAGCTAGCCAAATGCTTTTCCTCACAGCAGAATTCTTGATTTGAAAATGCTGTTGATAGAGCAGCATTCACTTTCACTCAGGGCAGGATAAAGCCACCTAGAAAGACGATCTAGGTTATTACAAGTGACAGACTCACAAAACTGATGTCAATCAATCACAGACAGAAGGCAGTGCCTCTGTTTTATAAGAGGCTCCTGCTCTCCATGCAGCAGAAGAGCAAGTCCATTGAAAGCACAGCAGCGAAGACAATGACCTGCTGAAATGCTAGATTTTTCACTCTGTTTGGGATTTCTGAGAAGAAAAGCCACTGCCAGCAAGAGACTGAAAAGGGATGAATACAAATACTGTAACTAGCTGTTAGTCAAGAATGAAAATCTTTTGACCTGTGTGAAGAGCAAAGTGAAAGCTTCTTTCAGATGCTTTCTCAGTGCCATCCCCAAAACACAGTATACATCTTAAAATCCTGCAAAAGCACTTCAGGAATGAGTGTAGAGCTTTAACAGAACACATCCAATTCAGAATTATCCTCCTAAATATTTAAATCAATAACCTAAATCTGTGCTCCACATAAGGTCATACTTGCCTATGACTGAGTTGTTGTCTCTCCACGTATGCACTTGCTAAAATCTCAGGAGTAAGGAGGTTGTACGATTTGATAAATGGGTCCCAAATCCTCTGACACTTCAGTGATGGTAGATCTGGGCTGAACCTTTTCTATCTTCTCAATCAGGGCTTTCCACATGTGGTTTTGTTTTCAATTGCCAAGTAACTCCACACCTGTCACCAGAGAGTATCACTTCAATATACAAGTGATATATACAAGTGCTCCCACCTACTCCCATTACATGCAGCTGATGCTGGGAAGAAGTGCATCTCCTACACCATAGGAAAAAGGGTTCTGCAGTGAAAAGAAGCAGTGCTGTTTCTCTCAGTTCTACTTCTGGCACAGCCTCAGATCATCCACCTCTGGGATACAAAAATGTGCAACCCCTGTATTATATTGGGTCAGGATATTTTACTTCAAATACTGGAAATGAGTTCTCAGACTCCAAAGGGACATGACATCAAACAGCTGGACAGAAACAAAATTAGAAGATTTTCCACCATCTGTACAGAGGGAAAAAATGGAGAAAAACAAATGTATTTTTTGATGGACTGCTCCAGAACAGCAATTAATACATTGCTATGTGGACCAGCAGAGGCAGCCAGGAAAGTTTGCCTTCCAGAGGGCTATTAACAACTCAGATCTCCTGTCCTGTATGGTAGAGAGCTATGCTGAGTCTCCAAACTGAGTCATATAAAATTATTATATCTGCCAGACACTTGAAATTTACAGCAACCATTTCAGCCTATTGCGAGGCCCAGATTTTCCTTCATGTTACTCTTCTGCTTTCCTACCTCTGTTGCTGTGAAGCTAAGCACTCCACCTACAAGCTGCCTGAAGGAGGCCAAGTCTGGGTCTCTTGTAGCACAGGACTTGTTTTCTGTCACTTGTTTTCCTCCCATCTCCTTCTATTCACATCAGCCACTGTCCCTGACCACCTCACCCCTCCTGTTATTGTCATTAGGGCAGTTTCTGGCCTTTGGTGCTCCATAGGCACCAGGAAGCCTCCTTCCCCATTAAGGGACTTATCTCCTACTGTTTTGGTATTTCCAGCTGTAGCTGCTTTATCTCAGGCATGCCATGTGTATTGCACTCTCCTGCCTCCTGCACAGTGCCCACCTACACATCCTGCTTTTCTGACCCCATGCCTCCAAGATGTCTGACAAATACTCTGAGCTAAAGGATGAAAAAACAAGTGCACTTTTTGAGTAAGTCTTCCAAAAAACGATTTAACTTCACCAAAACCTTTACACACTAAAGGCTATAGGTCCCCTTCAGCTTTCTCATAGTCTTACTGAATAAAGTGCTTTTACCAGTCAGTGCTGGGACATGTGACTGATCACAGCCAATGACATTGACCACAGAACCAACCAGGAAGCCCTACAAGCAACTTAAGCCTGTATGTAAAATTAACATATGGTTTCAGATGAAAGGACAGCAAACCAGTTGAAGTAAATGTACCCAAACATTAGAATGCTAATGAGTGGCTCCAGGCACTGGATGCTGTCAAACAGGTACTAAATTCCAGGGGAACTGACACTGTGTGTCTCAGCTGTACATCACACTGCAGTGACCATGTTACACTGCAGTGAGGGATTGTTTAGATGACTTTAGAAACTGAAAAACCAGGCCTAAAGGTGGAAATCCACTTTAATTTTGGTAATTAAACATGTATTTATTGGAGAGCATTAAAAAGAGTTTACATACCTCACCCTCGGTATTTAATCCCCCAAAGAATGAACTGCCATACAAGCTGCAGTACGATATAGGATTCAGAGCTCATCCCCTGGGCCAGTTTTTTGTAGGAAAGCAAATTATCAGATTGTAATGAAGTTTGTAAAACATGGTTGTCATTAATAATGAATAAGGATACACAAAGGCTTTTCCATGCTTGTCATATCATCTTCACAAAGTGATCTCCCATGAATAGCTTACGTTTGGACTTAATGAAATGTAATACTGCAGCTCAAGGAGGATGCTTCAAAGGTGACCGATTGCTGCCACCCTGTGGCAGGCACACGTATTTCAGACTGGCACTTTCCAGAAAGTATCCTTTAACACAGTGTCATATTAGAAAGAACTCTTAGTAACACACATTATTCACACGGAAGGAAAGCCGGACGTCTGTAAACGGTAATCTTCAGATCTTTGAAAACTGCAACGAGCAGAAAATAAGGACGAGAAGAGTCTTACGCCCCCTTTTAAAATGGAAGGATACTGCAGTATTCAGTGGTTGAACTCCAACCATGATGCTAACCCTAACCACATCAGCCTGCCAATAACAAAATGAACATAAATATTAAAAAATATTCTTGTTTCTGATGATAACTCTGCTGCTGTCCTCAACTGGAAAACCCAGCAGGTAAGCCCTTTGCTAAGACAGCATCCAAATACAACACTGTAGCACTGTTCTAAAAGGGAGAGGGTGGGGAGGAGGAGAACATAAACAAATTAGGGAATGATCAATGGGCTGTTACTTTATGAGAATCTATTTGTCAAATTTTCTCTTTTGAAAGAGAATTAGTTTTCTGTAAGATGGCTGAGAAACCCAGGCACCTGGGAACACATGTGAGAACTTGCAGACTTACAAGCAACATGCCTGACTGACAGCAATATGCTTGTGAACTCCAAATGAGCTGGAGAATCCAAAACAAACTGAAGACATAAGAGATCCCATTCTGAACAAAACCTGAAGCTCCTGAAACAATGTAGTAATCATACAACCCTGGAAAAGCTAGAGTTTGCAGAACTCTATAGCATTAGAATATCTCCCTTGGCCAAGACTAGACAAGATGAGGGATTGAAACACCCAAAACCTGACTGTAACTGAGAGGAAAGTCTTCAAGAGACCCAAGACTTCACTAGCCTGAAAAACATGGCAACAACTGAGATCCGTATTTCCAGAAAAAATTGACAGGTACTGAAAAGTAGCTGTTATCTTATTCAGGGCTGTGTCCTACTGCAGGCTGTGCTCTGTCCTTGGAATAGGGCCTGGAACAGAGCAGACCCCAGAAGACTTTGCACCTAGCAATCTGCTCTAGCAAGATCCTCCACACTCACATGTTCCTCAAGCAAAATAACATCCACAAACTGAAGAAGAAAAAAAGCAACTCACTGAAGGATTCCCTGCACTAGCAACCTTTGCAGGACTCCTGTACAACCTGCAACTAGACAAGCTCCCACTCTTTGATAAATCAAGCCCTTAGACCAGAAACAATTCACAAGGGCCAAGGTCGCCTCTACCAGTCCTGCTTCTGATGCTTGTTATGAATGCCTCAATTTCAAGGAAGGAAGGCAGAGCCTCTTCCGCCCTCCAGATATTAAGCTCTGTGGGGGTCCAATTCCATTCCATGTCACAACAGAGTATCACTTACATCCCACAAGCTTCACCTGTGCTGCCCTCAGTAAAACAAGCATTCAGACAGACTGTTAAACCTAAAGGACAGACAGGCATTAGGATCAGCTTTGTTTTCCCCTAATCACATGATGACAGAGCAGGCAGAAAAACCAGAGTTCCTCTATACTCAACTGAACTAGCACACAACAGCCTCCACAAACCAACCTAACTCACCAACAGCCAAAGCAGGAGTTTGTTTCCCAGAACACTCTCTTATTTTCTGAGTTATGAATCGACAATCTCCTCTCTTTCACCCAGACCTGCTCCTTCTCAACAGCCTCCTCTTCTGAGTACTTAATAACATGTGGCAGCCACACTATGTACCCGTCAGCCTCCTACCCATTGTGCCAGCCTCTGGCTCTGACAGCACTTCTCTGTTCTAGAGGCCCACCACAGCCCAGCTCTGCAACTCCTTGTCTGCTCTGTTGTCAACACCCACCCAAACATACTCAGATTCCCTTGCTTACTCAGTCACAGCTTTCCCAATGCTCAGTTTCCGCACAGATTTCTACTCTTCAAGGACACAAAACTTGACTGCTTATGTTCTATAGGTTATTTGCCATAGCTGGGGATTACTTCAATACGGCTGGTAACACAACAGAGGTACAAATAGGGAGTATAAACAAAGGGAAAGGCAGGAAAGGCCATTTGGAAAGGAACATGGGCAGAGGCAGGGAAATTTGGCCACTGTGGGACTCATCCCAGCAGAGGTCAGAAGGATGCAATGAATACCTTCCAGTTGGTCCTGTTGCTGCATCTCCTGAGTCATTAAGTCATTGCTATCTGTAACACCAAATATCTGGTCTTACCTTCTGATGTCCACCCATCTTCAGCTGATCTCCTAACAAGAGCTCCTAAGCTCTTGCCATATTGGTGAAGAACACAGATGTCTCCTGAGCTTCCAACACCTTGTGATGTCTCAACTCTGTGATTACCTTCAGCTGTGAGAAGGAGGCTGTGTTTCAGCTCTAGGGAATCGAGTTTCTACAAAACAATACTACAGGCATAGTCTGCATGATATCTTCTCATTTCATGCTCCTGGTGCTGCTCTAGCTACTGATACATGCTTGTGATTTAAGGATAATACTAATAGAAAGTCTACTGAAATCCATTTTGCGTTCCTCATTTAAATATGCTTTTCAGAACGATGGGCCTTTGTTTGAAAAACAATCTGGCTACAATAGATAAACTTTGTTCGGGGAGCCATTTGTAAGAGCACAGAATTGTCTGTAGGCAGCCAGCAGAGCTGTTGATCAGCGTTTCAAAACAAACATCCTTATCACTTTATGTTGACTAGTACATGACAAAAAAACTATCACTACCACTTCACTAATCCAAACAAGCATAATTAGGTAAGAGTTCTTCAAACTTCTCTGAAGACTGTTAGGATTTTACTCTATTTTTACCCCAAATTTCAACACTTACCATTCTAAGCCAGCAAAAATAATTAACTCGAACTTCTTGAGTCAGCTTAGAGCAGTACAAAAATGGGTGTGAGGCAGTGGGAAAGTGCTGTCTACAGAAACAGGAAAAAAACATTTCTTATGGCTGAAATGCACTTTAGAAATCCAAAGGATTGCAAGAGTCCTGTGTAACTGAAGCTGTTGCCACTCTGAAATACAGGGGTTCCTTCAACCCAGCTGAAAGTACTGCAGCCCAGCTTCTTTAGTGCTGTTTGGCTCAATCGGCAACTGCAGTGCCATATAGTATTTCAATATCTACAACATTCATTGCACTCAATGCAAATGCCTTCTAAGGCTCAGTGTTTTATGACCTTGTGTACACATTCAGAAGAAGCAATTGTTCAATTTTAGGCAAAATCTCGGTGGCTGTGGTGACAGCGAGGTTTAGATACAGCTGATGTGACTGCTTACTCCGTGCATAAATGACAGATGCAGAGAAGGAAGCAGTTCTCTACTCAAATATTTTCATGCTATTGCTTGCAGATGCTAAGAGCTTCTTCTGGAATAGAAAGTGACAGAGGCTTCGCCTCAAGGAAAACTCTCATGCTGGAAAAAAGTGAATACAGGTAATACTGCAGAGATGCTTGTTCATGATGAGGTGTTCTGAGGGACTTCCATGTTCATCTCTTAACTCCCCAATCACAGATTCCAAAATACAAAGATAAACTGCATGATCTACACAGGGCTCACTCAGCAGAATATAAATGACAGATGAGGCAATACGAGCAGAAGGAGAAACATTCTTGTCACTTGTTTACAGATAAAAACGAAGTGACATTTTAAAAGCAATGCTGTCATTCTCTGTGAAAGACTTCCTGTACACCAGCTTGCTTGAGGGGAGCAATGGAATATTCCTGAAGGCCAAAAATGCTATCAGTGGGGAAATCTGGATTGTTTTCTTTGAATTGATATGCATCCCAAATATCATCAAGCCACAGAACTGTGCAGAATTTGGTATCAACAGAAACAGATCAACAACCAGAATTAGCTTTCCATAGTTATTTTCCAAACATTTTCTTGACAAAGAAAATTCAAACACTTCACCTTTTTTGTTCAATTTTTCTTCCCATTGTATTCACCCTAAGTTATAACATCGCCTTCAAGAAACATGTACTTGAATTCATAAATTTGTATGCAGTGCTACAGAAAATAGAAATTAATATTTATAACATAAAGTTAACATAAAACCCAAACACAAAGACAGGTTGGAAATTGAACAACAATATTATGAACTCTGTTTAAATTAGCAAGCATAATTCAGTGCAAGCATAACTTCTGCAGATTATAAAGGAGAGAAAAACCAAACACAGCAATAAAATTGAATAATTAGTTCTCCCAGGTCACACAGTTCCTTCAACAATTACTGTTCAATTGGATGCTGACCAGCTAATGCAGAAAGCCAATCAAACCTAGAGGCAGGAAGTCCTAAGTTAGGTCCTGATCAAAAGGACATGAGCAATGGTATGAGACATTTCATTTCACCAGCTAGGGCAAAGCACTTTAAAATGAAACCATTCCTTCCAGTTCTTCAATGATAAGAGACTTTCTGCAAGGTTATAATACCCTTCTAGCACTCACTGCTACCTGAAAAGTCCTAGACAACTTGAAAAGAAACTGCATTATCTTTGCATTAAAACAGGTAAGAAAATCAGAGTTTCTATTTAAGCTTAAAATAAACACTGCTATGTCTCTCAAGACAAGAACATTAAATTCACTCAACATATTTCAAGACCCATTTTATTCCGAGATTTCACTTTGCTGGATAGTATGGTTTCTGGAGTTACTTTATGTCCATCAATAAAACTTAAGAGGTTCATGAGAAGTTTTAAAAATTAGGATTGACACATGAATCACAAAATAGTTCCAAACCCACACAGATTCTCTTACCATTAACAATAAGGCTACATTGCCCTGAAGAAAAAGACACTTTGCAGAATGATGAGATGAGTATTAAGTTCATACCTAGGTGCATCGGAGACAAGACCACTTCATTAGAAAGCTTTGCTTCTAGGCCCTTCCAGCTGTATTTGGTAGAAACAGTTTTAAGTGAAACAAGCTGCTGATGTCCACTGCCCTTTGCTACTAAGGAGAACAAGACTTCCTGCCACACAGGTTCTGCATCATCTACAGCTTCAGGAGTTGAAACCCATTTCTTCAGTTGTCTCCTTGGAGGCGAGGCCATAGCTGGTGTAAAGGATGCTGTGCAGATACATACTTTATTTTCAACACTGTGCCCAATCAAATGGAGCACCATTTCTAGTCTAGCAGCAGTTGCCAAGTGGCATGCATGCAGAAAGAATACCAAAGTAATCCAGTCTCGAAGCCACAATGATGAGAACTGCTTCAAAAAAACCAGCACTCATAGTTAAAGGCTACAACTACCTGGTAGAATCAACAGCAGATGTTCTTTATTGCCAGTTACCTACACCAACTTACTTCGCTAATTGAGAAAACACAATTCTAGAACTCTTGACTACCTCTGACACATATTGTCCAGACAGTCCCTAACTTAAAATTTTTCCTCTAGCCAGCATGTGAATAAACTTATAACACATAAAATAGCTGAAACTCAGAAAAAAGGCAGGATCCAAAATAAAAAAAAAAGGAAAAATAAACAAACAAAAAAAGGCTATTAAAGTTATACAAATTACCTAACTTTCACTTAAAATTCAATGATGACTTTGCTTCCAGAAGTCATCATATTAAAAACTGAACTGGTAAAGATGTTACTTGTCAGCATCTCTTCTTGGGTGGTCCTTTACAGCTATCACACTATAACTAAAAGGAATAATGAAATCCAGTTCTCTGAAAGAATAAAAAGATGCATGATAGAAAATATGAAGGACACAGAACTCAGTAGTAAAGCAGATTTGCATGGTTCTTTTTATTCAAATATTTTGAAGTCTATTTTTTATGTACATACATGTATGTGCATATATATATATATAAAACCTGCCACCTTTGGCAGTTGTTTAATGCCAGGATTATAAACACAAGGTAAACAGATACTTTTTATAATGAAATCTTGTTTAGGTACTGATGAGGAGCAAGATATATCCAAGCAGATGCTTAGATCACTAATGTTGTTTCTGATCTTTAGTGTAGAGTTTTTGTTCAAGTTTTACTACTTGCATTACTTCACAACTTTAAGTCATCCAAGACTTCCTACAGCTTATAACACAAACGTTATTAAAAGGTTTGGGGTTTTTTTGGTTTTGTTCCATTTTGTCACTTTAAGCCTCAAAAGGAGGTTGAAGTGTCTCTGAATGGAGATGTCTCCATTTGGAGAGACAGTGTGTTTCACAACAGACTTTTTTTTCTTTAAACGAAGCAAAGCACGTTTGCCAGTTTCTAGGCTTTGACAGTCAACATCAAGCACATCTATAGAACAAGCATGCCAAAATGAGTTCACAACACATCAACAAAAGAAATAAGCAGCAGCTTTCCTGTTAGAGAAACCACAAAGGAAGCAGAATGAAGCAACAAAAAACCAAAACAGAAAAAAAGAATCCAATTCCTCATGTGACACACTTAAAGCACAGGATCCACTTATTCCTGAGAAGACTGGAAAGCATCTGCTGCTGGTCAAGTGGGAGAGGGAGGAGGAAAGAATTTTAAGTTGAAAACTTTGCTGACTGAAAGAGGCACACAGACAAAAATACTGCAGTTTTAAAAAAAAATAAAAATGAGAAGCATTATAAGAACTATCTTCAAACTTAATGTGCTTTACTGGTCAAAGTGATTCTTTGGTGATGATGATAAGATTATTAAAGAAGTGACAAAAGTTATTCAGGCGCAAATTTGTCTTCAACTGAAAAAAAATTGTAGACTTTTAATGGAAAAAAACCTATCTGAAAAAAATGCATCTTTACCTCTTTAGAACCTAATCTTCCAGTGCCTTCACACACAGGGTATATAAATCTGAGTGTAGAATCAACAGGAATTTAACCTAGAAACAGATCCTTTATTTTTATTAGTATGCCTTGCATTTCAATCTAATCTTTAAGACCAGTAAACTTATTTATGACAAGCATTAAATGTTGAGATTTTTAAAAAAATGATGGGGTATGGTTGTTAGTTTTTTTTTAATAATTTTTGTAAAATACATTCTCATCTGTTTGAATGCAGGTACATCATCACAGAGGAGATTTACAATTTACAAGAGACTTGTAAAATTTAAGGATACACAACAACAAACATCTAAATATAATACTAACTTAGAACCCAGGTGCAAGTTTTTCAAACTGTATCTGTATTTTTAAAAAGATATAGCCTTTTAAAATGCTTTTATATTGAAGCCTTTTCACTATGATCAAGCATATATTAAAACCAGTAGAATGACAGCAGCAATATGGGAAAATATCTAAGCCACACAAACAGTAATAATTAAAATAAGTATGAAATATTACTAAAATGTTTATGTTAAATAACAAGGATAGCTAACACACTAGTTATTTATGCCAAACCATCAGAGAATTTGGACTAGTTAAATGTATGACCAATACTGTTGAATAGTTCTATCACAATGACTGTTTTAAAAGAAGCATTCAATGCTGACTTCCACCAAACACTGTTCTTGGGTGCTTCCTGGAGAACTTGAATTTTTTAGTCCAAGCCCAACTATGATCCTTTTTGCACCTTTTCTACTGGAACTAAGGATGCTTTTAAATACAGATTCCTTAAAAGTAGGCTTATTTTATTTACACTATTCAAATTTTGCTTTTCCTTCCAACACCAAAATGTGAAGGAGGATTTACTACATGCTATACAATGTAAAAATAGACTTTGAAAAGCCAGAACAATGTGAGTAAAACTGTACAATGTTTGTTCCCTGCTCCAGTTCATTGCACTATTAAGTTAAAATGGATGAGTTGTCATGCCCATAAGACTTACTGTAGGATCAGAAAATCCACGCGCACACAAAGGAGACAAATGCATACTGGCTTACGTATAGTGACAAATGAAACAATACTGAGTTACATCCATGGAAAGCTTCTCATCACAGGAAGGAGCATGGTTAATTCCGAAGGTCAGCTCTCTTCATGTAGGACACAGAACTGCAAAAAATCCACAAATACATCTCAGTAAACATCAGTGAAGTTAACCTGTATAAAAATTTACTGTGTACACTAAAATACTTAGGTGCTGAATTCTATCCTATTAGTAACAAGGTAAAATCTAGAAATCAATTGAAACTGGCAAATAAGGTATCATTCTCTCCTCAAGAGATAATTGACACAACCCACTAGCTTTAACTAATATTAGCCAGAAATGAGTTAACTAAAGGTCATGTCTTAAGCAGTGCTTTTTGAGGTGTGAAAATAAAAAGTGATGCATGCAGTTATGTTTTAAAAATATGCACTGACAATTTCTGATTCTAACTCTACTTCCTCATTCTGGTGTGTGTACTTGAATCACACAGTGGGAAGATAAGACATGTCCTTCACATGTTTCTCATTCCTGTTTTACACGTAAGACACAAACCTCAGAGCAATCCAGCTTTCAAACCAGTGCTAGCACAACACAAAAGCAAATAAAGAAGTCAAAACTTCAAAGGCAAGACAATAAATGCTTTTGTTATCTGAAACACTTGCACAGTTTAAAAATACAACAAGTTATAAATTCTTCCTTTATTAAAAACTGTTTTTATGCTTTTACTAGAAGGCTGAAAGATCAGATATAAAATAGCAACACAAGCTGAAAGATGGAAAGTGATCCTGCTTTCATGACAACTACATTCAGAAAGAAAGCCTAGAAGAAATTAATCCTAGACATATTTCCTGCATTTTACTCAGTAGTAACATATGGTGTATTATTTCTACCACTGTATTTTTATGCCACAATTACTCTTTAAGAACAATTAGTAAAGAACACAAAGCTTAGCAATAAATATATCTTAAAACAGCTTACTGTAAGGATGTATCTGATTCAAAAGGCATTTATTTCAGCTATAAATATGTACTTATATATTGTTGTATGTAATAGTTACAAGAATGTCACAATTATTTACACTTATACATGTTTTCAAATCAAGAGAAACAATTAACCTTGTGGGAGTACAGCGAATGATTTATTCAGTCTGTGTATCGTACTGGTAGTATGTTATATTAAAAAAAAAATCCCAAAGTTGTAAAAACTGCAAGTGAAAATTCATGATTTTGGAATAATGTGTCTGGATGTGATACTAGACATTTTATCCCTAATGTGTTGAAACTCTGCATATCTACCAGCTAACATTTTGTGTATGTCACTGGTTTGTTCCATAAGTAGCTAAAGGTACCCTTGCTTCCAAGAGATTTCCTTAGATATTATTCGTTATCCTCCTAACAACAAAACTAGGAAATTCCACTTCACACCTTCTTCAGCTTCTACTTTAGACTTCATCCCATATTGTCCTCATGAACCCGAACTGATAGAAGCCACTGTATTCAACAATACACTAATACAGAAAAGTTCTCTGATCAGCTTTTAAAAACCAACAGTAATAATAACTGTAATAAATACCAACAATAGTAACAGTAGTTTCAGTACTTCTGCCTACGTGCAGCTTCCTACACTATTTCTGAAGTGCAGTTGTTCTCGCAGCCCTTTATTTCTGTCTTGTGGGGACAAAATCAGTAATTATTTGTGAGGTTTAAGAGAAAAACAACATGACTGCACAGAGGCATCTTCTTCAGGAAGCAACCTAACTTCTTCAAGGGTTACGGATGCTACTACTTGTTACAATACTGATCTTGGCACATAAGCCACAATGCAGAAAGTCATTACATCACACATGCCAAGAAGAAAGGCTGAAAGCCTCTGTGAAGGAAAAATGATAATAAATTCAATGGATATACTCAACAGAAACGTGTTTTCCTTCAAGGATATGGTACCTATTCTTGATGGGATACCAAAGAGCAATGCAACTATAAGATAAGACAAAAATATCTCCACTTATCTCCAGAAATATCTCCCTGCTTTACAGCTTGACTTGTGCACAAGAAATGATACTCCTTACTTGCCTGTGTAGGCCTTTCAATGCTATCAAGCAGAATGTTTTCAAAGTACATCATATTTGTTAAACCATCAGAAAACATCAGCATGAAGGTACACAAAACAGCATTTAGATATAGTGAGCTTAACTAAGCTGCCAACTTTAGTCTAGAAGTGTTACTTCTATTATCACAGATTTTAGAGTGTTGGCAGCAAATGCATTTCCCATCCTACTCCAAATCTCGTTATCTACTTCACAGAATTACCAAAACGTACAGGTTTGGAGAAACTCTTAAGATCATTAAGCTCAGTGGTTAACCTTACACTAGTTCACCACTAAAACATATCCTTAAGCACCACATCTTTTAAATACCTCCAGGTATGGTGACTCAACCACTTCCCTAACCATGCTGTTCCAATGCTTGATAGCCTTTTCAGAAAAGAATTTTTTCCTACTATCTAGAGTAAAGCTCCCCTAGCACAACCTGAGGCTGCTTCCTCCTTCCTGGTATAAGAGGCCAACACCCAATGAGTGCTAAAGTATAATAACAATATTAATATACTAAAAACATATTCAGGAAAATTTAAGCATAATTTCAAATGCTTACCAATTTCACGCTACCATCTATTTTAATTCTAAATATATAAAACAGAATATGAATCATACACTGGTGGGAGAAGAACTACAACATACTTGCAAAGCAAATCACTAACTCTCTTCCATTGTTACTAACTTCAGGATGGAAATGTTTACCAAGAATGAAAACAAAACCCCACAAGAAGAAAAAAAAAGATCCCTGGAAAATAATTTAGGTTAGAAACAAAAGAAGCCTGCTTTGTACAAGACTCTACATGGAAAATCCCTATAGTCTGGCTTTTGGGATACTTCTGAGGAGGCTCTCCCTGCAGAAGAGATCCAGGGCGAACTAACTGATCACTGGGAAGAGGGACTTAAGAATGAGGACAAAATGATGGTATTTTTAACAACTTGGGGGACACAAGAAGAAAGGAGACATTGGAAATAGGGGATGGTTTAAAGAAGTAAACACCAGAAATAATTTCAGAATTTACAACATTATTCAGAGGTGCCCTTGGAATTTTCATTTTTCCTAACATGAAACACACTGAGTTACACTGGCCTGTTTCACTTCTTTATTATAATGCATTTGCATATCCCATACTCTGAGCATTTTTACTCTTGGTATTTCAAAACATTAGCCAGTTATGAAAAAAAGTGGAAGGATGATCCACAGTAACAAATTAGGTCTGGTTAGCCGATCTGGTTGCAGAACCCTCCTTGAAATTCCAGTCCCTTCTTCCAGTTCCTGGCTAAACTGCCTTGCCAAAACAAACTTATTCAATCATTACTAGAAGTAGTTACTGAGTATTAGACAGCCCACATGGAGTGTGTCTCTGTCTGTTTTTCTGCATAATGCAAATTTAGGAATACAAAAACTTCAGAATTATTTTCACATTTAAGTCAAGATATTCAAGATGGTGACGCTTTCATGAAACACCATGAAATTAAGAGGAAACACACTTGTTATCTTTTCCTTGGAAAATATGTGAACCTGTCAAGATTTCTTGTTAACTCAGCACTTTACTGGTCAAGTTCAGGTTCACAGCATTATGCCAGCAATACTATGGCAATTGTTAAAATCACTTTTTTCCTTACCGCTTAGACTCAAGAGTTGAAAAAAAAGCTATAATTTATAATGTACTGCCTTTTTTGTTGTAAGATGGTAAAAGATGATCCTCAAAGGAACAAGAAGTTAAAAAGAGAATACTTTCAGTGACAGAGTTCACACATTCCAAAATGTCATTTCTTGATTAAAGCTCAGTAAAAAGAAATGGAATCCATTCAGTGAAAGACAATAGCTTCATCACAGAGTAAAGACTATAGAGTTATCACTATACCCTATGGTTGATGACTATTGTGTCCAGAATTTGTCTCTTGTTTCTTTTGGCAAAAAAATTTTCAACTCCTAAACCCTCTTCCTCATTTTCACCTTGCCAAGACATTTCTAATCTTTCCAGTGAAGAGTTTAGACTCTAAACAGTAGGCAACTCCTTTTATTTTGAAATCCAGAGAGTAGGCTGGAATTTCAGGTACAAAAGCAGAGCAGAAAGTTGCTTGGAGTGATTTCTTAGAATCATCAAATCTTTCTTTAACAAGCTTTAAAAATAGTTTTCAAAAGAAAAGACAGGCAGCCGTGAATATTTTGTGCCACGCATGAAGCCTCACTGAGGTTTCAGGCCAGAAGTTTTAGTGGCAGAAACAGAAACAAATTACAGTTTCAGAAACAATTGGAAAACTCTGCCTGTTCCACATGATGAATGTCAACTACAATGACAGCTGAGTTTTAAGTATGCAACATAATCTAAACATAGCAATATGAAGCTTAATTAGGCTACAATAAAAGCAAGAATAAAATTCTGTGCTGACTAGCCTGCATACCTGCATGTCATTGTGCAAACAGACTCACAGAAGAGTGAGAAAAGCTAAGTTCTGACCAGTAATGGCAGCTAGGGGGGGAATCACCTTGTCCTTTCAGTGTGAGTGATGTATGTGAGTCAGTGATTATTTTTCATACTTAAATAATTTGTGTTGTACAGTTTCGAGGCAACTGTGTTTGTATATCAAGATGTGTTTGATCCAACACATTTAATGTGGGCATGATGTTTTTGTAATTATCACATTAAGCCAGTAGAACATGCCCACTGATTACAGAGACAAGTATCCAAAAGGCAGCAGCTCATCTACTTTTATAGGCCTCCCATGAAGAAGATTTCTTTGGTTCCCTAAGCAGAGAGCTTCTTCTCAGTATCCTAGTAATCTGAAAGCTTTTCTGGAAAGCTACATCTAAAAATAACGCAAGACACTGTAAAGAGCACTACCCATTCCCAACAGTTTCTACCAGATGCATTATGATGAGAAGGAAACAGCTTTAATTACTGACAGCAGCTCATCGTCTTCTGTCAAAGATTCTGCCTTGCAAAACCACAGTTAATGCCATCACCATTAAAAACCCCTCTTGATCATGCACCTAAACGGCTTCTGGGCTCATAAGCAAACACATCTGTCCAATATAAGAAGGATTTTCAGAAAGGGTAAGTAAACAATGAAGCAATCAAACGATTCAATTGAAAGGATAGCTGCATTCTTACTGTTCTAAAACCCTACATGAAACTTTGAAATGAGTCTTTGTCATAGCTGAAGAATACTGCAGGTCTCTCAGATTTTCTGAAGCAACAGCACACTAAATTTCATGCACAACGGTACTTAAAGTACTTTCAAATTTCTGCAAGATGAGAGTGATTAGAAGTCTGTGTAAGAAAAACAAAACCCTTTAAAAATTATATGAAGGGAGTTAAGTCAAAAAATGAGACCTGGGAAATATGATACTAAAAGGAGATAAAAGCTTTGCAGCATATGAATGTGAAGCAAAACATAATAAACATTTGAGTACCAAATGAAACAAGTAACTATCTTCCTTTTGCACATCTGTTTGTTCATATCTTGAGAGTTTAATGCAAACACTGAACCTGGAACACTGAAAAATATGGTACCATTTATACATCAAAACTTAAGCATTAAGAAGACAGTGACAAAAATGAAGCAGTTTAACAACCTGGAAACTACCTGCAACACCGCCTTAAAACTAAAGCAAGCAGTGATTGTTTCAGTGTCTGATACTCTATTAATATAATCCACATATAAGACTGTAAAATAAATGATCATTTCACAAATCTTTTATTTAAAAGGCAAATATTATGTTACAAGAAAATGTAAAATAAGTATTTTTTATCTTGGTCACGAAGTAAAACAAAAAATGAAGCTATAAGCATTTTATCTACAAATTCATTGTTACCACAAACAGTTTGAATTCAGACTCTGAAAAACCTGTACAACACAGGTTTTTAACTACATGCATTTAACTTTGTCAGATAGACTGCACTGTTCCTGATGGTGTCCTTCAGCTATCTGAATACATGACATACTTTGCTATATTATACTATCACAAACAAAACAAACGCACTTTATTTATGAACTGTATTCTCAGAAACCTTGTACAAAACAGAAGAGAATATAAATGAGAGCTGTGTCTGATAGAAAGGCAACATAATTCATGAATGCTGTAGGACTACCCTTTTCAAACAGACCTGGGATGTGCATTAAGATAATTTATAATATAAGAATCCCTGGTAAGAAACATACTCACCCTTTAAAATATAGTCTGTTAACAAGCTTGGCACTTTTTCGCTATCCTCCTTCATAGCATGCAGGACTAAAGTATGAAAAGAAAAAACATTAAAAATTCAGATATTTAGAGATATAGATAACAGTCTCAAAGGAAATGATACTTATGGGGATAGTGCCACCAGATTAGTGTGAAAACTCTTAACTGGAATCTGATAAGATGCCATGAGACACATTGTGTCTCCACCTTTCCGCTTATGTCACTTTCAATGAACTCCACAGTACATGTATGCATAAGACCTATTTTACACAGTTAAGTCCTACAGTAAAACCTCAGCAGTTTTAATAAGTAAAAAATCCTATTCCCTATTAAAAAAAAATCTCCAAAAGAAGTAACCATATTCAAAATTAAAATATGCTAACAACTGCTCAAGAGTTGGAAATTTTAAGTAAAAAAAAAAAAAAGCTCCACTACTTATTTCATCATAATCCCAAATAATGAAATAAAGACACTTTTCTGGAGAATCACTGCTGTGCATGACCCAATGAAAGTGTTAAGTGTGATTTTTCCTCTGAAATGATGCATGCTAGCAATTGTAGCTCAGAAAAGTCTTTAATATATTATAGAAAAAGCTCCACTACTTATTTCATGCCAAAATGTGACTTTTACCAAGTCAAATTGCCAATTCTTGCATATTTCTAAAGAAGGGAATCCATTTGGACTAGCTCACTTGACATAAACATAATCTTGTCTGTTATTTCATAAACAAAAGCAATGGCAACCCTTTTTGAAGTGCTCTGGAAATAATGGAAAAGAAGTACAGAATTATAATGAATAACTACATTTCATATCTACAATTTCCTCTCATGAAACTCTGCGCTCAAAATATAACAAGTGTTTTATTTGACTTCTTAAAAATAAAATACGGAATAATACATAGCTTCAAATGAAAAAACAACCTAACAATCCACAAAACCCTCCTTACTCTCTGCTTTAACAACAGAAGCCTGCAGCTGAGTAACAGGATCAAGTTCCGACTTTTACCAAGAGGGCAATACTGTTAAATATCTTTACAGTGCATTTGTACAAGACATTTTGTTAGTAAATGATCTAAGAACACCAAATGTTTTTAGGAGACTTTAAACTCACTCTGCTTAATACTGAATTAGCAAGAATATTTTAAAGTGAAATTTAAGTATGGCAAGATGATAAGATTTCTCTCTGAAAGTTAGTATGAAATGAAAAATCCACCTGTCAGCATGAATTATCAGCTAAGGGTGTCTACTGCAGAAAAATAAAGCAAATTTATTTCCAGATTAAACACTTAATTTACTCTAGAATTTGTAAAATATTTTCTCATTCCAGGAAAAAACCTATGAGCCGTTCACAGATCTGTGCTTCCTCAAACACTGAGATCTGATCCAATGCTTTGATGAACTCTATTATCTATTTTTAAACTGTTACAATAAACCTTGAATTAAGGAGACATCACTGAATCCCAAAAGGTGCTCTGCTGTATTTAAACTATCTTAATAATCAATTTTTTAAAAAATACAACTTTTTCACAGTACTTAGTTGTGTAAAAAAACCCCCAAACAAAACAGAAGACTTGGAACTTATTAATAAAACACAGCAAGTTTAAGCAAACAGAGATGTATCATGTACTGTAAGACAGTATTTCCAAATTCCATGCCATGCAGTATTTTCCGTAAGGCTTGCCTGCTGAAATAATGTGAAAACATTTACCTTGTGATACATGCAAGTTACTACCTTTTGGGGCTTCGCAGAAGAAATGGAAAACAAATATATTGTGAAGGCTCAGAAATCAAGTAAAAACTGGCCAAAATGCAGTTAGAAATCATGCAACTTATAAACATGCCATAGTATAAGTGATAACTATGAATTCATTTGTTTTCAGCAACCACAATTGGAAATATAAAGAGGAAAGGATCAGAGGGGAACTACATATGCTCACTTTTAGTTAATGTTTGAAGATCTTCAACAGATGGGGGTCCATTTTTCTTCTCATAAGGAATGACAGTTGTTAAGTACTGCCAAATGAAAAAGAGAGTTATTTGATAGTTCTTTTATGGACTTCTTGTTGCTTCTATTTTATTTTGCTACAGTTATAGCAATTGAAATTGCTAGCTATAAATCAAAGCTTTTCAAAAGACTCCATTTCACAAGAAATTAAGACTCTACCTTTCCTATCTCAAAGCTTTTACCCCTGAAGCCAGCTTCTGTGTTATTTTTTTCAGATCATGTGACCACTTCAGATGTTTTGATAGCAGAACGTTAACGTAAGTATTTAAAAAGTTTGAGCTGCCTTCAGTAAAAAGTTTATCGGATAGGTTTCTTACTCAGAGCCTACATGTAAGAGATCCTCCATCCAGAAATCAATCTTAAATCCTTTATGTATTTGAAGTACTCAGAATCAAATAGAATCTGGATGAACAACCCTCCCACCAGTTCCCTTCAAAGAACTCAATAAATGCAGAACAGTTTCCAAACTTGCTCTTAAAAAATACCAACAAAACATAACCAACATAAAATATAAATATCATGCAAGTATCACCAGTTATATCAGAAAATAATTCTTTCTTTCCGGGAAGTATGTTAAAACCCACACATAGGTAAATAATTTGGATAAGTGATAACCAGCTTCAAACTTGGCATATGCTGTGTTTGAACAACCTCAAAACAGCTATGGGATTTTCTGAGTGGCTGGCTAACTGTTACTTTAGTAAGCATTTGGACAGATCAAAGGTGGTGATCTACAGTCCTCCATGCAAAGAAAGTGATGCTGCTCCACAGGTGAAAATTCAGAGACAGCTTCTGCATTCTGATGCTGTGTACATCCAAGCAAAAGAACAAAGCAAGCACCACAACCAACTTTGATTTTCAAATTCTTGAAGCAACCCTGTTGCTCTTTCATTAAATACACTTTGGCAGCATTGGTCTTTGCAGCCTGTATTACTGTGTACTCTTGTTAAAGAAAGTAGTATTGCTGAAGGACTGAAATCACTAAAATTTTCCCTAATGAAAAAGCTTCCTGAATCCACCCTCTATTCAATTTTTATGGATTTCCCAGGAACTTCATTCTGCATTAACAGCTACAAGGCAGCAGGCAAACAAATCTTTCCTCTCTCATTCAATATGAGAGAGATGTGGTCCTCCATGTAATACTCAAAACAAATATGTATGTCTCCTTCTCTCCTAGTAGAACCATTTTAGAAAAGCACGTATAATTTGGATCCTGACTGAGGTTCACTTTGCAGATTAAATGCAGCTATAAGCATTGCTACCATTGTTTAGAGTGGGATAGTGCACCTCATGCCCAAACATATCCTCTGCCCAAAAGCCAAGGATCAATTCTGTGTCACTTAAGTGAACCTCTCCTATGGGATGAACTGACACCTCACCAAGACCTTATGCAAACTCAGGGCACATCTTCTCTTTTTCTTTTGCATTTTTCACACCCACTTAGCTTAGCAGAGAGAAGCACACAGTGCTTCATAGGGAACAGTCAATTTGCAGTTTCTTTTCAAGCAAATGTAACCAACAGTTATGATTAAATAACTGCACACTTAGTAAAATTACCAGAATCAATAGCTAGACATAAGGCTGTTAAATCTGCAAATGTCAGACATGAATGTAAATCTACTAAATTAGAAATAAGATCTTAGGCTGTGATTTTTAGCTTTCAGAACCAAGTGGCACTCTAACCTTCAACTAGACAACAAATTGCTAGGACATGTTTCACTGGACCAAAATAACGTTTCTGTCTTCCTTCTCCTGTAAACTCCACCTTTCAATTTTCTCCTCTGATAGCAATATCTAAAACAAAAAAAACATATTCTTTCTGAATTTTCCAGAAATTACCTTGTTTTTCTCAACAAGACTTTGCTGCTGTAACAATATTTTACTACTATAGCACCATAAAAACCCAATCCTCTGAATTGCTGTGAAGGATAGCATATTATGAAAAGGAAGAAAAAATGATTCAAGTGCAGCCAAATGTTAAGTCTACTGTGACCTCTAAATTTTTGAAGAGCTGTAAAGCAGCATTTCTCACTGTGGTTTTCAATCGCACATAAAAAGTGTGATATGCCTAAATAATCAAAATTAAGATGACTATCTCAAATTTTCTTTTGGAAATACTACCACAGAAAGAGCTATAAAGAATTTCAAGCAGTTGGTTTTTATGCATTTGGTGTTTATGCATTTGTTTTTTTTTCCCAACTGCATTATCAGATGAGAACAGGTAGTTCCAATTGGAAATTTCTCTATAAATGTTAAATAACACAAAGCCATTTTCACTAATGTCAAAATTTCAAAAAGGCAAAAAAGGACTAATATTTTAAAAAGCAAAGGGCTCACTGTCAGGGTGACGCTTCCCAGAAAATAGTAGAGGTATTACCATTAAAATTAAAGACTAAGAAAAGTTTTGAAATAATCTCAGAAATTCATTAAAAAACTTTTTATTATGACTTCTGCCTTCCAAGCTACAGATCTTTCCTTACATTATTTTTTGTTCATAATATCAGGTTGTTAAATTTCCCTGTCAGCAGAAAACACCCAAATGTGAGTTTATAATAACAATCCATCCTAAAACACTCAAATGAATATTTTGAGACCAGTATTAAGCTACTAAGCATTTGATTAATTTTTTCCTTTGTAATTCTCTGCAATAAGATGACAATACCAGTATTTTAAAAGCAGGGTCCAGGGTTTTGTAATAGAAAAATAAATTTTCAGGACTAAATCAGAGAAGAATTGGAATCTTTCCTATTTCTATCGCCTATTTTTCATTCTGTGCTTGTTATTTCCATGATTTACTTCATTTTGGGGGAAGAAAAACCCCAAACTTTTAAACTTGCTAACAAGGACATAGTACAAGATAGATGAGAGGAAAAGTATGATGAACATGAAGAGCAATATTAGTAAACTAAAAAAAAAATAAAAAATTGTAAAGCTTATGCAGTTAGTGTTATTATTAGTGCATGATTATGCCACTTATGCCTAGAAAGTTAGGAGGCAATCAAAGAAGAAACTGAGTATGTGAATAGAGATAGGCATACTAAAAAGTCTTTTAGACAAAAGATGGGTTGGCACAGCTAAATATGTTTGCTTAATGAAAATACATGATATTTCAAATTGCTAGAGATACTGGAAAGCAGCTGTAATTTATTAGGAATCAGAAACAAGAGCAGAGGAAAAAAATCCAGCACAGTTATTACTTTACCAGTACTGAGATAATGCAGAGTAATAAAAACTGCTAGGTAAGCTCCACACGTGAGTTCAAGATATCCAGAGATGGGGACAAATAGCTGCATCCACGTATTCATGACCTCTCATATATGTACCTTGCTCGAGAAAGACTGCAAGAATCTTCATGTTTCATGAATGACTTGAGAGGAGTGGTTTTACCTCCTGAATTCCTCTGCAGAATATTCCAGTTATCCTCCAGCCTAATCAGCCATGACTTCTAAACTACAAGGGTAGTTTATTGCCCCAATGGACTTTTTACTGAAAGTAGGCAGGGGAGCAAGGGACCAGGAAAAAAACATTTAACACACTCCTGACACACAAGCACAAACTCTGAGGAGGTACATGCTAAATAAGGTGCAGGTGCAGTTAATAAGAGCAGTTTTTTGTAACCTGTGCATAAGCATTAACAAAATATAGAATGCCTTTAATAATAAAAAGACCACAGTTCTGAAACAAATCATTAAGTATTTAATTGAAATAAAGCCTAAGATTTATGTTACGTAGGTGTGTGTAACATCTACAGTGATACCCACTGAAACCAGGCCTCTGTGCTGTGTATTTCAACATTAAACAGTCAGTGTAGAAGCACAAACTTGCCCACAGCTAACATATTCTGTGTCAGTGATCTGCATCACACACATTTGCCTGCTTTTAACATCATGCTGTTTCCAAAGGCAAAAAATGGAGACCAGGCATTTTCCAGAGGCTACTCAGGTTTTAGATTTATCAGCTCAGAGCATTTGAAAAATAAGAAAAACTTTTTTCAGTTGGAAATAGCATCCAAATTCCTAGTGCTGAAGGCTGAAATATTACATCTAACCTGACACATATTCTTCTACTGGATACTGGATTTTTAAGACATAGAATATAATTAAAGCATGCATTATGCTTTTGGGCTGGGGTAAGAAATCAGAGTTGATATTCTGATGCACTGAAATAGCAAGTCCTGACTGTCTAGAGCTGTTGAGGAGAGAAAGAGATTGTATGCTGCTCAGAGTCCTGAGGCAGGGAGAATAAACTCCTGTCTCAGCATTTATCTTCAACTGTTGTCCATTTTCAAGATGTCAACTCCTAATGATAGAGCAGGGAAAGAATGAAGAAAATAGAGAGCCCAGCACCTGTTTCTCTCCACCTGAGTTTCCAAACGTGTGGCGGAGGCCATTCTGTATGACATTTGAGATCCCTTCCATGCTGAAGCGCTAAAAGTGGCGAAAATATAGCAGAAAGGAAAAAAAAAAGGGACAGAGAAAAGTTCAGAAGACTATTAATTAGCATTTATCAAGACTGTAAAAGACAAATGACAAAGGCAAGCTCTAGCATGTATTTCAGCACATTTCTTTCATTTTTATAATTAAAACCCAGATTTTATAATGGCAGTTAAGCAATATATCTACATAAAAATTTAATCAAAATCAGCACACTGCAGTGTCAGCAATGAAGACTTGCCTTTTAAGGCCGTCTCATTTTAAAATGTAAAAAGTAGTATTTTTGAAATTTTAGTTCACAATGCAATTTCCTTCAAGATTTGTGTTTGAGTAACATACTTTTACAGACACCACTGTTACCAATTTCAAACACCTACTAGAAACACTGCCCAAAGGTACTAATTTTCATCTATGTCCCTTTAAAACATTTTAAGTTTTCATGCTACTTTTCCAAAAACTGAAACAAAATTAGCTATTAATTGTATCTCACATTTTTTCTTCTGGCAACATGATATTACAGTCACAATCAGCTAACAGTGCATTCATATTCATTTCAAATTCCATTACATGGAATCATGGAATTGGAGTAAATAAAAACTAATATATAATCTAATATACAATCCATAGGTTTTTTTTAACTTTGTAATTATTTTTGCTCACTGGAGGTAAGCCGGAAGAAAAACCCCAAACCAATTCCGATGTCTAGGATGAGATACAAAAATCCGCAACTGACAAGAAAATGAAAAAAAACAACTGTCAAGCTGTTGTCACAGGGCAGTTAAGATGCACACACCTCAGCCCACTTACCTGAATGTATTTATATATAAGAGGAAGAATAAAACATGCTGAAATACAGTATTCATTTGCTTACTAAAGCACAATCAGGTCAGTAAACAGACACAGATGTTGCCAAAACCATCTTAACTCTTTTTTAGTTATCCAACTTAACTGGTTTCTTCAAACCCTGACTATATTTAATTATTCCCCAGTTTGCCCTCATGAGAGATGTGAAAGTTTTAGAAGTCTAGGAAGGTGATTTGCTCAAAGCCTGTATCAAGGAGAAAGACTTAAAGCCTTGATTCTTCAAAACTCAGTTGTGGTATGTACAGGATAATTGGTTTTTCTTAAACTAAGAAAACTTAACTCTGCTTCCAAGCTTTGAATTTAGATGAAGCTTTGTTATAGTTTTAATAAAATTATTAATTCATTCACTATTTATCAACAGAATCTCACTCTTGACAAGGTTACTTCAACATGTGCAGAGATTCTCAGCACTTCTTTAAAAGATGGGAATAAAAGAGCAAAGAAGGGAGGAAGCCTGCATCTATTTTTTGAAGAAGACCCTCAAATCAGTACTTGGTGGTAGTAGTTTTCAAAGGAACTGCATAAATGCGACCTACAGTCTTATTGGAGAGATAGACCTTCAAAGAAAACAAATCTGACACATCAGAATGTTGAAACAATTAAGAAAAAGTGTTACATTGGGATCACATACAGTTACACTTGATAGAAACATTCAAGTCTCTTAGAAGAGCTTATAAATTGCTGGAGTCCAGTTTAAAAACCAAATTCTTCCTAGTTAGAATTTGAACTTTTGACAGTGCTCTTGGGGAAAAGATGGGAATCAAGTATTGTCTTCCAGACATATTTTCTTGGAGTTCCATTAAAACTTAGGCATATACACAAAAGATGACTTTTCATCAGACAGACAAAATCAAAGCACCATTGAGCTATATCACAGATATGTTATTCTTTTAAGTTCAGAAATAAATTCTGAAAAATTAATGTTTCTTTACAAATGTTTACTTCTTATGTTTGAAAAATAAATACAAAAACCTTCTGATGTCTAACTGAAGCATTCTTTCTGGGACTTACCCAAGATCTACAATACATTAACCACAATTTGTGCATCATGTAACAGGCGTTCAGAAATCCTAACACTAATAGTCCATTTAAGTAATTTAGAATCACAGTAGACACATAAGAAAAAAAAATTGCATTGACAAGATAATATCCTAATTTCTCTCATTCACTGCCTCCTATTATTTAAACTCTGTTTGAAAGACGTTTTTCCTTCTGTTGCTATGTTCTGTGAAGAATAAATCAAATTACCTCCTCACTGCACACCTGCACTACACTTTGGCCTCACTTCAGTCAGTGCGACTGCCATGGGTTTCAAGAGAGCAAAGGTAAGGAATTTTTTTCCTGCCTAAAGAACTCCATCACAATCAATAAATATCTCTACAATTACATCAACAATAATGCTACCTTTCCTGCAAGACCAACAGTGGTAAGCACATACCAAAATTCACCACATGGATAAATGAGTTTGCCTACTGACAGCAGAACATATGGCAGTTCATCCAAAGGCAGTGTATTTCTGTGCAAAAAATTCTCACAACAGGAAGTGCCTAAGGCTTATCTGTGAATGAAGGCATGGAAGCAGGTGCACCAGGCATCCTGATCTAATCTACGACTTCTATTTCCCACGGGGAAAAAAACCAATCTGTAAACAGTTAAAAAATTTTCTTACTGTTCCAGGCATATGACCTCTTTCTTGCTTGCCATTTTGAGGACTACCATTTTTCAGCTTCTTTTTCTTCTTTGCTGTTTCTTTGTGTTCTCTCTGCTTGTTTTGCACTTCAATGAGGACAGAAATGAAGCTGTTTTTCACTTCCTTCTCAAATTCCAACTCATCACGTAGAGCTAACTGTTGTACCAGTTCCTCAGAATAATCCTTAATAGCAGTTTCAATTTCTTCTAGCAGTTCATTTAACTCGGCAACAGACAATCTTTTTACCCCTGTAAATAGTTCATATAAAAAGTTAGAATGAGAGTAGCTGTAGGAAATACAAGGAAAAAAAAGTACCCTGAAATTTCTCAAAACTACCTTTTAAGGTAGTTTTAATCAAACTACCCAGAACAAAACAATATTCTTAAAGGAATAAACACATCAAAGAGAGTCATCTAGATCAGAAACAAACAGATTGTCAAGCTCTGCTCTCATTTCTGAGAAATCTGAAATAATCTACAAATATGAAGACCATGCTGTAGTTAATGAAGCTGACGTAAGCAGTAATTGTCTAATGCTGACACCTTTGTTACCTTCACTTTCCACCTACACTCATGGTTCAAAAAACAAAAAAGTGTTTCTTTAAGTTTTCGACACAATGTCTGATTTCTGACACTGATACTCTGGAATCCACGGATTTTTCAGCTGCTGTACATAATATTTCATGGGTAAGGGAATCTTATGGGTATTGCCAAGATATGCATGCATCAAACTAAAAGATTACATCAAACTTTCACGTTAAGATTTTTAGCTGATATTTGTAGAAAAACAAACATAATCCCTCAAATTTTCCTTATCTGAGGATTGCAATGTGGCCTTGTATTGCATGAAAGAAAACACAACTCAAAAGCAGATAGGCTCCTTTCAAGCAAAAATAAGCATTTATAGTTTTGAGAAAGCATGAAAATGAATTTGTCAATGCTAAACCAGAATACTAAGAAAACCCTGCAACAGTCTCAGAGATGCATATAAATTCCAAGGCAGCCTAATGCAGAAAAGAAAGCAGCAAGAGCTTTTCATAAAACTGAAAGATGTGAAAGATTCTGAGAAGCTGGTGAAGTAAAGTTAAATTGTCTGCCAAAGTAACTCAAGGCATCTTTTGGTCAAGGCTGACCTTTAAGCCATGAAGATGCAACAGAGAAGATAAATTCCTGAGGCAAAGCAAAATAAATATGAAATGAAATACCAAGCAAGCCTGATTAGATCCAAACCTAAGGACATATGGAACTGTCAGAAAAGCAGAAAGCTCTGCTGTGCAGGATACACATTGCTTTCATATTGCTGACTCTTGTGTGCTGAGACAGCTAAGAGTCCAAACATGAAAATGGAATCTCTTCCATAAATCTGAAGTGTAGCAGAAATTTTAAGTCATGTCACAAAAGGTCAGCCAGTTTTCTGAATCTTCTACTGAATTTCTATTGCTGACCCAGACCACAAGAAAGAAAGCACTAAGCTCTGTGAGAGGGACCAAAGTAGAAGGAACATCTAGCAATTAATTCTTTGTGAATAAGATACTGAAGTATGCAAGGTCCTTATGAGGAAAGAAAAGGCAGTTGCCTCATTTTCGTGTTACTGTATATGCTGTACTGACTGAAATGGTATCAAACAAATTCCATTTGCTTTATTTATTGCATAACTTAGCTAATCTTAAACACAGTGTAATTGCCTCAAGAAAGTGTCTTTAAAAAGCAGAAATTAATAAAATTTAATAAAAATAAGATTGACTTATTTTACCTATGAAAGGACCTTGTCCCAGTGAATCAAGTTTCAGCCTATTTGCTTTAATCTGAATTTCCATAAAGTTTGTCAGTTTATGTAATCTTTACCAGTTTACATTCTAAATCTACTTTATTTTTCCATGGTATTGTTTTTGATTGCAGGTACTTCATAGGAACGACTTGCTATAAATTAAATACATGGCAAGCTTACCCTTTAAAGTATTTTCAGCAAGCATAAGAGTAAAATACTGAGTATCACTTACTTTCTTCATAGCTGTTGTTTGTACTGGATCTCTTGAGTGTCTGAATTTCCTGAGACAGCATGGACAGCCGATCGGATTGGGTGGGTGTTTCATCATCTTCTGGATCAGGTGATTCCTGCATCATTTCCTCTATTTCTTCAATCACCTTCAAAAAATAAAAACCCTTATGAAAACCCTCCTACACAAAGAGAAACTGCCTGCAATTTTAAGCAAAGCTTAAGAGATAGAGGGGTTGGTGTGTTGCCTTTTTATTTTTTCTACTTTCAATTAATGAAGATGATGCCAGATGAAAGTAATACCAAGATTGGATTGAGGAGAATCAACAATATCATACTGACATTTCTTCCCTATTCTTACTCTCTCTATCTTTTCAAGGTAAGCTGGTGACCTCACAACAGAAACCAAACAGGTATTTCTGCAAGAAGGTACCTAGGGCTCTGCTTAAGAGAAGTGAACTTAAGAATAACCAGTAGTATTTTTCCAAAAGCATTTGGTTGAAGGAAAATGAAACAACAACAAAAACCAACTACCACTCCAGCTGCTATTTCACTACACTTCTCTAAACAAATAAAGAGAAAAAAAGAAGTTTCATGAACTGATACATCATAACCTTATGCTGATTTACATCCCTAGGTGTAAAACCTGAGACAGACAGAAAGCAGGAGAATAGAAATCCCATGCATAATAAGCTTACTTTTTGCTATAGAAATAACCATATTCCTACAGGCTAAATTATTAATTGAACAGCAATAAATTGAAAAAATAATACACCAACTACTGCAGGCTTAAAGGGTCTAAAAATTGCTTAGACCCACCTTGATGTAAAAAAAGCTGTAGCAGTTCAAGTAATCCTGTCTCTCTCAATAACTGTGTTCATCAGAGTTCGCAAGTAAACCATTTAAAAAAGAATATATTCTTGCATTTGCTTACTAAAGCAGAGTCTTAATGGATAGTTATTTTCAAGATAACTTACATAAGTTAATGGATTTGGAACAGAAGCCTTTAGACACTAAGAGATTTGAAAGCTTAGGAGCAGAAATGTTGTTCTACTTTCACATCAGGCAAAAACTTCAATTCTTGCTAACCACAAAGCCATGTGAAGACAGCAACAGTGACAGAGCCATGCTGGAAACTTATAAACTGTGCAATAACACTAACATTCTGAAAACCCTTTTGCTTCTTAACATACATGCTTTATTTTGCAGCATTTCAGACCAATCTATGGTAAGAAACATATAAAGATTTCAAAGACTGTGGACTATCAATGTCACCTGAAACACTGGAATACTTTTCGAATATGAATGAAGTAGTATTATCACACACATTATGATGATGCTAAATGAAGAACAATGAAAAGGCATAGCTATGGTGAATATGAAGAATGAAGGACAAAAAGTAATTACAGAGAAAAAGAAAATACCGCATTAACAACACTGTCTTTGCTGAACATTTTACCTGCTCTGCTGTGAAGAGTGGCTCATCATTGATGCAGGAAACAATGATAGAATGCATATCCAACTGTTCTCTCAGCTCTTCATCATCTGACAGGTCAAGGTTCAAGTTATCATTTACCTAGAAAGAATAACAATGTGCATTTATATAAATACATATAAAATTGTGCAAGTAAATATTCAACAAACACATGTACACACACAAAATCCAGAAGGGAAACTTATAATGAATTTCATAACCAAAACAGGTTTCTTGCCCATAATGATGAAAATCAATGACTCTAGCCATCAAATACCTGGAAGCCATAGTATCTTACCAACCAAAATCAATAGCGGAATTGGAGAAAGTTAACTTCCTGTAAGTCTTTAAATACCCTCTGCACATAAAGATCACATACAGATGGCTGCAGGAAGGCAAACAGTCCAATGCAGATATTGAAATCTTAAGTGAAGACAGCATGAGTTGAAAACCTACCTAAATCTCTAATGTTACACAAATGGGTTATTTTATGTGCTTTTATAATTCTGCTTTTTCATATAATAGACAACACTGAATAAGTTTCCTTGAAAAACAGAACATGGTTATCACCACAGATTATTTTAAAATTATACTGTTGAATATCAGTCTTTTTCAAAAGAAAAAGAAGTTTCTCATTCACATACCAACACATTATACTCATCCCTAAAGCCTGAAGATGCATACATAGTAAAGGGAAAGATTTAAGGCTCCCCTTTAATCAGCCAGGTATATTTTACTCTCATGGTGAGGGTACAGGGTACATGAATCAGAGACATACCTGGCTTCACTGTTTGCTTTTCATGCACTTCATCTATTACTAGATGCCAGTGACAACATCTGGGAAAAGAACTCCAACCCCTAAAAGCTGCAACAACTAATCTTTACTGTTTTGAACTCAATAACTTTAATGATCATTGGGCTAAGATTTGAAGATACTACAGCTTTCCCCAGTCATGTAGTCTGGGGGGAAAATATAAAACATCTATTTTTTCATCCATAAAAATGAAGTTAAATGTTCACTTTTTTCCAGAATCTATGCAATGTCACAGATCCACTAAGAATATATGCTAATCTACAGAAAAATCCCTGTTCTGACATCCTTTACAGTCTGCAATTCTCAAAGGTTTAGGCCAACAACTATGGAATAGTAAGCAGGGATAATAGTTTATTTTGAAGTCCAGCTTCCTCTCCTGAAACAACATTATGAAAGTTTATCAATATATACAGTCTGACAATTTAAGGCTAATAAACCACCTGGAACAGTCCAAGCTACAGTTTCTGCCTACAGGACTACCTGACATTCTACCCAGCTACACTCCAAGCCCATTTCTGTCCACACACCCTTCCCAGGGAATGACCTGTTTAAAAGTAATATAATGTAATTAATAAGCAATTGTGCAATCCTGTTCCTTGTATGACTGTAACACTTCCACCCAACTACTTCTTTTACTAGCACAGCCATGTAAAGTGTTAAGTGAAGCAACAAAATTTATACGAATCAGGCTCATTCACCTTACACTTTTCTCCTTCTAAAACAGGAAGAGAAATATTTTAAGCACAAGTCCAACAGCACATTATTAGTTTCAAATGCACCAAGGAAGTGCTGCCTAGCTGTTAGTATTCATTGTAAGAAAGTTAAAACAAGCTACTAGCTGCTCCATATGTGCTGTTACATACCCATAAATACTTCTGAAACACAGAGAAGTCAAAAACAGTATGTCAAACGCTTCCTAACAGATGGGCTTTACATTTAAAAGACATGCCAGGTGGAATGAAAGCTGAAAAAAAACTTGAGATATGTTTAATCTAATCTGATTTTCCTTCTACTTGCAGCATACCTAAGAATCTTGTTAATCCATGAACACTACTTCACACTTTATACAGTTCCTCCAAAGAAATTTAAAAACTACAAAAAATGATTTTACAAATTGTACTTAGTTTCTCATCAGTCTTACAGTTAATTTTCCAGTCACACAACGAGGTCACGGCATGGGGGTTAAAAGTCTTTTAATTTTAATAACTCTAAAACCACTTAGAAAATCTGAACAAATCTCTCTACAACACAAATAAAAATCAAGGGATAACCATCCAACTCAAATCAAGAAAGTGAGCTCCAAATTGCTGAACCCCAAAATTATCCTCTTCAGCAGAACAATCTTTTTTAGAGCAAGAAAACCCTGTAGAATTATGTAAGGGGTGGCAGAAGTCAAAGCATTACCTTGTTCTCGGGTCACACACAGAGATATTTTTATAACAGAACTTCACTAAGTTTAAAAGATAAGCCACTCCTTTCCTCAGAAGACATCGGAGGTGAGAATTCTTCCTAGACAAAGTGTTTTAATCTACTTTAAAGAAGATCAGAGAACAACCTTTTCTGTAAACCTGTCTGAAGCTCTCCATTCCATGCTTCCTCTCCAGCTTTTTCAATTCTTAAGTAAGAAAACCAAAACAAATCAAACTCACGTACTTCAGTGTCTCCTGGGTCACCTTCCCTCTAAAAGGAGACACTTTAGTCTCCACCTGACTGCAGAATGAGATGAACTTTAAAAAGTCCACATTGGATTCAGAACAATCTCACCTCCATTTCTCCCTTACCCAACATTCAACAGTAGAAAGATTTTATATGAAATGCTTTCTTATTGAGCTATTGGAGAGGGTCCAGAGGAGGGCCACGAAGATGGTCAAAGGGTTGGAGCAACTGCCCTATGAAGACAGGCTGAAGGAGTTGGGGTTGTTCAGCCTGGAGAAGAGAAGGCTCAGGGGGGATCTCATAGTAACTTATCAGTATCTGAGGGGGTCCTACAGAAAGGAAGGGGAAGACCAGGCTGGACAGGGCACTGAGCAGCCTGATCTAGTGGGAGGTGTCCCTGCCTATGGCAGGGGGGTTGGAACTCGATGATCTTTAAGGTCCCTTCCAACCCAAACTATTCTATGATTTTACAGTTTTTTCTATTATACTCTAGCTCTTCTCAATATTCATCTAACTAACCCTGAATTGCTTCAATACAAAGAGATCCAAAGATGCACCAAAAATGGTTGACTTTTTGATTTCCTATAAAGCCCCTCATGTATAACACCATGCACTAAAAATATTTTAAATGACTTCACAATAGAGTTTTATACAAATGCAAATTGGGTTTTTTTTTTCCTGCTGAGTATAAAAGATCCAAAGAGTATTTCTGCTGATCAGAACTTACCCCTTTTTCTGAAAGATTCAGTGTTGGCAAATGCAAAGCTCTGGTGTGGGAAGATTTCCAGTCAACAGGCATTACGTTACCATAATTGTCAGTCAAAGCATTCCAAATCCTGGAGAGGGGAATAAAGAAACAAAAATGAAGGCCTTTAAACAAGCAGCAAGTGATCAGCCGTAAATATATTTGCAATGATAATAGATTTCTATCAACAACTATTTTTTCCTCCCTAAATATCAATTTAGAAGCTACTGACAATATTTTTCTAATGTTTTGAAGCTAAGAGAAAATGTTTCTGAGAAGATTTCCTTTTCTAAACCAACAATGTGAAATAATAATCAACAGAGCAGTAAAATTATACAATGAAGAGACAGCTTTATTACTAATTATATAACCATACTCTAATTATTTTTGGGTACGAATGAGTTTGTACTTAAATGAATTAGAGCTCAGCTATAAACTCCTTTTGTAGTGTTGTTCCTGCTTTTCTTGCCTTCTGCATGTGAAAATCAGAAATTAGCAAAGGCTGAGTAGCAAGTTCTGAGAATTCTGGGCCAAATAATTTCTTTCTCTTACTTTCTTTCTTTCTTTCCATTTATCACACAAGAACTAACACAGACTATACTAAAATTCTGCAAAAACTACATTTTGTCAAGGAGTACACTTGCTGATCTCAGCCCACCACTCTTGCCTACAGTTGATCTAGACTGTGTCGACGGTGTCCAATCTATATGGCTGTACTAGAAAGAGGTTTGTACATGCAGTCCTTTTTTAGTACCTCTGTTCACATTTTGAAACAGAATGTTAGCATGTTCAATATATGTTAGCAGGTTGCTGCCTCAAGTCTGTTAACAAACCCTACCTTTTAGTGGTCTCTCTGCTGGGGGTGCAAGAATGGAGTGGTTGCCTAGCTAGGCTCAGAGGAACAGCTGAACCAGTCAGAGACTCACCACTGCACAATATGTCTCTGATTCAAGTATTTCTGAACCCACCTCACTGTTCATACCACAGACATCTAGTCTTTTGTTAAAAGGCGTTTTTCTTCTTTTCGAATGAGACATGCTGTATAGTTAGCTCAAAGTAAATGAGTAACAACAGTATTTTTAATGGAGATGAGTGAAATTTACTGTAGAATAACACGTACAAATGTTTCTAAAACAACATTAAAAACAGGAAAGCAACACAGATCAAAAGGCTCAGGGGATAAAACCAATCATCCCAGTTGCAACTGAGATTCTGTACTCCCACTTACTTTCCATGCTAAATTTCAAACGCTGAAAACGGGGGACTTTGCAAGAGGCTAAACATGTATTACCTCCTCGGTCACTCTGAATTTCTGAACAGCAACTTTTTCTCACCCCGGAGTCAGGAAGCACTGGGATGCACACGGGCTTCCCTGGCTGTTAGGGCAATAAAACCTGACGACTGGATGTCAGACCAGTGCCGGCGGCCCGGCCGGGCCCCGCGGGCGAGGAAAGGCTTCACGTCCCGCAGCCCACAAGCCCTGCTGGCACCCAGCGAGAGGAGGCCACGGGCCAGAAAGGCCCCGGGACAGCGCCGTGACAGGGCTGGGACCCCACCGAGCCCGCTCTGCCTGCCACCCCCGCCCGTCCCCTCAGGCCGGTCCAGGCCTCGCCCACCTCAACCACCGCTTCTGCTTTTCCCTGCCGCCACCGACCCCGAGCCTGCACTCACTCGTCGTCCTGCAGGGCGCTCTGTTCCGTGAGGGGCCGCAGCGGAACGCGGCTCTCGCTGCCGCCAGATCGGGCCTGCGGGGGCTCAAAACACAGGGACAACT
>VZTY01034113.1:521414-618860 GCA_013400935.1 Turnix velox | reverse complement strand
AAGTTTTAAAACTTTGGTTCTAAGAAAACACTTGGTCAGTTATCTCAAGGAAAAGTGGGAATGCTTTTTCTGGCACATTGCAGGTCAGAGCTCATCCCAGTAAGGTCTTAGAGCTGTACATGTAGTCACAAATCCAATACAATCCACTAAGCAAGTGCACAATTCTAGTTTTATTTTAATAGCAGACTTAGTCTCTCTCTTTTTCTCTCTCTCTTTTTCTTAAATCCTTGGCAAGGGTGCAATTCTTCAAACTGTTTGATAGAAATTATCTGCCTGTAGGTTGTTCTGTTTCTGCATGCTGTAAAATCCACTGTATCTTGAGTCTGGGTCTGCAATTCTTAGCATCCTCTGAGAACTGTCCACCTGTACCATGGTACCTTTCTTGCAGTCCACGTATACCAGCTGATTATTTAGGCAAGAAGGCTGTTAAAACAAGAAAGGGAATACTGAGTAAAAGAATTATTCCACACATAATTAAAAGACTTTGTGATTCAAGTTTATACATGCAAAACAAAAACAAATTGGCAATGAAAGAGTGCTAAACTTGGTTTATGCCAGGCACAGTAACAGACCAATACCCTCTTCTGAATTACCATTTATCATAATCTGAATGGAGCCCTGGTATTTTTATACCGCAGATGAACCAAATTTTGTCTCCAAGTCTAGCTGTTGCCTCAGCTGTACTGCAGCTTATTTCCCAAGACTTTAACAAGTTCTTTATTGCTCATAATTTTCAGAATGTTTTGGTTCCTGTTTGCAGTTCCACTAGGAGAACAGGAAAAGTCTCAGCTGTTAAAGTTAATCCTGATGTTGAGTTACCTACAGGATCCTTCTATATTCCTTTCCAAGGTTGTATATGTACTATTTCCTTAATTAGGAAAGTATCAACCTTTTATCTATTATTTCCTAGACCTTAGACCATGGCAAAACAGTGTTACTGCCAAGATGCTGCTATTGATGTGGCACTTGGTAGACTTGTCCTTAATTGCCTATAAACATGGAACAGGCGATTAAACTTTAGGCAAACACGGATTAAGTGTGGTTTGCATGTGTAATGACCTACATGTCTGAAAGTACTTAAAATATTACTCAAAGAAAAGTTGAGCTCTATCAGCTGGCTTTCCAGTCCTGCTGTTCCCCCATTTGAAAATCCTTCAGTTGAAGGATGTTGCTGAGAGGAAGGTGAAACAACCCCGGACGCACATACACTATCTTAAATGTTCACAAAAGAGGACAAGTAGTAAGCATACTCTGTGTATACATGCACACACACTAACACGGTGTACATATGCTCACTAAGAGCTTATAAGTGGACTGCAAATCCTAAAAACTCACTGATGTAGCTTCTTTTTCCAAGACTTATTTAAATCAGAAAATGAGAAGGGTTTTGATTGCTAAAAAATTTCCAGTTCATAATCCTTATCATAGAAGGTTCTTTTTTGTAACACAGATCTTTATTAAAAAACATTGTTTTAAAAAAAGGTTTCAAATCTGTGAACTAAATTTACAAAGAAGTCCTGAGGTTTAATGGAATCAGAGCTAAATATAAGCAGGAATTTTAAACACTTTTTCTGTAATTTTTCTTTTGGTATTGACATGATTTAAGCAGAATTGTTTATTTGTTCCTTATTAAACAGTTGAACTACTTTGAACAGAAACAATATAAGCCAAAACAGCCTGGATAGGAAGCATCAGTCACCCAACACGAAAAAGGAGAAAATGAAAAGTGACATTTGGATGAAGAGACTTTAAAATAAAAAGACATTTGTGACAAAGACTGTCTGGATTTCACCATTGAACTTTATGTGGCTTATAGTGAGCTTTCTTAGTACATGGTGATACTGGAAAGAAATGGTGTTTCAGCAATGGAAGTGTTTGAGAAAAATTATGCTCCATAAGTAAAAGTATGTGGAATTACTGATTATAGTATGTTAAAAATCTTGTAAGTTGTGCTTTTCACGTCAGCTTCAACCATTTTGTCATGCAGCACTTTAATGGAGGGTAGCCCTTCTGAAAGTGAATCCATTAGTCAAAAATGAATTTCAAAATGCATTTCTTAAGAAACTGAGAAGCCTACTCATCCTGAAAGACTGAAAATAGAATAATATTGATTCCTCATGTTTCCTATTTAATTACAATGGAATTCAACTTTTTGTTCTGACTGTATCTGTAAGTTTTTGGAAAATACTTTTTCAAAACAAAAGCTCTGCAGCAGCAAAACACACATTTTAAAAATTAATTTATTACTCTTCTAGATGGAACTGAAGAAAAGACACTCTCCAATTATGTTTCTAGTATGAACCAAGTCTGTTTGATTACAATTAATAAATATACATGTAATAAATTGGAGAACTCATATAAATGGCATTTGGAGTATGGCTTAGTCTGCTTATGGAACTATTCCTCAAAATAAAACAATGTTCTTTTCATCATTCACTTCCAAAGTAGGTGCTGCTGCTTTTTCTTTTTGTAGTCTAAGAGTACTTAATTGGTAAGTTATTTCTTGAGATCTCACTTAAAATATTAATTCTAGAGCCACAGAGGTCAGTTATTAGAAAATGAGATGAATGGTACTAGTAGAATGGTACTAGTACCTGATGTTGGACAAGGTTTTTAAAGTGGTTAAAAGTTAAGAAAACAAAAATATTCTCCTGAGTTTGACTGCAGGTAAGAAAATTGCATATGTTTACCTACACACATGCACAAGTTGGTTTTTTTTAAACATTTTTATCTTGAGCTTGATTTCTGTCTGCTGCCAGCTCATTACTGTATGGAACAGGAAACATTTTTGTTTGAATAGTGAAAAAAATTATTTAGGAGACTAAAGAAATAACAACAGGCTTACTAGTATAAAATGCTTTAAGACATAAGGAGACAATAAGAGCATTGTTTTGCTGTGAATATTCTAGCTAATCTTGTTTTTCAGAATAGCAAAGGCCTGGAAACAGACACAAAGACGGCACCTTTGTTGGAGCTTTGTAGCAGAACACTGGAATCCACTGCTTTTTCTGATTGACGACCAGAAAGACAATGATCAGGAACAGCGCTATCGTGATTGGAATTGTCACCAAGGCAATGGAGTTAACTGATGCATCTTCACTTGGGTGAGGTCCGCTGCCACTTCTGTACTCTCCCTGCAGATGACTCATGTCTGCAAAGCAGAATTTGTTAAAAATTATAAACAGGCCTTGACAATGAAGAAGGAGGTAATTATAAAGTCTCAGATGTGGATGAATTCACACTTGCCTGAAACGACAACTTAGTACAATTTAGATGTTCTATTTTATATGAATATCTTATACAGTGACTATATGAGCCAGGAAAAGGTCATCAAAAAAAGAGGAAATAGGACAGAATCTAAAGTGCATTAAAAAGCAAGTCTACAATAGCCTCTTGGCTTAGTTGAGTTCACATCATCTTAGCTGATCACAAGCAAATTCTCACTTGCAATTTAATAAATCAGCCTGTTTTTATATGCTGAGGGAGCCCAGAAGTCTCAAGAAGAAAGCTCATTTTTTAAAAAAATAAAAGCAAAGCTGATAATATAGTTATATGTGCATGCTCTCTCATTTGTTGAGCAGTCAGGCTGTGAAAACAGACCACTGGCAGCCTACTAGACTGTGGCAAGTTTTGCATGTAATTGCAAAGAATGGTAATTTTCAGTGACATAAACAACACTCCCACACAGTTTGTAGTGCATGTTTATAATCCCCAGCCAGGAGAGCTGTGGGCCAGCTACTTATGCCTTTAAGAAATGAAAATGCTGTAATTGAAATGTAAGTTTATGATTTTGTAAAGCAGTTACATTTCACGTATCCTTTCTCCAAGCTATCAAGCAATTGTATACTATGAGATCATCCTCAGACTTAAAAGAAAATATAAATACAAGTTTAGACAGTCCTTCAATTAGAAAAGGTTAAAGACTGTGGCACAGAGTGTTTCCCATACTCCAGAATAATGACTTAAGCAAAGGATAAATTTACATCCTTAGACAACTTCACCATGACAGTGAAGTGTTTCTGTTTTCTTTGTGATGTACAAAGGGCCCAACAGAAAGGCAGGGGTAGGACTTTTTAATAGGATATGTGATGGAAGGACTAGAAATAATGGATGTAAATTGGAAGAGAGTAGATTCAGGCTAGATAGAAGAAAGAAATTCTTTTTGGTGAGGGTAGTGAAACACTGGAATGGGTTGCCCAGAGAGGTTGTGGATGTCCCCTCTCTGGAGGTGTTTAAGGCCAGGCTGGACAAGGCACTGAGCAGCCTGATCTAGTGGGAGGAGTCCCTGCCTATGGGAGGGGGGCTGGAACTTCATGATCTTTGAGGTCCATTCCAACCCAAATTATTCTATGATTCTGTATGTTTTCCTGGGTATTTTAGCAATGTAGGAATGCCAAATGGATCAAATAAAGGTCTGTCAATTCCAGTGCCCTGACAACAGCAGCCTGCTTTCTATTTTTTTTGTGCCAGAAGAGACACTGAAGTATCACTCCTCATTCATAATCTTATCACATTCTTAATTTTATAGAGCTCCATCATACCAACACAGATGTTTCTTCCAAATTGAAGCTGGAATGACAGTGAGACTGAATTGCATAAATATAATTTATAGACTGACTCATCTTCAGTCTAGCCAAACTACACACAAGAGTACTATACTAGAAGAATATAACCAGATAACCACCTTTTCAAAGCATTACACAGATGCTACCTGAATGGAACAAGTAGACACATTAAAACATAGGAAATAAAGTCATTCCTAAGCCCAGTTTATACCAGATCTTACCCCTGTGAATGTGGATGATGTCATTTTCACTTGGTGTTGGCCAGTTTGGTACTTCAACTTCCATGTTGGCTCGATGATTAGTCTTCTCAATGGGGATGTTAGTAGGTTCAGGTACATACATCTCTGTGAAAGGAGATAAATGTTTTTATCCACAAATTACAGGCAGCTTAACTTCCCAGGGCTGCTATTTGTTTAGAAACATACTTTGCCATCTGCAGCACTTTGTGCCACAAATCCTTTAATTTGTTTCAGAATTTTGTGATACTGAACAACGAAAACACAGAGGGAAGGTAACATCTTCCCAGCTGATCCATAAACTGTCACTGCTTGTTTTTATGCCTTGTACTTTTAATAATCCTTAAAGTAGGAGAATTGCAAAAGGGGGCACTGGTGAATCTCTCCACTTGTCCTGCTGGAAGTAGTTACTGGCTAACTAAGATGAAATAACTCCTACAAGTATGTCAAGACTCACATTAAAAACCAATTACAATTCTTATGTTCCTTGTATACCTAGCTAAGAAAATTTCTTACTACTTTTAAACAAAGTGGAAATGATAAATAAAACAATGCAGTGGTTGCATAAAACACATAAATGTTAATAACTGATAATCTGCAGAGATGTAAGAATATTCCTTTTCTTACTTCATTTATGTATTTCCATAACCTTATGAAAAGACACAGAACTGGGACAAACAACTCATTTTTGAGTAAGCGTTAAATTCAAACTCTGTATTTGCACAATATGCTTAGATGTTAAGAACATTCATTTTCCTGAAGTCTAACCATCTGTTGTCTTCCTCATGGGCTGAAGTTCTAAAATAATTAACAAACATTATCACCAGTGGTGCAATACTAGGATTATAACAGCTTGGGTTGTTCTGTCACATTACCTGGACACATGGGACAGCAGCTTCCCTCCACATTGATGGGTTCAGCACAAGGGAGGGGTGGGCAGCTGACAGTGGAGCAGAGAGTCTGACCCTGCAGGCAGTAGCAGTGTGTGCAGCTGTCAATGTCCCAGCGTTCCTCATCTGCGTATGTTTTTCCATTGAAGTGGCAGACCACTTTCTTTGGGACTGTATCTTCTGCCAAAGGAAAACAGAGGTGTGAGTACATAGTAATGGCCAATTACACACACAAATCTGATTTCCTCTCCAAACACAAAAGCAAACACTAGCTGCAAAGAAATCACAGCTGTAGTTGAAAGACCTCTTCCACATCTTCTGGAAAATCTGTGTTAATAAAAAGTGAAATTTCTGCTCCTTGATTAAGTATGTAATTAAACTAAGCTGCTGCTTCTCTTTTTTTTTCATTAAAGAGGATACAGGACAGATGATTGCAACATGGATGCAAACTGGAAGAGGGTAGATTTAAGCTGGATGTAAGGAAGAAGTTCTCTACTGTGAGAGTGGTGAGACATTGGAACAGGCTGCACAGAGAAGTTGTGGATGCCCCCTCCCTGAAGGTGTTTAAGGCCAGGCTGGATGAGGCATTAAGCTACCTGGTCTAGTTGGAGGTGTCCCTGCCCATGGGAGGGGGGTTGAAACTAGCCGCACCATAATGCTTTTCAGGTCCCTTCCAACCATTCTATGATTCTATGAAATGATGGTATCAGAAGTACTGTGAAAATCATGAAAACATTAGGCTGGATGGCAAGAGCTAATCTCAGCACCACTTAGTGCGTCGATTGTTTATTATGGCAAAGATCCAAAAAGGATCTGGTCCCTATAACTGCATCAATAGAAAAACCACAGGAAAAGGGCAGTGACCAAACTCAGTACATTTTTTCCTGGTTAGTATTATATACATTAGAAAATGGTGCGATCTTAGCACCATTTGTGCTAAGAAAAAAAGTGAGGTTCCAGAACACTTTCTCCAAAGACTGAAAACTGTAGAACTAACATATTCTCAGAGAGAATACAACACAGTACATAATACAGACCTGGATTCAATGAAGCAAGTAGATCTTTGGAAAACACTTTAAAAAAATCCCCCAAAAGCTAAGCAGCATCTTATTCTTATCTTAGGTGCTCACGACCTTTTTTCTTCTTAGAGGCAGAAATTATTCTGATGAAGCATGCTGATTACAAGAATTTGAATATTAATTGAAATAAATGTTATGTGTGAGGTAACAATGAAATTTCAAAGCAGCTTCTTAAGCTGCCAGAGATAAACTGATTTAACATTCAGAGATTACATGTGTAAATATTTCAGAATTACGTCCCAAGTATAAATAAAAAGCCTTATTAAATAATTTAGCCATCAGTAAAGGTATTAATTAGTGACAATGTGATAGACTGACATCAATTGGAGTAACAAGGTTAGCAGCCAGCAGACCAGTGCAGCAGAGCTGGACAGAATAAAAGCAACGGGAGATCAGTAAGAATTGCTGTTGTGAAAATACAAATAGAATTATATGTAATGTTCCAGAGGTGCTTTGTATGGAGGCGTCACGGCTTCCATGGCTATGTATGGTTCTCAGCCTTTCCAAGTAGAATATTTTGTAAGTGAATATAAAAGTGTAGATGAAGAAGTACGTGAAGAAAAAAGCAGTTGCAAACCACAAAAAGAATGTTAGGTTCTTTAAATGACAAGCATGTTGGCATACAGACCCAGTAGAGCCCTGTGTTGGTCAGAAAGCAGATATGGCTGAGGAGAGGGTGAGTGGCACACAGAGCAAGCAGCTCTCCACTGCTCATGACCTCTGCAGACCTAAACTGAGCATCCCCTCCATTTGTTCTCAGGGCTAATTTGCTCCCACAGCCCAGCTGAGAACAACTTCAGCTCTGTGGCTGGTCTGGCTAGAAAACTGAACTTTAATTTGTCTCAGGCTTTTGCAAGTTGGTAAAGGACACACTGGAATTTAATACAGTTAGCATTTTTAGAAAAATGAACGAGGGTGAAATCACAAAAGCAGTGTTGCATTTTGAATCTTGACAAGAAACTTTTAAGTCCTAGTACAGTACTAAGCCTCATGTTCTCACTCCACTGATGTGATTGCCCAACTCTGCATACATTCTATATTTTTTAAACATTAAAATGTATTACAGATTAAATCAATTTTTATCACTGCAAAGTCAATCACTGTAAGAAAAGCCTGCAGGAAGATAGTTGTCGAACTTTAACCCCCCCACATTTTCTTTGGAAGACAACAAGAAAGTAGTAATATGACTACTACTAAGTAGTAATATGACTACATAGTATTTTCCTCTCAGTTCCTTTCATCAGGAATCTAAGGGTTCCCAGGGCAAATGTACATGGCATGGTAAGTTTTCAGGAGGATATTTCTCAACTCTGTAGGCAAATTATATCTTCCTGCACTTCTGCCTCAAAACTACAAATCACAATCCTCAAAGCTCCCTGTGTAGATTTTACTCTCCAGCAGAAAGCATAAACTCTGTCTCCTCAAAATAGAAAACACGTATTTTGATTTGGAAATAAGACTTTATTCCCAAAAAGGGAATAGCAAATTATCAATTACTTTTAACTACTCACCAATACAGTAAGGACAGCATTGTCCCTTTCTCAAAACAGGTCTCTCACAGGATACTGGTGGGCAGGACTCAGAGTAACACCTAATCACACCATCCATACAAACACAGCTAGTGCAGACATTGGGCTTCCAGGACTCAGCTGTCAGAAAAATATCTCCTTCATCATTTTTGCAATAACTGGGCATGCTCTCATTGCTTGAAGAAGAGGGCTGAAGAGGTTCATCTGTTAATATAAACAGATTAGGTTATTTAACTCACAGTAGCCAATTTCCCTAATGTTTCCTCAAAAGAAGGTTGACTCCTGAAAAACGCAATGAAATTCCAACACATTGGCTTGCTACTTCACAAGAACTACAAGACCCTTCATAGAAGTTAGTCAAAAAACAAAAGAGAGAGAAAAATGAGACAAAAGGATAACAAAGTGAAAAACAATCACCACCTGGAAGCAGCCCCTCAAAGGCACTCTGAACTTAATGGTTGAATTGTATATAGGAATTCTCCTTAGTGAAATTAAATTTTAAATCTAAAACGTAAATCTCACCATCTCCCCTGTGAGTTCAGATCCTTGAGTGATGCAAAGCAAAAAGCTATCATACTGCTCTTGCCTTCACTAGTAGACTTATTTGAGCTAATTATAAGCTCTTGAGAAACAAACAGAATTTGATAGGGCTACAGCTTAATGCCAATGGGTCTGCTTTAATTTTCATGCTTTGATGTCAGAAAGACTGTATCTGCAATGAAGCAGTATCCTAACGGACATTATGGACCAAGAAGTATGACTCTATGTGCAGAGAACTTATAAGAAAAGGAGAAAGAAAATAAACATTCATAAGGGGATTGAGTCCAGGTTCTCAATCTCACTAAGTTATGAGACAAATCATTTGTTCACTGAAAATATTTTATCACAAAGAGAAAAACACTCCAAACCCCAACAAATATCCTATAGAAGAAATGGTAAAGCCTAACTTTTGATTAATATAGTAAAATTTTTAGTTCCTGCTTTTAATTAAGACAAGTATTTTCTCAGTGGATTTACATATGATTCTTAGGCTTGGAGTAAATTTCCACTGCAGTGAACTCTTGCATTTGCTATGTAACGCAGCAATTTATGTTGGTTTGTAGTTGCATCTCTTTCCTTAGGGGAAAGCAAATCCTTTTACCTTCTGGACACTGTGAGGTAGCCTAGGAGAAGTATGACACACCTGCTGGGCTGGAATGCTTTGATATTACTCAGTTGCCTTCAAGTTACTCTCAAATCATACCAAGTGAGGGTAAAAGCAAAGAAGTATTTTTGAGAACCAATCCCAAATAGACAAGATAGTAATAAAAAAGTTCAGAGAAACCAAGGCATGTCGAAAGGAAAAGAAACAAACTAATATATGACTAGCACTTTGACTACTTCTGAAGCATCTCTAATCCTACATATTTCCATAAATGAGCTGGTGCATATTTCATAAACTTTCTAAGAATTCTGGTACTTATCCAACTCTTACATTATTAGATTTCCTTAAGGAATTTTTTTCAACCTTTAGTGCCACAATTCCCCTTACATATATCTTTGCACGTTAATTAGTCAAGTTCTGCAGCAGAAATAGAGGACTGCAGGCTCTCACTCCAAACAACCAAGTCTGCACATACTGAAACATTCAATACCTGCACTGTACATCCTTGGGCAATCAGAAAGCTGATTGTCAATATGTACCTGGGCACTGGGGACAGCAGGAGTCCTGTGTGCGGGTGGGGTTTTGACAAAGAAGAGGAGGACAGACTTCGGTCTCACAAAGGACACGTCCGCTGTGGCATGTACATTGTGTGCATGAATCAATATTCCATGTCTCTCCTTCTATAAAATATTCCCCACCAGGAGCATGACAGATTGATGGACTGGTGAGCTCTGGCTTCTGCACCATTATTTCATCTGGTAAAAAACAGAATTGGAAGACATGCAAAATCAGAGCTGACCCCAATGATTAACAAACGTATCTAAGATTAATAATTTTTGTTGTTATTGAAAATATTAGGAATAATGAACCCAGCTAGAAACTGAAGCTTTTTCTACTTTTGTCCCTTCTGAATGCACATCCCCATTTCCCATGGAAAATGGAAACAATATGAACAGGAAACAATTTGAAAATCAGGCTGAATAAATACTAGAGATTATAAATCACAGATAACTTTGAACATTCTTGGCATTTCAGAAAAAAATCAAACCAACCTGTGGTGCAGGTATTCCAAGGGACATCGGTCATTTTCTGAAAAATTGTACTGATCAGTTTCTTAACTACTAAATATTAGCATCAATGCAATTCCTACAAGGATGGATAAGCATGCTTCTCATCTGGGATTATGGAAGCCCAGATTCAACTGCTTGCCTTTTAAGTTTCCCAAGTGACATGCATTTTCACCACTTAAAAAAACACAACATAATAACTCAAAAGAAAAACAGAATTACCCACTCAAGCTCCTAAAAACATATAAGCACTTAGCATTGGTGGAAGTGCTTCATCACTTTGTTCCATTAATAAATAGTAAAAACTCATGTTTACAGTGACTGTATCTTATCAAATGAACCTTAATATCTTTTCAAATAATTAACTGCATTTCCTCTACAGCCCTGACTGAAGACTCTAACTCAGGCAGATTAAATAGATTTGACTTCCTTTAAGTTAAGAAAGGAAGTGAAATTGTTTCCCTTCTTCAGCTTTAGTGACCTTTAACTACTGGAGTATTAAAAAAAATGGTGAAATTGTCTTTACCTTATGGCATTTAAAAAAAAAAAAAAAAAGAAACCTCTTCTGCACTTGGAAAGTATTTAAGCACTTACCATCAAGAACAGGTTATGCCACTAACTGCACCCTCATAGCCTGCTCAGGAATGCTTTGGAATCCAAGCACATCCCCACATAGGGGGACAGTAATGGCAGTCACAGCTGCCAGCTTACCATGCTGTTTGCTTTAGAACTGGAGTGACACCATCTTTTTCCCTGCACTGGATATAGGAATCAAGATACCTCACACAGAAGCCACGAGTTTTAAAGTTACATGCTTCAACACGAAGCTTCAGTCTTTTAAGTGATACTGTCCTTCAGCTTGTATTCAGCCCATCTAAGGCTAGACAAATAAGTGCAGTGGCTGCGTTAAGCACTAAGTGGCCTCAAGTTTCCTGTGCTACAAATGGAGGAAAACGAATTTACATCACTAAACCACTTTATGAAAGTCCCTCTCATCTTAATTACAAAGATGCCTAACGTGAACATCATTCTTATTCAAATAACTTGGTTGAAGACAGGAAAACTAAATGGATAGCAGCTCCTCGAGTCACTTAGGCAGGCCAAAGGTCACGAAGAACACGTATACTCCTTCCTCTCCACATTGGTAGCACTGTGGTACCTGTCTGGAGAATGGCATTTGTGCCCTTTGCTCTTCGACATTGCCACAAAGAATTGCCATGCCACTCTGTTTCTTCTTGTTTATGAAGAATGACAACTAGAAATCAAGGAACCTGACTCTGGCCCATCTTATTCTATTGACAAAGTATTGATAAAGTTGCACATTTCTTTCCAGGAATTATTTTCTCTTTAACTGACAGGCTTATGCTGTGCTTTTCCTACTGTTTGTATTAATGGGCCACATACATAATTCTGTGGCATTTACCTGAAGTGACACAGCTGCTCTGCTGCCTTCTCACTATTTGGTTTTTTTTTTCAGCTGTAACAATTGATTACATTTTATGCCATGGCATCTGAACTCACCGTGGCAAAGGCAACACTAATTATTTTTTGCTTATTTTCCAAGTCATCTCCTTTGCATTTAGTTGCCTGCAAAGTCATAAATGGTTGATAATCAGAAAAGCTCACTGCTCCCTCACCAGCACTGATAGTGATGTATCACTAAAACTAAATTCTGAATACAAATGTACAACTGGTCTGTTCCTAACAAATACACACTCTGAAAAACCCTAGCAGTTAATGGCTTTCTAAACCTTACAAGCTACTTGGAGCATTTCACAACCACTGTCAACATCCACTTAAAGCCTCTTAATATATAGAGACACAGTTGCAAGGAATGCTGTAGTAGTCAAGGTGAATTTTGCTCTCTTGAAAACTAACTAAATATGGAAATGAACGAACCACTTTTTTCCAGTCTGAAGAAAAACCTGTGAGAGCTGCCACTTCCTTGTAGATAGGTTAATAGTGCTATTCAAAACCAAGCACATCAGGATTTCTAATTATTTCAACTGCCTTATGACAGACACATTCAATTGATGTCCTCACAGCCTCACAATTAAAACTGCTTTCCTATCTGCTGAAAGCCATGATATTTATTTAACAGCAGCAGTGGGGAATCAATGCATTGCAAAATCAAATAAAATCAAAACTATGTTTCTAAAATAATACAAAACCTCATCAGGGGAGAACCAAACCACACTAGGATTAATATGGCTATATTAATTCATACCCTTATATATGCAATCACTTTTAAAAAAATGCTTTTTCTGCTCTAGTCCTGCAGAAGTTTACACGGAGCATGACCTTGCTAACACAGAAGCTAGGTGACTAGTAGCAGCAAAGATGTCCAACAGAGAAAACTATGCAGATATTTTATCACAAAGGAATGGACACTATTGGGTAAGCAACTGCTATTTTGTATGAGAAATGAAGGTTGTTGGTGCTCAGAATGATACCCTGATCACATCCCACAAGAGACAACATATAGTGAGAAGACTGGTACTGCTTATCTTGTAATGATCTTTCTACAAACTGAACATCAGGCTTATGAATTGATTTACCTAATCTCATGTTCCATACAAAGTTACACAGTAACTATGCAGCAGTGCTGCCAAAATGAGGATTCACTCTTCCCTGTCACTTTCTGAAAAAGGATCTGGCTGCTTGTTTTGCCCCAAGGATTTCCTGCTCTTCACAAAGATTTTGAAACGGTAATTGCTTATATCCTGCCAGTGCTGTCTTTCCATTTTAATATTTATAGTAAGCATCATGAGCTTCATTGTTCCTACTTGCAACATAACTTCTAATAAAGTAATCTTTTGTAGTTTTCATATTAACACATTACTAAAATTGTATTGGAATTCAACACCGATTATACTTAGCTTTCCCAAAAAATTACTAAAATAATAACTAAATATGGAAATGAACGAAGCCTTCTCTCAGAGCACAGAAACATAATGTTCAATTACTTAAGATATCTGTCTTAACGTTTACTCCTTGGAGAGGTAGTGCAACACACATCAGGAGATTAATTTTAATAAAACTCTACTTCAAATTACAGAATGGGAAATGTCATGGCTTATTATATTATTTGCTATTACAGGTAAGAAAAAAATATGTGTATTAGTATGTATTTTCTATTATTACTAATATAGACAAAAAACTTTTTCTAGTTCAAAATTTTAAACATGTCAAAGATTAACATGTTTGGACCCATAAATTGCACATGCTTTTAATATTTAAGTTCTCATCTTTCACAGCCAAGATCTTAATGAAAGCTACTCATCATGTTGTATTTTGGCACAGAAATCTTCATTCATACCTATTACTGAATGATGCATGAGATCATTTTCATGTGTTAGGAAACACAACAGCTGTGAAATGAACCCCAATTACACAACATATAGAAGAAAGCATGTTACCTGGGCATGATGGGCAACACTGGCCTGGATGTATGGTGGGGTTGCCACAATTAGGAACGGGGCAGGTGATCAAGGCGCACATTTCCCGTCCATTATGACAGTAACATTCCCTGCAGCCATCATGCCAGCTCTCCTCATTCTCATGTCGGCGCCCATCCATTGACAGGCAAGAGCCTGTTTTAACAGGAGGCATGAGAGAAGCGGTTTCTTCTGCACAAAATCAAAGGAAAATGAAGTTTCCTATAAGCATGTGTTGCTTAGGAAAAAAACCCACACTAACTTCATGCCTGAATTGCATTTATTTTTAAAGCACATGTGGGATCAAGTGAATACTAATTCTAAAACTGACAAAGAAATAAAGTTAACAACACACACAAAACAGTTAAAAGGTACACTGATGGTACGATGAAGCAGAATGTATTTCCTTGCATAATAATTTTTCTGTTGCATCTATATTGCTTAATCACACAAAAATGCAGCACTGACTAAATAATATGTTTAAAAAAAGCAACAGTGGAAATAGAAAGCATGAAGCATATCTAAAATGAAATACTTAAATATTAGAGTACAAGATTATCTATAATGCAAATATCTGATAGCAAGTAGAATATAAAAACATTTACAGGAGTTAAGGATGGTCTTATATTATGAAAAACAAAAAGCTATAAGAAAGTTCCAATGGTATCATGCTGAAAATATTTCATAAAACACCTATGAAAAATTACTGGTTTACATCACTATAATAAATGAGATGTTTGTAAGAAAAGAGCTCTGATAATTTTATCCCTCATTCCTAGCTTTTTCTGAGATAAGATGACAGGAGCTTGGACTATTGCACTAGTCCTCAGCCAGAACATGCAAGCAGTTGGTCTAGGGAGGATAAAGTCTCATTTGTATCTTAAGAAGTATTTAAGTGCTGCAGGACTCAGCCTCAATATATTCTCTGTTAATCAGCAGAGTGAATTTGGAGCCAAACACTCCCTCACCCACATCATTATGATGATGGATTTGGGATCAGCTGACTTGTTTTCACTGGTATGTCAACCTTGTTCACCTAACACTTACATATACATGAGGCTATTTGTAGTAAGTTTATTTAATTTTCTGTTTAAAAAAGGATGCAGAATGAAGATTTTTAGTAAGGGTTTTCTGTTGGTTTGTTTTTTGTCTTTTTATTTTTTAACCAACAAGTAGGTCAGTACTTCTTCATATGTAGCAGATCTGTCAAAGGTGGCCTCACAAGCAGATGGTACAAAGTTTGATGTATGTTAGGAGGATACAAATCCAATACACAGAAAGGACATTAGCATACCATTTTGTAAATTAAAAAGAAAAGCCATGGAAAAAGTATCCTTTATGCTATTACACAAATAGAAATACTGTGAAAAAATATTTTTGTTTAGTCTCTATACTGTTATACTTTGGGGTAAGATTATGTAATAATTACTAGTATCACTGGAATACTGTCCTACATTAAAAGTATTATTGACACAAAAAAGTTACACTTTTCCACTTCCTGAATAAAGATATAATCAAGCTCTTTTTCCTGAAATACTTCATAAAGTATGGTCCAACATCTGGAGAGAAAATCTTAAATACATTGGCAACTACTCAGAATTCACTTGCAAAATTGAGATTACTTTCAGTTTTTAATTACAATTAGTACAAAAGATAAGACTTAAAAAAGAAATGGAAATACAAAATGGCAATAACTGAATAACTAGAAGGTTGGTTCAAATTATCTGGGATTGCAGTAGCTCACAAATGAAAATGAGTCAGTAATGTGATACCACAGCAAAGAAAGCAAATTCAATCTAAGATACATGAGCACTGTAAATTTAAATGCAGTAGCAGTATCTCTACTACTTTGAAATTTTTGCTATTGCTAAAGTGCAATATCCAATTTTTGAACTGTGATGAGAGATGAAAATAACTGGGTTTATTTGACTTAGGACCCGCATCCCCCCAAAAAATCACCAACAAAAACTTAAGGGACTCCGGTTTCTACCCTTAAATATTGCAAGAATTCTGAAGGGAATGGTATTTATCCATTCCATGTGCCTCCCAAGCCAGGACAAGAAGTAATAGAAAGGGAGACAGAATAATTAGAAAATTTATTAGAAAGTGTCACATGTTGATAACCACAAGAAAATATTATATTAGAGAGGTTTGGGTTTTTTTGAGAGTGAAGATTCTTAATAGATTAAATCTTAGACAAACATCTGTCTAGGATTATCCAGATACACTCTAATTTAAGTGAGGGCAGAGAAATGGACTCTCATAGTTCCTGAGGACTACCCCAGCCCTGTACTTCAATGACTCTGCTTCTTTTAATCCTAGCATAAGCTATTTCTGACAGAAGCAATTCAGAAAGTGGAGCTAATTCACAGGCAGGGGATTTATTCATCCCTTTCTCTTACTTAGGGATTTAAGGTCGAAATCTTAACAAGGAGTCACAGATCCCACAGAACATACTGGTGATTGTCCTCATTATTCTTGGACAAGTTGCTAATGAGGTGATGCTGAAGTGATATGATCATGGCTTGGCAGCATTATGAACAAAATACTACATACACAGGGATCAAATTATTTTCACTAAATATTTCTGCAAGTTTTAAAATCCATCCTCATTGAGGAAAAGAGTCAAAGGTATGCATACACACCATAAGCAACTGAAGAGTTGCATCTGTTTATAATCTGAGATGCAATCTGGCATATCTAAGAGAATGCTGTGCACATTCCATCACATGAAAAGTGTGCTGATTGTGAACATGGAGACAAATGACAAGATAAGTGATAAGACTTCTCTCAATGTGACTCTACTCGGCAGTTTGCCTTTATTTTTTTCAATTTTTTGTTTCTAGTAAAAGTCCTATAATGCAGCTTATGACACTGAATTCTCGACTTCCTGTATCTGCAAGTCACACTGACATACATCTATGCCATTTCCTTTCTTTCTTTTGTTAGAGGTCTCAAAGGTTTTTTATAACTGTCTGCAATGTATGAAATCATGTGGAGTAAACACAGAGTTAGATCCTTCTGATTTATAAAACTGCATGTTTGCTTTCAACTTCACTACGGAGAGTGACATCCAGTCTCATGCATCCACAGCTCTTCTTATTGCATTTATTAATTTTTAAAAGGAAAAGAAATAGCTGCTAAAAAGGTATGAATAGAGTCATTATACAAAAGAAGGAGGAATACTCATACTTGCTGGCCTACAAGTAGAAATTAAAACACATAAGTAAGAAAATAAGTGTGGAAGCGTGAAAGAATAGTTAGAATCACAGGTTGAGCACAAAGTTATAAAATACAACATGGAGATGAGAAGTCTGACAGTCAGACTTATATGAAACACAAGCTGAAAATACCTTGAAAAAGAGAGAAGTTAAAAGCAGCACAAAACTAAAGCAGGCAACTAATGAACCTCCGACGTGGTGGTTTTAAGTTTGGGCTGTGGCACGTGTGAAATCTTCACTTAAAAATACCCATTCCTGGTATTCCTGGTTACTCTCTGTTCCTCCAGATCATCTGAAGTGCCCAAGAAACAGTTCTTTCATTTTAGGTGGTGAAACTTAGGTTACTTGACCCTTGACAAGCTTATTTCTAGTAGTTACTTACTAAAAGCCTAAACTAATTTTTATTAATGATAACAAAATGAATTTGAGACTTTGTAATGGGATACTAAAGCAGAGCTGAGGCTTTCTGTTGAAGCCAAGATGAACACAGATAATAACATTCACCTATAAAACAATACACTCCTTTGAGTAAAGCTGAACCAACTCCCCCCCCCAGTTACCATATTTAATTTCTTATACATTCTGTGCAGTATTCCTTTTCTTTTGCTCTACCTTACAACTGCTTTGAAAACAAGATTTAATTAGAGGTGGGAATGCACTGGCACGTACCTCTACACTTGCAGATAACGCAGCCATGATTGTTCTGCTGGAAGCCCATTGGACAGATCTTACCACAAGGCATGTCTGGGCATTTCTTACACCGACAGATTTCACAACCATGCTTGTTCTTCCTAGATGATAAAAACAAATTTGTAAAAGGTTAGCAGGTCACTTTAAATATGAACACATCATAATCTTTACAGCAAAAGCATCATCCAAAGAAGTGACTGATGGAGTAAAGAAAATGTAATGTCATCATCAAATGTAACAATAGGTTCAGTAGGTCTATGGGGTGTAGAGGGCTCCATTCCTGGCACGTGCTCCCTCCATTTGACAGGCAAAACTTCTGCATTTGGTACTTCTGAACAATAGCAGATAATATGTGCTTGAGATTATTATTGATTATCAACTATTTTTTCAAGAGTAAAAGTAAAAAGAATAACTTCTAAAACTGTGAAGAATTGGTTAGGTAGGAATCTGTTATAATTATGGTCTCTATACACAAATGACTATTAGCTGTTTTCTTCAAGTACCAGAGTAGATTTCCTTCCCTGCATATTAAAACTATAGGGAGGTTTCCAAAAATGTTAAATAAGCAGACACCACGCTTCCTTGAAAACTAGCATGTGGAATGCCAATAAACCATATAAAAAGCAGCAGACAGACAGGAAAAATGGAGAAGTTTTCAGCAGACAGAGCACAGAGAATTGAGAACACAAATGCTTCTAAAGCTTCCAGGTGGAGCTAGGCAGGAATCTAGAGCACCACCTGACAGGCTTCTGACAATCCCATACTCAATATTTGCTTGCCTTTTTTCTTTTTCTTCAAGAAGACAGTTAGTACAATACTAACTTTAGGTATAAAACCTATACCCCTTTATATACAGATAAGAGTAATTTTCTGTGTCTATCCAAAATACAGGAGGAAGAAAAAAAATCTCTAATGAAGAAGTTTAAGATAAAGAGGAGGGGAAAAACCCAAGAAATGATATTTAAGATTCTGCTGATACTTATCACTCTAATGAGGTGGCCCACTGAAATTGGGAAAAACATTTATTAAGAAACTGACATATCCCACACTGAATACTATGCCATTAAATGGATCCAAGTCGTGTCCCCTCCTCCCCCCCCCAGAAAAAAAAGTTAAAGAACAACAATCTCTGGAAAGCCTGACTTCAAGTTCTAAAAAAAATGATTTAATGTTTAGTTAAAAGATGAGGAAAACTAATCTGCAAACACTAGGATGGAGCATGAAGACCTTTCTGTCCCTCTATTCATGTATTTATTTCTCAGTCTCAGAAACCACAGCCCTTTTTATGCCAGAATCAATGCTTCTTTCCATCAATACATAGAAATTTCAAACAGTGAACTCTTTTGAGCAGGATTTTTCAGAGAGCTGTGAAAAAGATTTGGTTTCTTCGAAAATGCACAAACTCAAATTTTCCAATTACTACCTTTTGACAGTCATAAAAAATAATAAACAATGATGAATAATCCTTAACTTCTCAATCTTTAAAGTTTTCTGTAATGCAGTTTTACAATGTTTTTTAATGCCCTGGACTGGGGAATGCCTGGACAACTCATTAAATGGTCCATAACTGGTATCTGTGAGTCAATGTCTCATCAGGGTGTTATTTTATTATGCCTAGGAATTCAAATAGTTGCAATTTCAAGATTCAATATTCACGCTTGTTAACTTCAACTTGTTTACTGTTTTAAATCCTTCTCACTAAAATACAGACACTTTCCATTTCTGAAGATCTGAGTTTCCATTTTGAAGTGTATTCTTGGTAATTTTTGTCATCCTCAGGTGTTCAAAATGATCCCAGTAAATCTAGGAAATAAACCCTGTCTTATTATTTTCATGTTCATCATCATAAACCTTACTATTTTTCTGAATTTCTCATACTGTTGTGTGACAACATCACACAATTTTTTAGACACTACCTGCTTCCCCCTCAAGTTTAGAAAATCACTTGGATTTGTGCCTGAAATTTTTATCCTTGAACAGATTATCCTTGACATATGATCAACACTGAAAAATGCTTGCACCTAGGACCAAAACATCTCTCTGTTTAAAGTGCTCTTGCAGCTCATAGACAATACTCAGGCTTCTTCCTAAGCTTCTCAGAAACTGGAGATGTCAGTTATTTATTACAGGAAAACGTCCTCACAAAATCAATGATTTGATCCATTTCTCTAGTTCAAGCTACAGCCATCTATCTTTTTTCTCTTCGATTTTCATTCAGAAGACTGAACCATTTCTGGGTAGATAGCCAGCATTAATGTAAACTTGAGGCATGTTCACACTGAAGATAGCACAGACACCTTTAGAATTCCCCATACAATCAGCTTGATTACTATTGATGCACACCACAAATTTATTAACAATAATCACCTTAAGAATTTAGGCATATGTATCAGCAGGATTATACTCACAGATCACGCACAGTAAGGGAATTTCTAGGGCTAGAGGATTGCACACAAGCACAGAAAATCAGTTTATTAAAGAGCAGATTATACTAGGTTCCATTCTTCACTTCTGGTCTTTGCCAATTTAGAGATCTCCCATTGAGGCCTTGCAAAATAATGCAGGTACATCTCTCCTAACATGCAACAAGGGAAGGCCAGTGGAATTATTTCAAGTTTTTTTTTTATTGTTCAAAATAGTATTATTGATGACTCATAGTGGTGTGTCGATGTATAACACTTAACACTGCAGGTCCAGTTTTACATAGGGATTTTCCTTTTTCAAGTTTTAAAAAAATTCTTTAGAAAACCAATTAAGTCACATTTATGAGAGAGCATGAAAGTCAGACATCTCAAGCAAATTAAAAATTTTGTGAATTAACTGAAGTCGATTATTACAATCATAGAATGGTTTAGATTGGAAGGGACCTTAAAGATCATCTAGTTCCAATCCCCATACTATGGGAGAGATACCTCCCACTAGACCAGGTTGCTCAGTGCCTTGTCCAGCCTGGCCTTAGACACTTCCACGGAGGAAGTTCACATGGAACAGCTGACTTCATTGCAAAACTAACAGTACTGAAGTGGCACAGAAGGCAACAGTAAAGAGAAAATTTTGCTTAAATGTAAGAAAAAATCAGAACTGCAGAATAGAAGTGTAAGTGGTTAGAGACATAGTTTAGGGCTGGTTTTTATCAGAATTAAGTTGATGGTTGGACTCAATGATCTGATAGATCCCAGCCAACCTCGGAAATTCTATGAGTGGAGCATCTTTACTGAAAGCTAAGAAAGAAAACAAGTAAATACTACTCTTTTTATACATGATTAGGTCACTAATGAGGCAGACTGAAATCAAAACCATTACTGCCAGTCACACTAACTTAGATCACCCGCTCAGGAAAGGAAATCGACTGCCTTAACTTACCTTAAAAGATTATTCCCTTTTTTTCCCCTGAAGATTCAGAGATTTGAAGGTAAAAAAAACATACAGTTCACCACAGGTTATTAAAACCTCTACAGTTCCACTTAAGGCTTTACAAATACATGGAATAGAAATAAAGACCTAGATCTTGGAATGAATAAAGGTATTTCTGTACAGGTCCAAAAGTGCTATGACAAAAGACATTAATTAGAGCTTATTTCATGGTTTTCTTATATTTAAACTTCTGAATATGTTAAAGGAGATGGCTACCTTATTTATGTACTCATAATATTAAAATGAAAAAAAATTTCCTCTTCCAAGCTGAATGATATTCAATCACACTAAGTAAACAGTAAAAAAACCCCTGTAGTTCCTACCAACTGTCTCAGCTATTATGCAAACACATGCCTGCACACGATCCTTGAGCATTAGGATGAAAAGTCATCTCAGATTCTGCCTTGATAGCTTTGAGTTATCAACCCTGCTACAGACAGTAACTTCAGATCTACAATATGGAAAAACATAAACCCCAAGACATAACAGCCTCACCATGTCCTTTAAATATGAGCTAAGATGATTCCACTGAGTTTATAAATCAATTTGAAAAAGCAACCAGTAACTGAGTGTTGTTAATGGAAATTGGGTTTTAAAATACAAATATGACACAGCTCGTTGCTCGCAGCTCACAACTTCACTCGCCCCAGATGCTTTCTAAACAATTCTGCACACATTGTACTTGTTTTAATTGACTTCACTCCTTTGATCCTTAATGTAAGCAGCTTTATCCTGTCTATAAACTGAAACATCCATCCAGTCATTATTTCTGCTCAATCTTTCACACTCCTTTTGTTCTGCTACCCATTTTCAGTCACTCTTGCACCTTTGAAGCTGTTGGGCAAAAGTTCTGGGGATGAAAAAACTGACTAACCGGAGCCAAGATTAATTCTGTATTTCAAGTAATAGGTAAGATTTTGTTTTTCTGGACTGCTATTACATGGGTGTTTTCAAATTACACCACGGATGCATCAAGGATACAAATCATCATCCTTTCTATGGAAAAAAAGGGAATCTGTTTCAAGGCAAATACCCTTTTTCCCCCCAGAGACTGTGTATTTGTACCATTACTGGTTCACGTGATGTGGTCCTGCTTTTTTTTTTTTTAATAGTAATACCACCTCCTTCTCATTATCATGTACAATACAGGAGTGGAATGGGCAATAAGAAGGAGGTCAACCAAAAAACTGTAATACTTTAAGTGAACCCTCCCACTGAGGCTAAGAACAGCATGAAGATTAAATGAAGGTATATAGGCTGGTATTGTTATGTTTTGGTTTTTTTCTCCCTTTACTTTGGCAACACTGCTGGAGAAAATACAAATTGTTCACTGGTACCCATCTAAGAGTAGAGCTGATCAAATCTATGAGAATGCCACATTATTACAGCCCAATTTTTGTTTCTCTAAAACCTCAGATATCTATCTGACTGTTTGAGTTCTACCATATTTTGACTCCTCTTCCAGATTTTATTAAAACTGTGTACTAAAAGAAGGTCACACAATGCTACAGGCTAGTGTTATAAAGGCCTGGGACATTTCATGAACAAGTGTCAAACAGAACTCAGAAATGAACCAGAATTAAAGATGTAATTAAGAGTTGTAATGTTAATAAGCTTCATTACAAATCTTAAGAAATTACATATGAAGTTTATCTGAAGACCGCTGTCACGAGATAGAAATGAAACAGTAAAGAAAAGCAGCAAGTAATATAGCATGGCCCCATCAGCCATAAAAATGATCTGGAGCACCTCTCCTGTGAAGACAGGCTGAGGGCTGGGGTTGTTAGCAGCATTCCAGTACCTAAAGGGGGCCCACAAGAAAAGTGTGTGGGGTGGACACTCTATCAGGGAATGGAGAATTCAATTTTAAACCAAAAAAAGGGAGGAAATTTAGATTAGGTATCAGGTAGAAAGTGTTTACTGTGAGGGTGGTGAGACACAGGAACAGGCTGCCCAGAGAAGCTGTGGATGTTTTTTATAATATTAATGAAAATAACAGAAATTAATAGAAATGGTAAATATTTTCTTTTATGGAAAAAGAACTCCATCAACAACAGACGTCTCAGGTTTTGAACACATAAACTTGGTACTGTTGGTACCATTCTTCACAAATCCTCTAAGTAACCATGAAGAATATCTCACTAAAACCAGTATTAAAGCAACCTTGAAATATTAGAAAATAATTTGTATAAAATAAACAGGCTATAAAATGAAAGGGTATCATAGCAGAAGACGCAAACTGAATTCCAAAAACCTATACGGAAGAGGCATAACTTGTAGCTTTTTCATCTTGATTGTAAAATAGTCTTAAAAAAAATATTTATCACTGCTTTGCTTTTAGAATCTGCTGGTTTTTTTTCAGTTGCTGTTTGTTAATCTGTTGATCAACATATATTTTGAAGAATACTTTAATCTCACTTTCAGCAATGAAAGTGCTATATTTTCTATATTTTCTCCTGCTTTGCCAGAAAGTAAGCACAAGCCTACACGCCTGGATTTTCAATATGTACAGGGATTGTATTAAATATGCTTTCAGAATGAGAATACGTACAAGTATCCAAAGGGACAGTACTTGTCACATACAATGGGTTTGCACTTCTTAGGCCGTGGTCGACACTGGCAGATCTCACAGTTGTGGATGTCGGTCTGGAAGCCGAAGGAACAGTCCAAGGAACAACCCGAAATGAGGCCGGTGCACAGCTCCTCTCCTGCAAAAGGCATGTGCAAGTTAACACAACATGAAATTTTTTTACCAAACAAATGCATCTTAAACAGACGAAACCCTTTTACTTTGCAGGCAGTCCTTACCTTTGGGTTAACCTAATTTTAAAATATTCAACAGAATAGTCAACAGACCCAATCACATGAGCAGAAACTACAGGAGACTACAGAAACTGATCCAGTCAAGAATTCAAGGAGCATTACCTGGTATCCTAAACTATCATGATTTTGTGAACAGACACAGTAAAAGGAGCCCAACAGCTATGACTCTCTTATCCTTTTAATGAAACATTTAAAATAACATATACTCTCAATATATTACATGGATTTAATAGGTTTCTATTCAATAAAATGCATTTTTATTTCTCTTGCATTTATTTTAAATGGGATGGAAAGGCTATCAACTGTTTTGTGATTAAGACCGGTTTTTTAAAAATACAACTGGAATATCCCAATATATGATCTAAGGTAAGAGATGCCATACTAAAAAATCTGTCTCATGAAGTCCACTACCATCTTATGGCATAAGGGAGATGTTGGAATGTTGGCACCTCAATTTCTCCAGTACAGATAAACAATGTCCGTTATATTCACTCTCAGGTGAATTTACTATTTTAAGAACAGTTTTTTTTCCTGCTCTTCTCGAAAGAAGTGACAGAAAGATGTCTCTGGGATACAGAGTTCATTTATTGGTTACAGAGGTGAGAAGTGATAGAATACAATGATTCTTGTTGCACTAGGGATGCAAACCACATTATTATAATAGCCAAAATAGCCCAAAATACGAAAAGAGGGGAATAAAACTGAAATTCTATCTTCCCTGTCAACTTTCAGAGTGATATTTAAAAGATGAATGAATCTTTTTTTACTTAAATTCTTTTTCTTCTGTTTTCAAAATGTAGCATTTAAGGCAGCAAAATATGAACTAAACTGGATATGGCTAAGCTAAGTAGAAACCACACTGATAGTCATTTGGTTAAGAAAGAGTATTTCTTAATAGCTCAGAGTTAGACTGAAATCTCAGAGAACACTGACAAATCCACTGCCTACATCTGGGGTGGAATTTGTGCATACATGCACACTGCAAAATAAGGGTCTTTTTATTCCAGAAAATAGTTCCCACTTTAAGCAGGATGAATATAATCAGATTCAGAGTTCCTAAGTCTCTTATTTTAAGCTAATTTGGTGTCTGACACAAAAAAGATGCAAGTTTTAAAATACAGAATACCAAAAAGGAAAGGTCAGATTCTTTTGTGACCAATCTGGAGGTTGTCTTTGTCAGAAGAGCTGCAATGACACAAGAGCTAAGCATTTACTCTCAAGTAAGACCAACCCTTTGCATAGTAATGATAATACTTAGCTTAGGTTCTTGCTTTACTCAGAGAGAAACACACATAGAAAGATCTTAATGAAAACTTACATGGTTTTGTATGATAGATCAGGTTGATCTATCAAGAATACTGGATCTTTTTAATACATAGCCTCTAATGCCACTTTAAAAACATTGTAACACCAAGGAAACTCTGATTCTCTTCTCTGGTAAAGAGTGATATACCTATTAACAGAAAGAAAAAGGCTTTCCTTGAAGCAAGTTAAAATAATGAGAGCTAATCTTTCAATCAGGAGCTTCTACAAACAATTACTCCTTGACAGCATGAAGTGATAATAAAATTAACTAAACTTTTCACTGTATGTGACTTTGTAGGTTAGTCATGACTTTTAAAGTCATATTGGAACTTTAAAGAGAATGTACACAAATGCTTATCTAGAAGGAAATATCTGCAAAAAGAATTAAGTTCATTTATGACCTCTGATGTAAGTTATGATATCTCCTGTTGATGATCAGAACTTGTCAGTGATTAATCCCAGAATTGCACAGGCTGGATCCATGAGAACCATTTATTTTCTGAAGTATTTTATCACTGAGATGAAATGTTTAGGTGGCTGTTCACAGGCATCAGGCTCATGGTAGACAGGTCAAGGTACAAGAAGGTACAAATGCTAAAGTATGGGAGAAATGAATGGGCATTTTACAAGAAGTGAAAGGAAGAGCTGAAAATAGAATGAAATGGCAACATTACTTTCACTTAGTGCGTTTCTCTATCTTATTTGTTTCCAAATTATGTGTTAACAATAGCTATCAAAGTGCAACAACTGAGTTTTAGTATGAAGTTACAGAACACAGTAAAATAATGATTCCTCGGAATCCAACAGGCAAATATGTTTTTGTTTTCAGTCTTCTGTTTTGACTTGTTAGTGAAACTGCTTTTCAGGGACACAAACCAAATTTAGGTGTGACATTAACATGCTTTATTAAAAGGAATAAGTTGTCTAGAATGCTGCTATACAAGTAACTTATGATGCTAAATATACTTAAAAAGTGAGCTGACATACTAAGCAGAAGATCCAGTCTTAAGGCAGTATTTTCTTTGCTTAATGCTATACAAAGTGAGTTACCCTCAAAAGAATTTTCACATTGTAAGTGGCCAAGAAATGAAAAGCTCTTCAGAGCCTTGTGGCAGATGACTGACTAATCATCACTGGCTCTCGGGAATGGACACTGTAGAGCATGCAAAATATCTGAATTCTGGCTTTGTTAGTTGTACAGGGAAAACATGCTGAAGTCAATAAAAATCACTGTTCACACCTGACCTTACTAGTTCCCTTACTAATAAGTCCCTTACTAATAAGTAAGTTCCCTTACTACTAGTTTCCTTACTAATATGAGGAAAACAGAATAATCTCCACAGACCTCTGCTGACAGTCTTTCTAATAAGAAGCTAAAAATTATGCCATCTAAGAATCACAGAATACCAGAGTGGAAGGGACCTCAAGCATCATCTGATTCAACCTTTCTTGGCAAACAGGACAATAGGATAAGAGAAAAAGAAACTCAAGTTGTGCCAGGGGAGATTTAGGATGGATATCAGGGAAAATTTTTTACAGTGAAAGGGTTATTAAGCACTGCAAGAGACTATACAGGGAAGGGATTGAGGCATCATCCCTGGAAGTATTTAAGAGACAAGTAGACACAGCACTCAGAGATATGGTTTAGTGATGCTTTTTTGACAGGTTGTTGGTTAAACTAGATGATCCGAAAGGTCATTTCAAACCTATGTAATTCTATGAAAACTTCTTCAGGGTATGCCTGGATCCCATCAACCAGATAACTTATGAAAATACTAAACAGCATTGGACCTAGTATTGATTCAGGGGACCCCAGCTGTGACTGGTTGCCAAATGGAAAAAGAGGATTCATTTCCTGGATGCAACCTGCTGGAGATGAACCTGCTCTGCAGGAAAGTTGCTCTAGATTATCTCCAGAGATTTCAACCCTCGTCATTGTATGATTCTGTGCAGGTTTCAGCTTGGGGTGTCATTTGTGCCCACACGAGAGTAGCAACTGATAGCAGTTTGCACTCTTGACAAACTGTGGCACCTTCTCAGCAACATCTCAGACCTGAGCTTCCAGAAGCCAACATACCATTTGTGACTCCCTGTCAGGCCAGTAAGTACATGGATGCCTCAGTGTCCTTTAGCAGTGAGTCATCCACAACAACTACCCATAACTTCATTTTATGATCTTCATGTTCTACTAGTACAGTAATTGTTGACATGATATCCTACTTTAATTTCTGATAGTATGAAGTAACAAGCTGTGGAGATACCTTTTAAATAGTTTTTGAAAAAACTTCTCTATAAAGAAAGATACTCTTCTGAAATGCAGAAAGGGACTTCTGTTCCACTTTCTGACTTCACATCTAACCATCTATATTTCTCCTACTGAAACATTATTAAAAAAATCACAATTACAGGCAGTTCAAACTGCAGTACCATCTGCTACACATGATCAGCTTGTCTGCTACACAGACCTATTGAAAATCCTAGTTCAGCATTTTAAACTGGATATTTTTTCAGAAAATGGACAGAGAGGACAGGAAACATTTAAAAAACTAATGTAGAAAGAAAACTACTTTTCAGAAATTGAGGGAACTATACTATGCTCCTGCATGTCACTACTGCTCTAACAGAAAGGGATCAAGCTTCTGATCACATAGTACAAACCATCTGTTTAGTTGTTATGCCATTACCTAGGGAACTAAACTATTGGTTAGATAAGAGAGGACTAAAAACCAGAAACAGAATTAAAGGGAAGCTTAGGGAAATACTGGGCTGAAGAGTATAGTTCTCCTATGAGAGTAGTAGAAATATGTTCATTAATTGTTCTTATGAAACATGAAAAGTCAATGGGTTCATGTCAATACAGAAAAAAGCAATCCTTCTAAACAAGTTAACAGGAGGGCTCAGGGGGATAAAAATAGTGAGGTGACATGTAATACTGAAAACATATTAAGTCATGCAGCCCAAAAGGAATTTGTGCTATGAGCTTGGAGTTCAGGTGCAGGTTATTGGTTGATCTCAGAATGATACTGATGTGATACAACTTTATGTTCCTGAATGTCTCAGGCTAATAAAACTTTACTTTTACCATGAATACTTAGCTTTATAATGTGAGGATGGACACTAGCTGAAATATCACTCAAAACTCTTGAGTATTTTCAACTGCATTAAGTACAGCAGAAGACCGGGACAATGATGTCTTCAAACAATAACATTATTAATATAGCCTCAGGCTAGAAACAATTGCTCACTTGAGGACAAACATGCATCAAATACTGATAGCATTGAAACCAGTCCCTAGTACAAGACCACACAGTTTTCTTTTCCATGTGGAACCAAGACCACAAAAGTAGCACAACATCAGGTACCACCACATCCACATTTTCCGTCACAGCCTTCACTAGACCTCACTATACTGGCCTATAGACTTTAACCTCTCTGAACATTGTAGTTCTAGGGAATACTTTGTTCTGTAGTTCGCATCTATCGTGCTGTTTTATGCTATATATTTGCTGACCCAGATATAGGAATATCAAAGTAGTGGATTTATTTGGATCAGTTTAATAAGATGCTGTTGGGAAAAAAACAAGAAGGGAAAGACCAACTGATCATGAATTAATCTTCCAAAAAACATTTTTGAATTATTAATGAGTGAGCAAATACTAGCACCAAGGTCCCCATCTTTCTTCACTCACTCACAAACAGTTTGATACATTCAGATGATAATAAAAAAATCCTAGAGTTTCAGAAGAGCATGATGCTGCTCAAGGGAATGGAACATAAAGGATGGGACAACACTCCCTGAAGGAGAAAATTTTAAGAAGAGATGATTACCAAGATATGGTGGGCTCTACACAGCCCACCACACACTAACCATATGGTGCTTTAAAACTCCCACTGAGTATTTGATTCTCAACATGAGCTGTTCTTTTAAAAGGTTGTCAGATGACTTTAAGACCAAGCCATTGATTGCTCAAGGAAGGAACAATATGTATGAAAATCTACTATAGTCCATCATTCAAGCAGCACAGGAGATAACAAAATTCTGTCCCAGTACATGCGATATCAGCAATCCTTGCATTTATGAGGATTCCCTCAGTAGTCAGTTATTTCAGATAAATGCAATCTATCCTTCTCAGGTATGGTTTATCTCAATGTATCTCAAAAGGAATCATGATTCTTTGGCAGATATTCAAACCACCAGATACATGACTTATTATAGATTTCAGAATGTTTTCATCCCCACCTTGTATGAATCTATGAATATTTGTCATGTTATGAAGTATTGATCAAAAATCAAACTGAAAAGTAAATAAAAATTAGTTCTATGGATATTATGTTTAGTTAGGTCTACAAAATGTCTTCTCTTTGAACTACTAATAGCTTCACTGCAATTCCAGTTAACTTATTTAAAAATGTGACCTGTCCATCTCTCTTTTCAAATATCTGTATGACATGTAAAAAAATATAAGCTCTTATAATGGGATATGTCTTTTTCACCAATGTCCTATTTTCCTTATGGACACATTGATAATTGTATTATCAAGTCCAAAAGTCACCTTAATCTAGAAACTTCTGAAGATGCATTCTAGAGATGCATGGCCTGTAGAACCACTTTTGTTTTTTAATCCTCTAATTCACAGATAAAAAAATAACTGTCAGAGGATACGAATAGATAACTTGACAAGAACAATGCCAGTATTTCAACTTGCCTTAGACTGGTGCCCATTTCTTTTTTTGAAAATTTGTAATGTGGCTACAAAAAGCTAGCTACATACCTTCACCATCATTATTTTCTTGATGCTGAGACTAGATCATACCAGGAGAGCTGTTTCACAGTACCTTTATAATTAAGCACTCCTCAGCCGTCCTCTTGGTGTGGATTGCTACTGCTGGTTAATCTCCAGGGGTGGGGATCTGGGGAGGCAAATTTATGAAGGAGAAAACTAGGTTACTTATCAGTAACTGGAATTCTCTGAATATATTGCCTCCACAGATCCACACTAACCCTCCCTCCTTTTGTTAGAATTAACTCATGACTCACAAAAGCTGGACAAAAATGAAGGGAGTGGGCACTGTGATTCTAGAAAACCCTGTTAAAAAAAATAACCTCATGAATCCACTGAAGCAAATTACCTGCTTGGATACTAGCTCTATACAACTCTAGGATTCAGATCAAAATACATGACTTGATGAAAATGGATTTGCAGCAGTAGTATCTCAAAGGTGAATTACTGAAAAATGATCAATCTTCCATAAACCTTCTAGAGCATATTGTGTTTTGTTTTATTTCATAGGTCAGGTCAACTGAAGGCTTTATCTGCTTCTATTGCATTGGATGTAATGCAAATGTATTGTTGTAACCCTCAGAGAATCCTGCCAAAGACTCCTAGTGATCAGATACATGAGATTTATTTGGCTTGAGCAGCTCACAGTCATTTCATCCTCTTCAGAGAGAGCTTCCACTGTCTTCCAAATGTGCACTCGGAGTTAATATTTCTATTCTACTTTGAATATGTATGCCAAATTTTCCATTTTGCTGGGGTCTAATGTATACTAGCTACTCTCTGTCATATCACATCCTTTTTCTACCAAATCTTCAAAATTATTAGAAAATCTGAGAAAGACTATCTGAACTGTATTTGTTTTTATATCTTTTCCTATCCAATTTCTGGTTAAATCACTAATGGGAGATAATCATTGCTAAAATAGAAAAGTACAACCTGATTCATACTGTACTTCACTATTTCCAGGAATTTTGTATCAGCTGAGTAGTACATTTTGTATTATTAATGTGTATGATTTGTCCCATGTTGGCTTGATAGCAAAACAAAATATGTTAAAACTGAAGGTGTTTTGAAGTGTTCAGAAGACATTCCTGAGTACAAACTCTTTACAGGAAGAAACACTCAAATGTTGGCTACAACGAGTTAGGAAAACTCATCCCAACCTTTAACTCTAAACTGATTAACAAGCAGAAGAAAAGTAGTTTAAATTTATTCTCCTGTTGTAGTCCCTGCCAAGTTTTCATTAGACTTTTTCCCATCATCATTCCATACCGGTTTTCAGAGGCTTAACTTCTGTTTATAGGCAGCCCATAGATGCATCTTCCTAACTTTTCCCAAGCCTTTTAATCCTGTTTTAGTCCACACAACTAAACCAAGTCCTACACTGCAAAATTCCACATCAGCATTCAGCTCCATTTCATCAGTTATAAATGGAGATGGTGTGACTAGCCAGAATATTTGAGTCCACGCTACTTATGTCTTCTAGCAAAGTGAATGACAGTACCTCCTCCTTTTTACTCCATGGTAGAATATATCTTCTTCTCATTTAAGGAAAACACATCAGCACTTCCAAAAATATTTCTCTATCTATATGTCTGGGGGATGGGGTGGTTTTACATCCAGAGAACTGTGCAGACATGTAAAATATGGCAAGATTTCTTATTTTTAAATAGTGACTTTATGGTTTCTTTGACATACAAAAGAGACCACAACACTCTTGTTGTGGATGGTGACTCTTCTCAGCTTTCTTCAGTTGCATTTCTCCATAGGCAGTCTGGAATACAATAAATTGCATGACAGTTGCATATTGTAACTGCACAAGTGAGCTGTCTAAATGAAGCAAACAATTTTTTAAAATTCACAGTAATGCTCTAATTTCATTCAAGATTTGAAAGGTTAAAAAATATTAAAGCCATACATGCTTACAGTAATACCTCCAATAGTATTTCACAGTCAATTCTTTTGGGGTAATATGCTATAGACCAAGTTGCAGGAGATATTTTTTAAAGGCTTTTCTTTTTCATGGACGTACTACAGGGAATAGACAAAGACAGATAGATGGAATAAAAAATACAGGCCCACACTGTAGACTCTCTCCAAAGAACGATTTAGTGTCCAGCAGCAGCTATTAGTTTTTAAATCCTGTATTGCTGCAATCACAGCAGGCATTATTCAATATGCCCCTTAGTTGTCTTTGGAGCAACAGGAGTACTGTCTCACAAAGAGACGAAGACCAATCTTGTTCATTCCCTTCTGTACTCCTTACAAAAGAAAAAGCCTAGACACTCCAAACACAGTAGGAATTGCTGCACCCTACAAGTAATAATCTCTCGCTTATTTACTTTTTTCTATTTGTTCTTGTATCAGCTTACTTCCACTCCTCCCTCTGTAATGCATGTAATGATTTTCCTACTGTTTCAGTTTTATTCAGGCTATTTTGCGGCAGTCGTTCCTATATCCTGGATTATACTTCATTTTATCCTCCTGTAGCACTATTTTGGCTTCTATATGCTTTCTGTCATCATTCCTATTTCCTCCATCTCTGCACACTGGAACCATCTCCCCATATCTGTCTGTGCTCTCTCTACTTAGATCTTTTTCCACTCTTCTTTTACAACTATGGTCTGCCACTGCTTTTCTTATTTTATTTTACAAAACATGTTTTCACTGCATACTGGTGCAGTATGTTTTTGTGTTCACTGCAAAAAAACAGGAAGAAGGATAAAGTTCAAAGAAAACTATTCCTACTAAAATGGTATTTGAAAATTATCTGCTTTTCTTCTTTCATATTCTGGAGTAGGCTTGAGTAGTTTTGAATAAACTTGAAAGTTTACAAGTTACAATAATACACCAAAGAAATTTCATGACACTGTACTAGGCAATTATTTCCTACAAACCTGTTGTAGTGATTTCTGACTACAGGAATGTAAATTAAGGCAATAAGGAGGAATAATTTACATCTTAACTCTAAGACCTTCCACTTCATCATTTTGCTTTTACTTGAAGTACAATGAATCTTCATCAGAAATATTAGATAAAATAGAAAGAAAGGAAATGTAATTGGAAAGATATTAGGAGCACCAGTATATGATAACTTCAAATGGTATATGGGCCTCTTAGTCAGGCACTTTGGCTCAGATGAGCAGCTTAGACCAGTAAGAAATGAGTGGTGCAGTAAAAAGGTAGTTATGTTCCTTTAAGTCCAGATGAGTCTACATGAGTGATAGATAATGGACATTCCAACATTCATAGCAAGCAATATACAACTAAAATACTTCGGACATCAAAGTATTTAGGATCTCAAAACTAGCACAGTACATTTTCAGCACAGTTGATGTAAAACTTCTTTCTTTTCATTGCTAATGCACTCATTTGTCCAGAGCCTTGCAAACAGGACATTACTTGACAGAAAAATTCTATTTCTGTCATTTTGACTGATAACCACCAAGTGATGAAGACTTCCAATCTGTTATTTTTCTTCACTTCATTAGAAAATAAAGGTTCCCCCTCTCTGAATGACTGAAGACATTTCTAAGCAATTTGCAATTCAAGTTATTTAACTGAAAAAAAGAGATGACAGACAAATGATACTATTAAGTTTGTTCCAGACAGTTCGATACTGCAAAGTGAAAAATTCCCTTAAACAGAAAGGTTCTTAAGCATTACTTAATCAGAAATACTCCAAGCAAGAAAAGAGACTTCCTGGGATGTGGTATGTGTACTGGTGCAATCTGATAATCTTAGACAAAAGAAATGACCCTTTGGAGTCCTGAGTTTCCAAACTAGAGGAAAGGACTGGATGCATAGGCACAGATGAAGGGACTTGCTGAGCCCACACTCTTTTTGCTTGTGTCAAATTCCCCAATCAATTTGACAAACAATAAAAATGAAGGAAAATCAAACTGCAACATTAAAAGAAGAACTTAGAATTAATAATTTTTTTCTTAGGAGGAACTAAGACATTCAAGTATGAGAAAGCTTGGATGAAATTTATGGAAAGTCTCCCTTTCTGCAAAAACAATTTGTAAAGGTATATTTCTGTGTTACCATAATGACATTACTGCTTGCCATCTATTTACCCATTAACATGTCTTGTCCTTCATCCTATGGAAATAAGAAGGGCATATTTTTACAGGAAAAGTTTTAAAAAACAGGACAAACTGTCTTCTTGCTCCTATAGCAGATTACCATTGCAATTCTATTTTGCAGCAGTCAAGTTTTACTGTGACCCTTTGTACTGGGGTCCTCTGAAATATTCACATTGGTTTAGAAAGTGGCTGAGAATGAATGGACTGAAATCAGAAGAAAAGGAACACAGTAACACTTCAGCTGTAAAAATCTCACAGACTCCAATGAAGCTGCACAATCACAATAAAATTACAATGAGAGTTTGAATCCATTGCTAAGCTGGGCTGGTAGGCAGAGCGGTGCATCCCACAGTTGAGACTAATACTCTTAGGTGTCTTTCGCTAGGCTATTCCAACAACCAACATGATCTCACTTTATATTTCATCAGTAAATCCTGAAATTTATATTAAGGAAACATATAGAAAATACATTTTTGGTATGTCACACACAAAGTATTCATGAGGCACAATGATTTACCTTGGAGAAGAAATAGATGTTAAAGACTGTGTAAGTTCTCAAAGTATTACTTATATGCAATATAAATGTAATAATGTGTTGTGGAAATAAAATTATATGAGGATACGTTTGTATATATACAAGCAGCCCCCGCTGCATATAATTTTCATACCTTTCATTTCAAACTCTAAATTTTGAGGAAAAAAGCTGAATTGAAAACAGGCCATTTAGCAATAACTGTTTTTGAAGTTTAGATTCTCTTAGACTTTAACTTACACATAGGAAAACAAAACACAGAAGTCTTAACAGACTTCTCAAAGTCTGAGTAAATATTAAGTTTCAAATTATTATGTCTTCTACCTTATTGTTAATTTTTACCCAAAGTCAGACATTTTATGCTTGCTTTCAGACATATTTTAAGCAAACATACAAGCAACATAAGAAATCAGGAATTTCTCCTTTCAGGATGAACAATTATAAAGCACATATGTATGAACACAACATAAAAACAACATTAAGAATGGAAAACCTGGCTTACTAGCACTTTCACGTACAGCTTGATAGAAAAGCTACAAGCCAGTGTATTTTTGTATACTCACTAGTTTTGCACTGACAAAGGCGGCAACCGTTTTGGTCCAGTTTGAAGCTATAGATGCAGTCTTTTTCAGTCAAAGTGCAGTTCACCAAGTTCTCACAGGTGGGTGGACCTATTGTGATGTATGTTGGCTCTGAAAGTTAAGAAAAAAGAAAACAAGCATGTTTCAGATTCCAAGTTCACAAAAAAGGCATATCGAACACAAAAGTGAAGATAATATTTTACAATTAATTTTCATTCTGATGAATATTCCTGGCACTTATAAACCAATTCAAGATAGATTTAAAAGTGATGTACATTCATTACAAAAGTATAAAGCTGCAGAAAATGTATGAAATACTAAATGAGGAGAAAATACATTTTTTTGGTCACTATGAAATCAACTTTCCTGCATATGCAGTTTAAAAAAAGAACATAAAATACTTATCTTGCCCACTTTTCTCCAAAAGAATTTAATCAAAACTTGACACAGCTTTTTCTTTTTTTTTTTTTACTCTCTCCAAAGTTCTGTTGAACCAAGATGCAAATTAAAGCCAGTGACTCAGTAGATCAAATCTCTCTCAATGTGAATAAGACCAATTCTACTGAAATTTAAAGGAAAGGAGACTCTGAATACTAAAAGGATAGAATCCATGTAAATGATGGATCCATTTAATGTCCCACACTAAAACAGTATACATTGCTCATCAGATAATGCTTTTTGAGGATGATACTACCAATTATTAGATATTTATGAACAGCATAAGAATTAATTTTGGAAACCACTTAAATATGCAGGAGTATGAAATTTGTTTTATTGTACCCAGAAACATTAGTATGGTTTAGCAGACAAAATTGTTTGAATGAAATAATATCCAAAGTCTTATGAAAATAACAAGGAACCTCAGTACTACCATCATAAAACAGGAAACAGAAGGAATGAAACACCTATCATTTGTTGAATGCCTTTTTGCTTTGTGAGATGAACTCCAGCATTTAAGAATCTAGAGGTTTTTTTAAGAGCATTATTAACATTATAGTAAGCACTCAGGAAACACAAATTGCATGAGTTTTAAAGAAAAGTGAGTTTTAACTGTTTCAACTGTTTATCCTCTTTTTCCATTTAAAGAAATGAAGTCTCATCAGTGCAATAAACCCTAATATGTTTTACGCAGCACACACATTTTCATGGATTGGAGGTGGCCACATCTGGTCATATCTCATCTTCAAACCCAGCATAATGAAAGGCAGATTTTGTCATCCATAATTAATCGCAGCTAGTCTGAGTTTACTACTCAGAAGTCAAATAGGTGATTTTACAAATTTATTTGACTTCTTCATTTCTCAACTCTGGGTTTGCATGGAAGAGTAACCATAGCAAGCAATGTATTTGAGAATCCATGGACTGCCAAACTAGGCTATTTTTAATCTCAGTGAACTCTTCATATTTGTTTTCAATTTCATTCAGCATACTATCTGTCTAAACTGTATTCATGTCTCATATTTAACATTTGCAACCTCAACAAACCATTAGTTTAGAAATCAAAATCATACTGACATATACCAATAATATGATATATCCCAGAAACTCCATTAATTAATCCCGTCTGTTCAGGACTCAATATATAAGTTAGTTCTGCAAACAAACTGACATTTAGCATCTGGTGCCTATTCCAAATAGCCTCCTTTCTTACTTCTCACCATTCCCTAACCAAAAACACCCTAAACATGCAAAAGACCAAAATACAAGTACCCTGAAGCTACATTTAGGTTTCTGGTCGGTCAGCCCAAGCCCTACTCAAATGACAAAAAAGTCACAGTAATGCTTATACTTTTAAACTCGCTACAAATCCTATGGATCATGAATGCAACCCAAAGCAAAGTTTGCAGACATTAACATGAGCTGGAGAATGGAAGAAGACTGTAGTTTACCATCTCACAGCAGAACAGTTAGCTAAAACACATAGTTTTAACATTCCGCAAAAACTCATTGCATGGTGAAATGTAGGTTACCATCCATCCACCTAGGTGTAAACTATATCTAGAAAGAAACAGGATTGTGTTTCACCTCCCATCACTGGAGTTCCCTCCTCATGATAACTTGTCTTTAATTTTAATGGATACTTTTCATGGTGCCTTTTCAAACCTCTACTTCTGTGTTTTGATGCTCTTGTATTTTGGACACACCAACAGTACATTTTTTTGCTCCATTGATACATCCAATCCTTTATTCATGGAGGTTTATAATTCTGTAGCCTCCCACTCTTGTGTCTGGTCTCAGCATCCTGAGAACTTTCAGACAAGTTTACAGAACTGTTTTTTCTCCATCAAGTCCCTAAAGGTAAGCCCTGAGATACAGCAATTTTATATGCATGCCTGCTTCTCAATGAGCTGCAAGCAGAGGACAAAAGAAATAATTTCATTCCCTACCCCCACATGAGCAAAAATGCAGCCAGAAAAAAAAAGTAATAAAAAAAAAGCAGTCCTTTTCAGTTCGCTAGACAAGACTCAACAAATAAAGCCAGCTCTGCTCTGCCAGGCTTCTGGCTATTTGAATAGACAAGCAGTAGCTAAGCTTGAAAAAGCATGTACCATGGTGTGATCTGAGCTAGGCTTTCACTGTTGCTCTTGGTGGAAATGTCAGAAGATAGATCCAGTGCTCAAGTGCACAAACAATGGATGGGAAAAAACGGGTGCTGTTTCTGTCTGTGTGCTTTACCAACAATAAAACTGTATCACAGAAGGGAGAGAAAAGAAATGGAAGAGGACTGGAGAACGTCTGAACGAAAACAATGGATTTTTTAAATAAAGCACTGATTTTGCTGATGTCAAATGCTTTTATATAAGGTTATATGCATGTTTCTACTAGAACATTTTGCTTCCGTATACTCTTTCTGAGCCAGACAGTTTCTATGTGCAGATGATTACTAATTTGCCTGCTGTGCGGTTGATACAAATCTTTGAAATAAATTTTTTACACTGCCATATCCTTAAATAGAACTACAAAAATTTTCAAATGCACACACAGTGGATACTTCAGCCATTGGTGGTCCATCATCTGACTGATCCACTGAAAAACAGCATGGTATGTGATAAAAAGCCTGGATCTCATTCATCCCAGCTTGAAACCAAACTGCGTTTATGGGGAGAGAAGGGCAGTGACATCCAAGCACTACCTGGTGCAGGCTTTGTCATTACTGAACCTCCATCAGCAGTACAAACACAAAAAATGGATGTCACAGAAACCAAAAGAAGTTATCAATGTGGGATAGACTACATTTCTACCATTATTTTTCTACCTAGGATACTTCTGTAATTTCAACAAAACCAATCCACAGACCCCTATTTTCTGATTTTTGAGATCTCACACTTCTGCCATGTGTGCCAAAACTTGTATTACAGAGAGTAAATATTTCCCTCTATTAAAAAGGTGAAATACATTTTGTTGAAAAGGTAAAATAAGTGCATATATATGTATAAACACACACAAACATGAACAAAGGATGGCTGGTCTGGTCTAGTATTGTGCCTTCTATATAGATCTTGTTATACTTTAATGAGTACTGAGAACTTAAGAGAACACTCAGCTGAAGTATACAGAAATGGAGAGAAACTGATGACTCAAGTTTCACTAAGTCCAGGGGAAAGAGAGCTTCTTAGGATGAGAATTTTCTAATACACATAGTTTGACAAATTAAAGTTATAAAAAAAAAAGAGATAATCAGAATTCACTACTGGTTGTTGAAGCCATGGAAAACAAAAGAAATTTTTAAAAAGTAAATGTATTGTAACTTTGTTGCCTTCTACTGTTTATCTGAAAGGCAAAAGCCACTCGCTAAAGGTATAATTTTTCCTTCTAACTTTGGGAATTTCATTTACATAATTCTTTAGTAAATTTTAGAGAGAAGTAAAAAAAATAATCTTCCCAACGGCTGGTACCAGAATAAAAAATTTTACTCACATTTCTATCATAACCTTAGTTGTTCAGAATCTAGACTCTGGACACTGTAATGATATCAAAAAACCAGGAAGGATTCTACTTTACTGTACTACTAAAAAGCTACAAGTATTATAAGAACACAAAATGTTCACTTTTTGCTTGTAGGAAGGATGAGCAGAACATTTTCCTCTGCATTATCAGAAGCAGAGCCTGCAGGTGAAGGGATGTTATGCTTCCCCTCTATTAGCACTTGAGAGTCCACAGATGGAGCAGTGACCAGCTTTGGGTTCCTAGGAGACCAGGGACACTGACACAGCACAGACCACCAAGCTGGTCAGGTGCTGAGCAGGTGGCAATACAAAGGCTGAGGTACCAGGCCTTGTTCAGCTTGGAGAAGGAATGCCAGGGGACCATCCTACTGCTGGCTCCTGCTACCTAATGGGTGGTTTGAAAGGCTACAGGGTTCTCCAGGCTAGGAAGAAAGGCAACCAACATGAATATGAACGTGGGAAATTACCACTTAGTAAAAGTTTCTTTGTTCTTCTTTGCAAACCACCTGCGTGGTAAAATCATGACATATTCGAGAAAGGTTTTGTGATTTCTGTCCTTTAAAATACTTAAAAATCTTAGAAAGAAAACTTTAGAATTCAGCACAAAGGTGTTGATACACTGGAAGGGGGTGCCCAGAGAGGTGGTGGAGGCCCCAGACCTGAAGGCATTCAAGACCAGGCTTCATGATGTTCTGAATGACCTGATCTAGTGCAGGATGTCCCTGCCTGCTGCAAGGATGTTGGACCAAATGACCTTTGAGGGTCCCATACTCTATATTTCTCAAACTTAATTGGGACAAGGTCCTGAGATCCTGCTGTCACTGGACCTGCTTTGAGCAGGAGGTAGGACTAGAAAATCTCTGGTAGTCCTTTCCAATTTGAACTCCATGAATCCACCTTCCCATAAAGTCAGGACATCTCCAGTAAAAAGCAGCCATATCTTCGATGGATCCTAATCAGGGAACTGAAATCCAAAGATAAACATTTCAGTTTCCAATTATTTTTGTATGTTTTTGCAAAGTACAGTTTACCTTCAATCTACAATGAAAGTACATGCTTGCCTAATACCATCTTTTAAAAATCTACCTTAATGACTTAAACAATAGTTTTTTATTCAATAGCAAACTTCTTTCCAGGTAGTCACAACTGTAATTGTCTCTGAAGTGTTATCTACTGACAGTCACGACCACATTTCATTAGTCTCCCCCTCATATCTGTACTCCTTTAAGTTAATACATTAGCCATGCTTTAGCTCCCAGCAAGCTATTTTTATTAGTAATATAGGAAAACCACTTCAAACAAACTTTTGCTTAGTTTCATTTGGAATTCACTATTTTTACTGAAACCAGGTTTTGTTTCACATTCTCAGTAAAACCATGTGAGGAAATTATCTGCTCCAGGCTTTTACAAAACTGTTTTTAAGTAGGGAAGTAACTGCTGCATTTGAAATTTTTTTTCCTCTGCATATTGCTGAATACATCGTTGTGAAACTTAAATTCATTTAAAAGTAAACATGCTTCTTCTAATAGACTGTTAGAAATCTTGACCATTGTGTATTTTAATCTGGAAGTACTAGAAATGTAAGGAGGCAGGTATTTCACACTATTCAGTCACTCAAAATGTTGCCCTGTCAAATACAGAATAGGGGAAAAAAACTATCCCTATTATTAAAAAAATTGTTGTATTTTATAATCACCTTGCTACACATCAAATCTGGGTTCAGTTACTTTGATCTCTGTTGGTGCTCCTAGCACAGTTACTCATGGATACTCCAAGTGCATATGCTTGAAAGTCCTACCATTTGGTGTAAAGTAACCTATCATATTATTTGCCTTAATTATTTTGCCATAAATGCCACAATAACAAGTTTTACTATAGTGTGGGTTGGCATTAGTCACTAAAATAATGTACACAGAGGTTAATTTGAACCTCAAAGCTGCAAGCTTTTCACATATATGTGTATGCATGTTTTTCTTGCCTTGTTGGATTTCTATATATAAATTTATCTATATTCATATATAACCAGCATTTTTAGCCAACATCATGCTAAGAGAAGAGTTTGAAATCTGCAATGTAGAAACACTTTCTCATCAAAACTATAGAACTGAGCTCTATGGATAAATCACAATACAGAGGCTGAAAATTATCATTTGAGATCTTTGAATATCCAAATCACCATGGATTTCACCAATTCCAACAGGAGATTGCAAACTACTGCACAAGTACAAGGAATTTTACAAGGAATTTTGGTGCACAGGCCTTAAAAATTCATTGCCAAGCAAACAATTTTTATATTAATAGACACTCAAGAAACATGTTCCCAGAACATACCAAAATACTACTTAGCATTTTATTTATATTTATTCAACATTTGTGTATTGACTATTACTGGTACGCTTAAAAACAACTTCAGATGTTTGTTTCCATAGTGACTATGTAACACAAACACAGTATATTCTAATGAAGATATTTTGAGGAGTTATTTAGAGAATATTGCTCATCCAACTGGAATATAAAGTTGCTAGTGATTTCTTCTCATGTATAAGAAAAACATTTGAAAAAAATCCAAAAAAATAGGACACAAACAAGCATTTGTGCTTTTGAAAGGCCAAATTACAATCAAGAATAATTTCAATGCACAAGTTCACATCAACAGTAATACATCAACTTTTCAAACATGTGAAACTTATACAGCCTAATGGAACCACCAGGCCTAAAAATAACCCTGAATTGAAATGTAAAGATCTCTTCAACTTCCTACTTCATATTACCATAATGTGTACAAACCTATAGTTTAACTAAAGACAGATAAAATATATTAACTCCTTGTGGTTGTTATTAAAGAGGTTGAAACATGAAAATATTTCCTCCTATAAGCACCAATACATATATTCTTCCTATTTTTAGACCAACCACATTGATCACAAAACTCCTGCTTTTTCACATAAACGGGGAAAAAAATTTCCAAATTCTGACCATTGATATTTACAGTATTTTAAACAATAATTAACTACAGGGTTTTCTGATTTTGTTGGGTGTTTTTTTAGGAGGCACAACAGTAAGAAACTTTTTATAAATGTCATATTGCTCTCAGTCACAAATTCAAAAAATTATTTTTATCCCAGAGAGAAAACCTCATATAAAATATCAGCACATTTAGATTCTGAAGTGAAGAGTTGTAGGATATTTGGAGAAGTGTTAGCCATGCATAAAGAGTAACTTCAACAGAAAAGATGCCCAGCATCTCATCAAAAGCATGAAAGTAAAATCTCTTCTGAGGGAGGAAGGAAAGAGGATTTACAACCATGTTCTACATATGGAGAAAGATCTCTAACATAAATAATAAAGAATATACCTATGTTTGGGCAAAGTGAAATAGCTCCCTCTTCTGTAGTATTTTATAACACAAAGACCTCTAAAAGGATGAAGAAGTTGTGATTCTATGAAACTAGCACCAACTGACTTAAAGAAATAAGAACATCAGTGCATTCAAGCATTTACTATAAAAATTAAGAAAAAAAAACCCAAGAGAGAACTGTACTCTATCTAAATTTCAGCCTAATATTTTACATGTTAGGAGTCTAAAAGCTGGTCCAGAAGGGTGTGCTGCTCCACAGCCTTTCCTTTGAGGCCACATGCTTGTTTGAATCTTGTCTGCTGTCCAGAAAAGTTAACTGCAGCCTACTAAGCAGCAGCATGTGTGTTTACTTAAGCTTCCTGTAAAAACATTCATATCATTCCAAGAGTGACTAAATGTTTTCCATCCTCATAGTTTGCATTCCAGCCTTCCCCGCCCCTCCAGTTCATTACATGAAAACTATCAGTCCCAAGTTCTGGGTAAGAGAATTTCCTTCCTGGGTTTGAAATACCTAATGCCTTGGAGGATTTTTTTTTCAGCATTTAGCTATCTGTGTTAACTATCAATGTCTAATGATTGAGTATCATATACCTATTTATACAATGCATGCAAGGATTTAAGATGTGATAGTTTTCTCATGTCACAAATAACAATACATTCACTAGTACTTCCAAACACAGAGCTCAGCTTGGCAGGCTTTTTTTCAAATTTTATTCATGCTGTAAACCTGAAATTATTTAAATATGCATTTTTCCTCAAAAGTAACTACTACAGTAATCCTAGACTATTTTTACTAAAAACATCTCATATGAACAAAAGCTGCATGAGGTGGTTTTCTTTCTGTACTGATGCAATCCAAATATTCATAAACTTCCCACTCCTTAGATGCAAAGTTTAAAACTTTTTTCCATTGTGATCAATTCTGTCCAGTTTTTGGTTTAACAAATATGTATACCCTTCAAATGTTTTTAATGCTGATGAAACTTTTTTGACAATTTTAGGTGGAATGACACTAAAAAATAACTACCCTTATTAAAGCAGAATCAATTTTTATCTACCATTCAGTTATCAGTACTAGGTGAAGCTACAATAAACACTGAAGTAGCCTGCATCTGAGACAAATCTATGAATGCTATAGCCACAGAAAAGAATTAGAGAATTCATGAGGTTCTTCATAAGTGAGACACTCTTAGTAGCAATGATTTATATTCATTAGGATTCTTTGGTTATTTATCCTTCCAGCAATTTTCCACTGAACTGAATCAATCATTTAATTATTGAAAATAAGGAAAGGCTATTTTGTACTAGTATATAGTCTTCCTCATTTAAACTCTTAGAGACTTGCACTGGCAAAAGCTTTCATTATACCCTGGACTGTAAGGTTCAACAGCCTCAGCTGCCTCATCTAAAACTGCTACACTAAATCATGATCTGGCAAATGTAAGCCTAATTTTTTTCAGCATGGTGTTTGCATCTCTTAATTGACTTTGATGAAAAGGCTGGATGAGAACTGCAGGGCTGATGCTGCATAATGAATTCTACACTTCATCGTCTAAGGAGATCTGGGTCCAAACTCAGCACTGGTGAACACTGCTCACTACCACTGAACTTCATCACTGAATCAAGTATCTTTTCACTGGACTCTGCTGACTGTTTTTACTTAATGAAGTGCTGGATACGCTAAAGGAGCTGAACTGAATTACGTCTCAGCTAGAGTACGGAGCCCTTTATTGATGAAAATGCTAATTTCTTTTTGTGGAGATAAAGTGTCAGCCATAATGACAGCAAAGTAATGTGGACTTTATTAATGAAAATCCTCCCAGGGGATTTTGTTTAACACTTAATTTCTCATTCGCAGCTTATGCTGGCACCCTGCCACCTGTACCTGAGGGCTCTCTTGCAGAAGGATGTACCATGGGATAACTAATTACTGTGTATCAGTTGCAGCTTTCCCTGGGAATAGTCTGAGCCTCTGGGAGATGCAAAGGGAACAGAAGCAACCACAGACCTTCACAGAGGGACATTTTTGAGAACAGCAGCAGTGCTGAGCACTTTAATTTATTTTCTCCTAAAAAAAAAACATTAAAACCCCAGACATTTTCACACTATCCTATCCAATATTTACTTTCTGTGAATACTACTATTATTGTGATTTGCAGATGGCTGTCCATAGCTGCAGATGGTGCAAAGGAAACATGCTCATTTCTATCATTGTAGCTTGTTTGGTGTTATGTCTAGGCTAGCATATACTGATACCTAACAGTTATTTTAAGCTCCTTTATTCACCATTTTTTGGGTGCAAAAGTCATTAAAATAGAATTGGTAATTGAACAGCACCCTTTTTTTTTAATAAAATGAACAGCTACTAGCTCAATGGAGAAGCAGGCAGCTCAGGAAGCAGCAGTGCATAACAGTAGCATGATTGTCAATGAATCTGGGTACCTCCAATGGGACAGGTATACAGACTAGCTCCCATGAAGACATACCAACATTTTTCACTCTCTTATGGCACTTAAAAATCACTTTCTTCCCTCAAGCTCGCTGCCTGTTTTCACAAAATGAGTTCTCTCTGAGACTTCCTCTTGCTGCAAGAAACGATCAGCTCTAAAACTGAGGAAATCAGAGAGGGACAGTTTGACTATTTAGTCCTGGAGACAGTCTAGAAAACAAAGAGAAAATCCAGACTAAATAGATCATAGGTTAAACAAAGGGAAATGCCAAAGGACCAATATTGCTACAGCTGCCATAGAATCTGTATAGAAGCATCCATCTAAAGCTCAAAACTAGTTCTGAGTGTTGAACTCACAGAATATGATAGGCCTCCTTTTCCCAGATCTCCCCAGTGAAAGGAGGTTCTTGCCTTGAAAAGTCAAAGACTAAAGAGCTTTAGTTTGGAGACAGGCTGATGAAGGAAGGTCTTTCTCTCCACACTATATGATCTCATTGTTCCTTTGTCTCTAGCCTCGCACCTCATGGGTGGCCCTTGAGTTCTCCCTCCCTCCAAACTCAGACACACTCATCTGGAATCAGTCAGCTCCCTGCTCATGCTTTGAGATTTTATCTATACACTCCTTGCACCAGCACAATTCACATCCTTGATGTGTCAGAAAACTGGCAAGAAGCAACAGGGATGGACATACTATAACAAGGTGTTTTGCCAAAAGGGCTTTGATCACTTTGATGTTTACTTAAAAATCCCTGCAGCCATATATTGGTGAGCCACAGACATCCCTTTCATAAACACTGAAAGCTACACATGAATTACTACTACTGCTTTCAGTTATATATGCAATTTCCTGAGTGAATCTCCTTTTGATGAGGCTGAAAATACAAACTGCAATGCCCTGAATGCATCAAAGAGAGTCTTGGTCAAGACATGCCAGCAAGAATTTTGTTTTCTTCGGCCAATTCCTGCTTTCCTCTAAAGCACATCTTCCCTCTTGCAACCCAATTCTATTCTTGCTTGTCTGATCTTTTTCTTTGTGACAACCTCTTAGGTACTTTAAGTCTAATAACTTCTCATTCCAACTCCAGAACTTTCTCTTAAAGGTACATAAGCCCTGTTTATTCAGTCTGTCTCCCTAGGAAACGTTCTACAAATTTCGAAGTGGGCCCTCAGCTCTTCTGAATCTTTCCAAATTGGCTCCATCTTTCAGAGGAACAACATGTCAGATAGGGACATACCCATCAACAGGAAAGAGAGAAAAAAGGATTGTGTCAAGTCTTGCAAACTATACTCTTGATTATAATTTAAGCATGGCATTTACCTTTTCAAGGTGAAATTTTTAAACCACATTGAACTTTTTCTTTGTCCTTCATTACCAGACTTCTACCAGACAACAGCTGTTTAACAGTTGCTCTGGTTCCAGACTCATGAAGAATCTCCTCCAAGCACAGTGCACTGTATTTTTCCCTTGTTGAATTTGGTCAACCTGCAAGTGCTCTGCTTTAGAAAAAATATATGAATTCATGCTCTGTTCTCCTGAGATACTGCCTGCCCTTTTTATCTTTGTCATCTGTAGATAAAATCAACTTAGCTTCAATCCAAGCCACTGAGCTCAGAGACAGCCAGCACAGATACAAGTGGATACGAACAGATCTGAAGACTAAGATCCACATAAGATCTATCATAGTCCAGCAAACCCCAGCAAACACTCAGAAAGTCAAACCAAATTTGGCTGTCCAACCAACACTAGAACAAACCTCCTGTGGTCTAAATACACAAATAATACACATATGCTAAGGATATATAAACAGCAGTGTGTGAAGAAGCATTACAAAGGGTTTACAGTGGAAAACTGATACCGATCAGTTATGTATGATGGTATTACACATTATAATTGCTACTCCTTGATCTCTACTGTAGAAAGCTGTGGACAGCTACTTCTGTATATCTTAAGCCATTACAGTCATTGCACTCTATTATTCTTGCTGCTGTACAAAGAATTCCAGGAGTTTCTTCATAGGGGAGAGAGAATGTTCTAGTTTGATCTAAATTTGCATACAAAAGTTAAATACTTTTGTGTGCTGGTATTTCAAGAACCCGTGCTCACAGCTTTTCTACTACATTATATTTAATTTTCTGACTACAACATTTTTGGAAATGTAATCCAAGAATCTGTTTATCCTTATGTAGCTGCAGGAATGTAAACTTATCTAAGGGAACAGATACTTCCTTTCATTGAAATTTATTATAAAACAGACAGGAAACAACTGAATTGGGAGGATTGTAGGTGCAGTTGCATTTAGTTTGAAAACAGAGCAAGGAAAGTCAGAAGTGTTTGCTGCTAACCATATGCCCTGGATAAGCCACAGCCAGGCCAAATCCAAAGGCAGCTTTGATTAGAATTTGGCTATCAGTGTCATCTTTCACAAACCACTCTATCCTTCAATGCTCAAAACAAATGATAGAAACATCTCTGGATAAATATTTGTTTTGCATACTAAACAGCTAATATATGACATGTTTAAAGTAAGTTCATGGGATTGAAGCTGTCTGCTGGCAAGCTGGATCTTTCGTTACATGTAAACAGAAGTTTGATGAGAAATAAATCCATACCTAAAAACCAGCGAAAAGTATATAGTCTATGCCTTACTGTTCTTGATCCACTGCCTATTTTTCAATGTATGAGGTTCAGCTACTAAATTGACAAAAGCAATAGTAAGTTTTCAGACTTCAGTCTTCTTCTGACTTCAGAGTTGAAGCATAATTAAGATTCTAGAAGAAAAATAACTGTTTCCTACATTCTGCAGTAGTCCTCCAAGGAAGTGAACTAGTTAATGCAAAATGTAACAGCTATAGCTTAGTTCACATATGTAGCACACAAGTCATGAAAAAACAGGAAAATGCACTGATGATGTATAATACAGCTTCAGAACTGCTACACACTTTCAGTTTAAACTGATCAACAAAAACCCACCATTTTACTACAGTATATTCTCTATGAAATTAACATCTTACATACAATATGAACTGAGATGTGAGAGAGAACAGGAAGCTATTCACAAAAAAGGTGTAAAATGACACGTTTATCCCTACAATCACTAGTAAACTACAATGTCAAACTAACACACTGAGTTGGCATTGATTTTGCCCATTTATTGAACCTATCAGTGCTTTCTCCTTTGAATCTCTTTCTTGATTGACTTGCATAGTTGATACTATGTAACATCACTAGTCCCAGAACAAATCTCGGTTATTTGTGCTAAACAGTAGGAGATAAGAGATGCAGAAGGATGGGAAAAAAAGAAAACAGACTGAAAAGCACAGAGCAATGTTAGTAACATTGGAGCTTCGAGCTTCCATTTAGTCAACACTTCTGCTTATACTCTGACCTGTAAAATGAGGACTGAATATGAAGAAAAGTATCATACAGCTGATGCTGAAGATTTCTAATTCCTCTAAGTAAAAATTGTTCCTGGAATGTATTTTATGTAAATTTTCACTAAACATACTGCAGTTTGTTTTCATTAGTAACATGAAAAACCAAGGAATTAATTTGTCAGCTACTTTACAGCCAGGACTTATTTTCTTCCGCCCTGATGATACAGTGAATGTTTGGAGCAGAATCCTCATCAACATAAATAACACGAGGAAAATGATTGAAAAGCACATAAAAAAAGGGAAGGGAGTGCTGACCCATGCAGGTTAAGAGAACAGACGTGTCAGATGGTTGCACAATGACAGAAACAAAACAGCATTTCAGATAGGACCATGTTATCATTAAAATTATAAAATTAAATTCAGTACAGTTAGGACTGCAAAGAAAGCTATGTTTTTAAACCCTGGCATACATACTTCCTCAGCTGAGTCCTTCTACAAGGAAAAAACTTGAGAACAAAGTAGCCCCTTGCCTACAAGCAATAGTGGTATTGTAAAGAAAGCCCACAGTGCACACATGTGCAAACTCAAGAAACATTAATTTCAGATTTTACTCTCAAGACACATGACACTATGTGACTTTGGAGGCAGGCCACAAATCCATGGTTAGTGAAAAAGCCCCTGCTGTCAGCAGTTCAAAAATTTACTTTTTTTCAAAAATAATTTAAGAATACGCATGCAGACAGCCAGCACCTAACATAACATTCTGGGATTTCCCTAATGCAAGCTTTCAAAGAAAAATTTTAACAGAAAATGTCTCTTCAATTAACAAACTTCCAATCTGGCAATAACTTGATTTGTAAATATAGGCAAATACTCTTCTGCAGGCTGCTAATCATAAGGCTTATTACCCATGAGCTTGTTTGATGCCCTAAAATACAATTTCAATAAGTTTGCTGGTATCTTTGATTTGCTAATTCCTCCGAGATTTTTTTGATTTGTAATTATTGCAAGATAAGTTGCTAAGTTGCAAATTGTATTGGTTGTATTTTGGGTTCTAGCATCTGAGCTCACCGCTCAATTTTAACTGATCAGATTTTTGATTACTGAAATATTCCCCAAACTAAATAACTTGGCATTACAGTACATTAGGATCTGTTTTCTTCAGGTTTATTTTCTGTGGAGGAGGGAAGAAAGAAGAGAAATCTGAAGTGTATTTTCAGGTGTCCTCTGACCCCTGGTACCTGAGCATGCGAAAATTTCCTCCTATCATGAACTAAAAAGACTTCCACTAACTGTTGGCTCCACCATTTAAGTAGTTCTGTTACCCCTTGATTGTTTACTTGGCTTGTACGTGTTAAAGAAACATCAAGTCATATGTGATACTAAAAGCTTAAAATTTGGGAAGTTACTCAAAACACTATTCAGTATTACTCTTCTCCAGATGATAGACACGGAACCAGATGACTACAATAGCTGACCCGACAAAATAAGTCAGAATATTTTCTGAGAAAATAATTAAGATGACAAAAGAATCTAATTTAAATATTGAGTCCATAGGTGCTACTTTCTCAGTCTTGATCTGTATTGTAAGTATAATTAAAGACCTTTCCACTCTCCAACATCAAGAAAAACAACTTTTACAGACTTTAGCAGCTACTTCAGCTTCTAAAAGTATAAACATGCTACAGCACAGAATTACCTAACCTAATTCAGATCAGCTAATTTGCGTCCTGAAAGCACTGCAGAGGCATTAGTGTCGTGGATTAATGAAAGACCAGCTTGACTATGTTGCGACCTTACTAAACGTAATGGAAGGATGAAAGCCTACTTTCTACTCTGTGCTTGCTTTCCACAGTTCATCATAATTACTTTAGCCTGACATAGATAAGCATTTAATCCAATTATCTCTCATCAGTCTCTTCCAATCTAAAACCGGAAATCATAGACATTTGTCTGTTTTCCTTTCATTGGGAAAAAAAGCCTGAACAGATTGAAAATACTCCCATCAACCTCTTCCTTCCCATGCAACCTTCTCAAGGTTGCTCACATGCACACTAAATAATGAGGGGCATCAACATGTACTCTGTGGTATCCATCATGAGGGGATCACTGAGGTTTAAAAGCAGTTAAGTGGGTTCCTCATAACGAAATGAATCCAGTGTAAGTAACAACTCTCTAGAGAGTTCACTGACAGCTTTTGTATGTTCCCATATACCTCCTTCATCCCTTGTGATGAGGATTTGGAAAAGAAAGAGACCTGTAAGGAACTTTATGCTCCTCAAGATTTATCTTAAAAAACAAGTAGCCTAGTGAACCTGGATAGATATTGCAGCCCAAGGAGGGCCCCCCAATGCACTTACACAGCATTCTTTTCATTCTATCAGAGATGGAACAGGAAATATGTAAGTGGTAGCTCCCTGTACACCCACAAGCATTTGTAAGCTGCAAAGATAACTCGGAAGAGAGGTCTAGAGTTAGCATTTCTAAACTTAGCAATCTGGTATTTTTCATGATGAACAGCCACTCCGTAAAAAGCAACTCTGAAGATATGTACATATTTTGTATCTATAACTACACATTATAAAAAAACCTTTTGTTCAAAAATCTATCAGTTTGCAAGCCTCTAAATTTCCATTGCCAGGCTGAACATGCATTTACCATTTTAGTCAGGGTATGTGTTTCCACAACGTTGAACTGAAACACAACTTCATTCATACAAAAATGTCCAATATCAAATGATATTGCACAAACAGATTTTTAGTAGTAACTACACGAAACTGCTTAATAAGAAACAAGGATTAATCCAGTTATGAGTAGTACTAGCCAATGAGCATCTTGATCTTCTATCTTCTCCTGTGCTTATTAGTAAAGCTTTAATCATAACCAGAAGTAAAATTTAACAGGGCTGATCTTAAATGATCTCTTTTGGGCAAAAGAAGAAGGTGTAGCTAAACCATGATTCCTCTCACTCCAGACTACTTCATTCAGTCACAGCCAATGTTTTACTTGCTGCTTCAATCCTCCACTATTTCAAGTAAACCAGGAATTAACAATTAAGAATCACTAAAAAGTTTGGGTTGGAAGGAACCTTAAAGATCATTCAGTTCCCACACCTCTGTCCTGGGCAGGGACATCTCCCACTGGACCAGGCAGCTCAAAGCCTTATCCTGGTCTTGAACACTTACATCTATAACACCTTTGGGCAACCTATTCCAGTGTCTCAGCATCCTGACAGTAAAGAATTTCTTCAGCTGAAAACTGTTACTTCCTGTCCTATTGCTACACTTCATGATAAAATCTCTCTCTGCCTCTCCTGTAGGTACCCCTACAGGTACTGTAGTACCCTTCAGTACCCCTTCAGGTACTGCAAGGCTGCTATCAGTTCTCCTTGGAGCCTTTTCTTCTCCAGGGTGAACAATCCCAAACTTCTTCAGCCTGCATTTGTAGGAGATGTGCTTTAGCCCTTGAATCATCTTAATGGTCCTCCACTGGATGGACCTATTCCAAAAAGGTCTTGTGCTGAGAACTCCAAAGAAGCAGCTGTGCCAAACCAAAGCACAATACCAGCCATAGAGAGCTTACCTTCACACACTGGGCAGCACTCCCCAGGGACTTTAACAGGATTCAGACAGCTCTGCCCACAGGCTGTTGCTACACAGTGAGGATCTCCATTGATGCACTGGCAGAAAGTACAGTCGTCCTCACGCCAACGGTCACCATGGGCTTGGATCTGACCATTAGCATAGCAGCCAGCTGGATTATTTACAGGATAAACTGGGTCTGAAATGAGAGGAACTCCAGGTGAACAGGTAGTCTATCATGGAATCACAGGGCTGGAAGAGACCTTCAAAGGCCGTCTAGTCCAACCCCCCTGTAGTAAGCAGGAACATCTTGCACTAGGTCAGGTTGCTCAGAGTCTCATCAAGCCTGGCCTTGAATATCTTCACGGATGGGGCCTCCACCACCTGTCTGGGCAACCTGATCCAGTGCATCACGACCCTCTTTTCCCTTTCACACGTAAACTTCATATAGAAATAAAATTAGACTATGTTATTTCACATTACCACAAAAGGGTTAAGTACAGCCATTATCAAACCTTTAAAAAGCCAATACTGGTATACTGTGATAATAAGATAGGTAACAACTTAGATGCTTCAATATTGAAATTTACTGTCAAAAAAATCAAGTTAGCTTACACTGAATGTTCCTAACCCCAGATATTTTTGACTTTTTCAACTCAAATTTTGGATCCAACACACAGATCTAGAATGGAAAATATGTCTTCAAAAGACTAGTTTATGTTTCTTTAAAAAGCTTAATTTTTCAGTATAGTTTCTCCCCAGGTTTCATGCTAATAAATTCCATAAATGCTAATTCATAACTCAAAGCAAAAGCACCTTTTACCCTTCAGAAATAATACACTACACTCTCAAGAAATGTGATAAGCAACTCTGACATTAATAGTAAAAATATATGCATTATTACATGAATGTATGCAACTTACTATATGACTAATAAAAGTAACTGTTAGACTAAAATTAAATATATGAGTATGTGCAGTAATTTTCAAAGCAAACAACAATGCAAGCTCAGATTAAAGCAAATCCAATATATTGAAAATATTAAATACAACTAAAAGCATCACTTTATGGCAGATCAAAACTCCAAACTCTTGGAATGAAACAGCACACAACATTTACCTCCACTTGACATTTACTCCCCTCCTGAATTCTAGTGATAGCTCCAATTTTAGCAAAATGAGTTTATCCAACATTAAAAAAAAAAAAGGTGTTTTACACATTTAAGAATTGTTTCCCAGTCTTTTCACTGTGCACCGCTTGTATTTTAGGATTAGCTTGTATCTGTAACTAACTATTTTGATCTAGCTAAAAATAAACTCATATTCAAAGCTATTTGATCATTCAACTTGTGTGGAACTCTGACAGACACAGGAATACTGAGAAAGCACAGAAAAGCCATATAAGACTTGTGTTATTTGTAGAAGTCTTTTATATGAGTCAAAGCACAAAGTTCCCAGTACTGTTAAAACGTCAGTAGTATTTAAAGTTACAAATTGAGCCCAGCAAATTACATTACCCAATGCTGAGGAATCCTACAGGATTTTGAGAAAGAATTCTTCCTGGAGCTAAGGAAAGAAGGGCTTATGCCTATACTGCACAACTCACACAGAAGTTACCATTGCTATGTTGAAATAATTGCAGATAAGCTGAAAACATTGTATGCATGTGTATTTCTATGATCAAGAAAACATCAGCAGAAAAAATAGAGACATAAAATTATCAGTTAGACAGAACAGATTCAAAAAAAAAAGCTACCTCTTCACCAACTGGAAAGGCACCAAAATGTAGGCTATTAACTGCACGTCTTTGCTCATTTAAAAGATTTACCCTGTCAGTTCAGGTGTTGCTTAACATAACTCAAGCTATTAAGAATGGGATCAAAGCTTTCTTTTTTAATGTTTTAAGAAACATTAAATAAACAAGAAATAAACAAGATAAATTTTATTATCCAGTCTTTCAGAAGTGAGAAATCAGACTTGCTTGATCATAGAACTGTTTCAGTTGGAAGGGACCTTTAAAGGTCATCTACTCCAACACCTCCCTGTAATGAACAGGAACATCTTCAATTAGATCATATTCACTTACATCTGAGCATGACAGAGGTGATACAGAGAGCCCAGATGAAGCAGATATATAGATACATTGTCTTTGTGAACTATTTTTAGTGTAAGCAAGAAAGTAAATAATGAAATTTCCCACAGAACCTTTTTTTGGAGAACTGCAGGGCTGACAAGCAGAGAAGGCTATCAGCAGGACAGAGGAGAAAAACACTGAAATCACATTGCTGTCCCATTCCTTCACTATAATTATAGAGAAGAAAGAGTGTATGCATTGCTCCAGCTGAACAGAACAAGACTGCAAGAAAGCAGGCTCTAAAGCCTACAGTGATGTTGTGGAGGGACTTTTAGGGTATGCAGCAAGAGGACAAGGGGCAATGTTTTTAAACTAGAGCAGGGTAGGTTTAGACTAGACATAAGGAGGAAGTTCTTCACCACTTAGGGTGGTGAGATGCTGAGAGATGGCCTGAGAGGTGGTGGAGGCCCCATCCCTGGAGGCATTTGAGGCCAGGCTTGATGAGGAGGCTATAAGCAACATGATCTAGTGGAAGAAGATATCTCTGCTCTCTAGATGGGGGTTGGACTAGATGGCCTTTGAAGGTTCTATAATTCTATGAAATGTGTCTTAAGACCACCTCTGCTGCTTCAGATAAGCCTGTCTAAATACTAGGTGCAGAAATAAGGAACTTTTTCTTGTGTCCTTTGGGAAGGAGACCTCCCCACACAAAAAAGTGCTGTGCATTTAGCTATCTCTAAGGAAGTTCTGGTGCTTGGAGAGAGGAAACCCTACTAATTCTATATGAAATGGGCAGTGTCAGTATCAGAGAAGCCCTGCAAAGACCAAAATTGCACAACAGCACAAAAATGTAGAAAAAACCTGAATTAAGGATGAATCTGTGAACTTCCGAAGAACAAAATAAAGCACTTCTTTGTTCATTTGCATTGAAAAGGCAAATAGTAAGACAGCAGAATTAGTAAGCAACCAGGAGTAAAAAGATACTGTACCTTCACACACAGGGCAGCACTCTCCTTCTGGCACATAGTATCTGTCGCAGTGGAGTTCACCACATTGGGCAGAGAAACAAATGGAGACTCCACCTTGGCATCGACAAAAACGACAAGCATCCATTCGAAACATGTCTCCATCATAATATTCCATGCTGTTAAATATGCAAGTTGGCTTCACTTCTGAAAGAAGGAAAGAAAAAAAAATGCATTTTAGAGATACTGATAAGGGAGAAGCAGCTAACTTTGTCTTGTGAGAAAGTTGATTTTAAAATTTTTTCTTAAAACTAAAATGTGCTATTTTTAAGCATGAGGTATATTTTATTGTCTCTTAACAATGGAAAAAAAAAGCTATTCAAAATTCACTTTCACAGTGGTTATTTTTAATGAAAACTCATTTTAAAAATTAAAGCAATTGCTATCACTTGATACATGTTAAATATTTCTCATTCTGCATGAGCAGATACTACTTCATCTTTCAGCAAAGAACCAACAGATTTTTCTATAGTGTCCAGAGTTTCTGATTTATCTTTTATGCAATCTTCCTTTCTGCAGGACACTAAATAGGTTGATAAACTGCACTAAAAGTGTACAATAACCCCAACAAATGTGTTTCTTGACTGCATTATCTGCTATGCAAAATTTAATACTTCCCAGTTCAAGGAGACGTACTAATCAGCTTACATCTACACACATCCCCCAAGCACTCTCAGAAATAACCTCAATTGGAAAAAAATATTTCTGTGATCCTTAGCATTACGTGATCACTTTAGCATTCAAAAATACAAGATGACTGTATGCCTCCGTCTACAGCACAAACCTAACATATAATTAAGTCCAAACTTCATGGAAAACTTAAAGCCTCTGAAAATTTTGAAGTATTTTGGGAAAAACACTGCCTATTTACTTCATTAACATTAAAAAAGCCCACAAATATGCTAACAGAAACAGAAACAACTGGTTTGTTATTTTAATAACCTTGTATTTATTATTTTTTTTAATAACAAAGAGGCTTGGTTCCTGATGCAGATCCACACATTATGAATAAACCATAAGGTGTGCTTTAGGGTTGTTGGCCTTGCAGTTATCCTACACATTGGAACTATTCTCCATCTCCACCACCTACTGCCAGCAGAGCATATACCATTCAACCAGACTACCTGGCACACACAAAACAACCACTCTCTTACTTCTGGGGCCTAAGAACTTCTCATGAGTAACTCTTGACAATGATACAGGTTTACTTCAAAACTCTAAAGCATTTCAGGGGCTCTAGTATTTATTTTCACATATGCTTATACTGAACTCCAGCCTCGATCAACTAATTTGGTATTACTGCAAAGCATCAGAGTCAAAACTTGTAAATATTCTGAGCTATGTTTGGTTTTTATATGCCTATACTGTCTTCAAGGCATAATGTAGAAAGCAGCATTAAAAAAAAAAAACAGGAGTAAGAGGAGGAAATACCACTGTGTCCGGGAAAACAGCAATGACTTCATTAGAAAGCAATTCACATAAACAAACACTTGAGAAATAATTCAAGTTTATGTAGCTCAAGCTGTTAGTTTAAAAACCTTCTTAAATAGGAAAAGGTGCCAATGCAATTCAACAGGCCTTTAATCCATTTGCTTCTGACTTCACTGCTTTAATTTCAGCTTTCTAGACTTTTTACCGGCCTTCTTTTCCTCCCCCTCAAACAGCAGACCCGAATTCCTGCCTAAAGTAGAAACATCACCTTCCTTTAATTTTTAAAATGTCCAAACAAGACAAAGCAATTAATTTTAAATCCTGAAACAGTATGTTTCATTCCTACAATTGAAACACTGAAGAATTTCACTATACATGTATTTTCACCATCCAGATTTATGAGAGTGTATACATTCATACTAAACTACTGAACTAAGCCTATATTCCAAGCTGTGAGACAAGGATTACTTTTGTTAGAATCATAAGTATGGCTGCAGCCTGAAGACTCAGTCAAGCCAAAACAAGCAGTAAATGAACAACTCTAGCTTTAGATGTTCAGGAAGTGGAAGCCTAATGAAAGAGTGAGCGCCCTGCCATGGAATAGTAGTGATGCATTTCTTCCATCATGATACACTGGAAGATTCTGTTTGCTTTTCTTTTTTAAAAAAAAATGCTAATTTTATTGCCTTACATATGGCAGTCACACAGGAATCAAAGAACTTAAAGCTGATATTAAATCAAAGAAAGGCAGGAAACCAGAAATTATTATTCTATCAATGAGAAGAACACAACAAGTAGAATTCTCCAAGTACCAAAGCTTTGCTATATGAGAAAATAGTTCAAATTAACCAAACCTTATAGCAAAAATTGCTTAAACATATCAAAAACCTCAAATCCCTTCTCTGATGCAGGCTACTACAACAAAATAGCAGGCATGAGACAGGCACCCAAGCTAGAGATTTCGGAATATGAATTCAGTGTCTGCCAGCTATCAGATAATCCACTAACACAAGATTGAGCCAGACCAAGCACAGACACACAACTGCCCATCTGTGAAAGCAGCCAGGACAGAGTGGACAGTACCCAGAACAATACTGAGCTCATACCAGCTGTGGAAGGCCAGGTGATAACACATCTCTACTTCTTTTTAAAGTTAAGCATGGCTGAGAGACTGGACTTGATTTGGCATCAGCATTGCAGCCACAGAGTTAAATGAGAAATAGCTCTGGCACAGATTTGGCTCTATGGATCTCAGAGCCTTTCTGCCCTGGAAGAGAGAGCCAGTATTGCTGTGAGTCACTCAGCCTCGTGCCTCAAGATCTTTATTTACATTCTGAGCAAGGGAAAGGCATAATCCATTCTATCAAATTAGTTTCCTGTGGTATTTTACTTCACATTTTTATATCTCATAAAATACAGTTCCATTGGCTGAACTATCCCAAACCAAAACTTCCGTTACTGAAATTCCTGTAGTTTCCTAATATTTGTGGCTTTCTTTGATTAGAATCACAAAGCAGCTTAGAAAAACATGCATATTTGTCAATCCATCCCTTGTGAGGCAACAATTCTGCACATGGTTACATCAAGTGCATGAGATGCTTCAGGCATCCGCTTTCTGTAGGCAAGTTTGGGCAATTTCTTTTGTAGCACCAGAAATTCCAGTCCTCCTGAAGCGGAAGCAAGATTCAAAACAATTTTCTGTTGTTCAAAGGATTAAAACGTTTGTGATTCCAGCGCTCTGGATATTCCTTCAGCACGCAAAAGTATTTGTATCAGACTCTTGGAAGGAACTGGGGCAAGTGCTGTGAACTTTCAATTAAACAAAAGGGAAGGAAACTGATAAACTTGAATCCTGAGTCCATACAAACAAAACACAGAAAAGCATTCCATTTTTCAAAAGCCGTGCTGATAAGGAGTTAAAAAAAAGAGATGGATACATTTCATTGGAATTAGCCCATAACAATATTAAAGGACAACACAATGTACACTTTTTGTTTCCTTGCAAGTGTATTAAAACAAACTAGGTAGGATAAAAAAATTAATCTTTGAGTTCCTGCTCTTCAGGTTGTACAGATTAGTGCTGCGTATTCCCTTGTAACATAACTGCAGGATAATTCTTAAAGTCCTTTGGTCTTGCATCTTCTAGAAATTAAATCCGAAACAACAGAAATCAGAATAAAAATGAACTTGTAACTATTATTCATAAATCATTGCAATTATTTAGGCATGAGTTTATGCAGTTATATATGCATTTGCATAGTGTTAAAGAAAAAAAAGCCCATGTTATTTTGTGGCACCTGTGATCTCTAAAAGATAGGCAGAATAATGAGGAAAACCAAATTCACCCCTTTACCTTGAATACAGAATGGAAGCAATTTTTATAGAAAGGTTTCTAGTAGAGAAAGTCCACAAAAGTCCTAACATTTTCAGCAGCAAGTTCCATTCCTGTAATCTTTAGGCAGCTTCAGAAGACAGTTCTTTTGTAGATTTTCCTTGCCAATTCAATATTTCTCATCAAATCCCTTTAGTACCCACTGATGGTACCTTGAGTGCCATGTGATACTTTTTTCACTTTAGAAACAGTGGTATCACTGTTACCCCTTTCTACACCATGAACTTAGTAACAAAATCATTGGATAATTTGAGTTGTAAGGGACCTCAAAGGATAAACTTATTCCAACTGCCCTGCCATGGGCAAGGGCACCTCCTACTAGACCATGTTGCTCAAAAGTCCCATTGAACTTGGACTTGAACATTTATAGGGAAGGGAAATCCATAACTTCTCTGGAAAACCTGTTCCACTATCTCCCCATCCTCAGCGCAAAGAATTTCTTCTTAATATCTAAATATTTCAGTTTAAAACCCTTACCCTTCACCATATCACTCTACTCCCTGATAAAGCGAGCCCCTTTCCATCCTTCCTGTAGGATCCTTCCAGGAGGCACAGAGAAACGAGAAATATCTCATTTATATCAGTTCTATCTGCTCCAATGAAGAAAAAAACCCCAACAAAACACCAGAAATGGTTACGGGTTATGTATCGTATCAAGTCAATAAACTTGATAATTTAGGAGATCAATCATAAATTACCATGTGATCATCAGTACAGCCTGAAACATCACTGTGGAAAGGATCACAGGGCAAGTTTTTATCTGTTTTTCCTCAGTGGATCAAACCCAGTTATTTACACATCTGGATCTGGTGGTCCCATTCTCAATGAGCTGGGCAATGAAAGCCCACACCTCATGTCTGGGGGAAAGGGATGTGAAGTGAGGTTCCAGCGATACTGCTGGCAAGGCTGGAGGATCAAATCATAGCTTACTGTGTGTGTGGCAGCAGGCAGCCTGCTCCCTTTGACCTTGGGCTACACGGACTACTCTTATCCATACAATTTGCCATCTTCCATAAAGCAATTAGAGACACTTTTGAAATAGCAATTGTATTCAAAGTAACTTATTGAGAAGTAGAAGCTCTGACTGACAGAAGGAAGCAGCTGCAGGATGCTTGGTAATTGCTTTCTCAAATTGCTAAGTTGCAGCTCACAGTCGGTGTGAGCATTAGCACACACCATTCCATTCAGGAGATTGGTGCCACAATACCTCATTACAGAACAGACAAGCTCGAATACCCTCCTGTTTCCAAACACTTCCAAATCTTGCTGCACATGCAGCTTTCATTCTCTTTAGATCCAATTGCTGATACTTGAAATTTCATGCTGAATAAATTTATTTCCTTGCACGCTCTCCTATGTGAATAGGCAATACACTAGGACTAGCAGACAAAAATCCTGGTGAGTTATAAATTTTTGGTGGATTTAATTACCTTTGAATTAGTTTCTGCAAAATGCAGGATTTAAGGAATCTCATGCTCAATTTTCAGTAAATTTGTATCATATCTAGTATTCTATAGGTAGAAATCAGATTTAAGCTAAGTGCAAGCAGGGAAACTTCATGGCAATTGGAATAAGGTTTCTTTTAACAAAGTAATATAAACTCTCACTTCACTGAGAGTGCTTCACTTCATTGCACTCTGTCACAGTCCATGGAATCACACAACAGGTACAACCTTATTTTCTTAAAACAAAATTATCTGCTACAGATTTCCCATATTGACCTATTCTTTCTACCTCACACATTTTCTAAATATGCATTTTTGACTACAGATGTAGCTCTCCCTGAAAACAACTCTACTAAACTCTGATGCCCATAAGTAACAAGTAGTTTTACAGAATGTTTTTTTTAATAAAGATGCTTTCCTTCAGAACGGAGGAATCGATACATGCCCTAAAATTAACATTTTTAATGGACTTATCTTTGGGACAAGAATCATAATCTACCACAGCAATACTTATGCATTAATTATAATGATGAATTCTTTTAACCACATCGACGCTTTAAAATCACAAGTTCACGTTTCCATTTAGGATAACAGATTTATATAGAATATACTGATCTCTGCATAGATTCACGCTGATTAAAATGTACTACAGAACTATTAGGAGAACTAGTTTTCTATATTTTCTCTTTGCCATCAATGAGAAAGTTGTTCTCCGCACTTTCTAGATAATTTCTAGATAATTTCTTGTAAGCTCAACCTATATAATGACTCCACAGCCATAGAGATTACGTACCTAAAAACAAACTCCAATTAAATTGGAATGTCAGGACATAAAAGTTACTTTGGTGATAAATAATGTTTATATATTTATATAAAAAACCAACAAGCAACAGCAGGTTGCATAAGATTAGAATGTGAAGGAAACACAACATAAATCTGAAGCATAAAAATAATTACTTGAGTTTTGACTTACTGCTGTATTATAATCAAATGTATCACCATTGCCATAACCTGCAAAGAATAACTAGTATAGACATTTCTCTCACCACAGACTAATAAGCTTTTTAAAAATAGATTAACCAAAAGCTAGACTGATACAATGTGTTCTGGCTACAAAGATAACCACATGAAATCTACAGAAAAATTGAAGAGCTTCTCAATGAGTTGTACATTAAATCCAAGAAAAATATGAAAGAATAACTGATCTGTCCTCAAAATGCTGACAAACAGTGAAGAGAACATAGTGCAGACTCTACATGACACGCTGCCCTCATTCATTAACTATTCCCTCAACACTGGCCAATGATGTTGTGCAACCAGGGACCCCCTGCTCCCCAATTATTAAATTTTAATATTAAATAGATGTTCTAACAGCAGGAAATCTATATTAACGTGACTGTGCCAGTGTCCTTTTTAACCCATCTTCTTGTCTATTTTCAGAGATTCTTAAAGACAGAAGTAACTAATGAAACTCATTGGAAACACTGATTACACAACTTCCCAGCCTACCAGCTATAAAGCAAACAACTTGCATTTGATTAAAACACACTCTTTAAAAAGGCATCTAATCCTAATTGGAAAGGATGAAGATAAGGAATTCAGCGTCTTCCCGGCAGTCTGTGCCAACTGCTAACCACCCTCACTGCTGAGAACAGCCTGTCCTAGATCTTACAGATTTGTTTCTTGTTAGTTTGATGGTAATTTTTTTTAATGAAGTGAAGAGATTGATCTAAGCCTATCAGTGTTAGAAATTTCCTCCATCTGTCATTGGTATCTACTATATCTTTTCTGCACTTGTATCTTGAGACTCTTCTAAAAACTAGATATGACATTAAATGATCAGTTTCACAAACAAAATTACCTCCTCCCCACCTACTTCAACTTAAGCTGGTAGAAATAATGGTAGGAATTATACACTTATAAATAAAATTTCCTTTCTTTTACCAGCTTGTCATTGCAATATACATTTACTTAGCAAGTTCCTGCCAGAACTAGGTTTTTTACCTGAATTTAAAGGTCTGGCTTTTTCCCCCTGATATAAGAGTCCCACAACCATCCTAAAATGCACTTGAAAAACCCAAATTGGAAAGCAATGTAGATTAAGTTCTATGACAATGTGCCCTCTTTACAAAGCTCACAGACTGTTGATAAAAATTTTATAATCTTCAGGCTCATAACTATTTCCTGTTTCCAAATTGAAGCACCATTAATAATTGCACCTGGGAGCATCTAAGTTGTAAATATACTTAGAAGTGCTTTTCAAGTCAGATGGTACAGCATTATCTTTTTTTTTAATTTGGTGGTAACATTGAGTAGAATAAAGACTAATGTCCTTGTGAAAAAACCTCAACATGTAAGTATTCAACTTCTCTCCCCGGAATTCTCAGACTAATTTTCTTTCAAGGAAGAAACAAAAAGAATAAAATTTAAACTTGCCTTTAGTATTTTAATAGTGTCATTTTAAGGACGTAAACAAGGCAAAAGATTATCTCACTGTACAAACATTCATTATGCTACAGTCTGCCCTTTCTGCTTCTCTGTCAGTTCTCTTCAATAATTCCTTTTTTTTTCCCCTTCCAACTTACTCTGCCTTAGGCCACTAAGTTTAAGATAAGTAATGGAAAAACCTCACAGGTAAGAAAATAATCCTGACCCAAAAAGCAGATTGAGCCTTTGGAGCTACAGCAAGCAGTAAGGCAGTGATGCATAGGGCTATGACAGTCTGAATTCACTGTTAATTATGAAAAATTAATAAAATTCCTCCTTAGAAATAGGAGGAGCACAGAAATGCCTATGGACAATTTAATAATAAGTGGCAGTTTTAATGGCTCCATCAAGCACCTGTTATGATATATACTGCAACAGTTTTACTGGTGATAATCACAAATAAGTTCCATACTGAGGAGAAACAGGAATGTTAGCAAAGTGGTTTGCACTTTTGAGACTATTTCACATGAGGAAAGTCAATGTATCAGAAATTGGATTTGCATTTCATGCTCAAAGTACTAAAGTGAATACCAAATGAAACACTGAGGTATGTTACACAGTGAAATCAGAGTTAGAAATTTAACTTTAACAAAATCATATAAATATGAAACAAAGGAAGATGGATATTTAATTTGTACTTAATTCTACAGTGTTGACAGTATTATCCCAAATAATGAAATAAATAGGATGAGATAAAAATCTGTGACTCCTTCTGATGCAAATTATTTTTTCATATAACTTCAATTTAAAATATGATGTTCTACTACATGCACTAATTTGTGAATCAGTTATTGATTTTTTAAATTATTATTACATGAAAAGTTTGCAAACACTCTCTGGAGACATGCCTGTCTTTCTACAAGTGTTTATGAGCACATGCAATGGAGAATTGAGACATATGATACACATCACTAAAGATTAAATATTGCTGGATAAATATTAATTAGCAAATACTGTACCAATGTGTAACTTTTAATGCTCAGCAATTATCTCAGCAGGGAAACCTGCCCCATTTTACATACCAACAGTCTAATAATTGTCTTCTCAACACATCATATATAGCCTATGTGCAATTTTATAGATATATGTAGATATACACACACATATATAGAAATTTGGCATTCATATATGCATATATATACCCGCACACACATATATATCATAGAGCAGTCCTGAGATATGATCATTTGCCTAACACATTCAAGGTTTTAAAATATTTTAAAAACGTTTTCTTTGGGAAGCAAAAGATGTGAATCAGTCTCCTCTTACACTGACCTACAAGGCTGTACATTCCTGTTAAAAACTACTTTCCAAATGTTTTGCAAAGCAAACTCCATAGTCTAAACAGCATGCTTTTGTTTACAGTTCTACAACAAGCAGTTGCAGTGCTAAGGACTCTAGTGTTTGCTAGCGACAAAGGAGTACCTGAAGCACAGTGAGGGTTGTCTGCTAAAACTGTAATTTTCTGTGGCACAGGGAAAGTTCTTTAGAAGCTAATGTGAAAGTTTACAAATGGCATCCCATCTAAGTATCTTCAGTTGAACTTCCAGTTCCCTCTTTCTGAATGAGCCTCAAGAAAATTATTTGTCTTAGATCTTGACAACTTGGTAAACATAAGGAAATACTCTACATCTCCCAAAGGTAAAATCCTCCTCTCTATGTTCAAGAGAAAGCATCACGTACCATTGACACATTCAAAGACATCACAGCACTTGCCAGGTGTTCCATCTCCACGTGAGACTATCTGGGGAACGGAGCCTGCCTCGCACATGGGGAAACCACATAAACCAGAGAGACACTCGCATCTGAAACCAAAGAACAGGAAGGAAAAGTCCATAAATAAATGAAGTCATATATAACAGAAAGAATAAGCTTGATGAAAATGGAAAGCTAAGCACAAAAGCCAGTATTAGCATATTCACATCTTAGAATAAAGTTTTATCAACGCAACAACCAAGTTGGCTTACAAGCCTGCAATTCATGTTTTGGATTCTTTTTTTAGCCATTTGAAATCTGTTAGCTGGTCAAAGAAAGAAAGTGGTACTGTACAAAACAAACACTTCTCTAGCATAATATACAAAAAGTAGAAAACTCTAAGTTCTAAATTATTTGAAAATAACTGTATTCTCCAGACTTGGAAAGATAGGCTCCTCCTCCAATTCTCTCTGAAGAAAAACAATTTGGCAAGACACTAAAAGCAGTCAATTACATCCATTCACCAGAAGAGTGTCCTCCTCATTAGGGAACCAATATTATACTCAATTTAAAATAGGGAACCATAAAAGAGAATAATTAAATCTAAGCCAAATGAAAACAACTGCAGGTTGCTTTTTGATGGTGCTGCTCTCAGTTTGTGGAAGGGCAATCAATTACATGAGATGCCAGTAACGTGGGAAGCTTGGTATATTAAATACTGTGGTTAGAGGTCGGATCATTCTAAGAACAATACTTTCTCCATGCTATTTGCTTGTTGAAGAAAACTACCCAAAGAACTAGAATTAACACATTGCTATATTCTCCACCATAAGGTATTACTCAAAAGTGAGCTTGCAAGAAGAAATATAAATAAAGTCAAGGAGTCTTACAGAACCTTTACTACAATATCTGAAAGGGATTCTTTCAAGTATTGCATTATAGCAGCTTATTACTATAAAGGGATAAAGAATCCTTTGAAAAAAAAGATTATATCACATTCCAAAAATAATTTCAAACATGTCAAGATAAAATGGAATAATTTAACTCTATGTGCATGTGTTTACTACAGTGATGGTTTTAAAACACGCATTTAAAGGAAATTTTTTATAACACTAACTCACTATAATGAAGTACACCAAGAAGACAGAGGAAAGAAACCAAAGTTTTATTTTGCACACATTTGCTTTTGGCATTTTCTTTCCAACTTACTCAAAAATACAAAAAAGGAGGAATATAACAATTTTCTTCACTAGTGCTCCTTGCCTTCCGAGATACAGAAGGGAAAAAAAAAGTACAGACATAACCCAAAAGTGGTATTAAAACTCTACATAAAAAAAAAAAAAGAGAGTTTGACATCATCCACCTTGTATTTAACATCCAAACAACCACTTGGAAAATAGGCATATCAAACTTCCAGAAAAATTCACAAATGGCACACATGATGGACTTTGATTTTTTCATGAGCTTATCACTCACTGCTTTACTGTCTTCAAATTAAGCTTTTGCAGGCCTGTCTGCAGATTCTTTTTTTTTGCTTCTCATTCATTATCACTAAATGATTTAAGTTGCAGGAGAATATGAACTGGTTAGATTAATAACCAGTTCTTTTCCCCTCTCATTTTCTTCGCAGTTAACTGCTTTCAAAAAAAAACCTCAAAAAACAAAGAAAGCACAAGCAAATCATCATCAAACAAATTACAAACACAAACAACAAAAAAACCACAAATCACCACATTAATTACCCTAAGACCACCTTCCAAAAAAAGAGCTGAAAAAGATATTCAAAATACCGGTTGGAGCCAGTGTTCTTTACTGAAGAAGGCACTCCCTCCTATACAGAGATATTAAAGCTTCACATACTTATTCAATGTGCAAGCAAAAAACCCCCACCCTCCAAAATTTTATTAATTAACTCCTCATTTACTTGAGAAATAAACCATGTATAGGAGCAAGTCAAAGCAACAAATGGGCTCAGATGGACTTTTTAATAGCCTGAATTCTTTTCAGCCAACTCTGCTAGGAAAAATCCAGGCTATTAGCATGGAAAACATTGTTTTGGAGACAGAAGTCTTTCAGGAAGAAACTGAAGGAATACTGGTAGCTGAGCACTGTTGTCACAGTGCCAAAACAACAACATCTGGAAATTCAGAGTAAGTGATCCCATTCTCAGTAAGTGAAGAAAATGAGCCTTATAATACTAGTTTTTTCTGAAGTGCAGAGAGAGATATGGAATAAAAGTTGTAGTCAATGCTTGATGCTCTCACAAAGGCAACTCTCCGCCTGCAGGGTGTGCATATCATAGCCTTGAGACTGAGCAATAGATTTGGAGAAGTTCAGCAGCATAGACTTTACTAAAGCTGCTGAAAGTCTGGAGAAAAGGAAGCCAGGGGAAGACCTTATTGCTCTTTACAGCTACCAGAAAAAAGGCTGTAGATGGGTGAGGGCTAGTCTTCTCTACCAAGTAGCAGGTGACAGTTTAAGTGGTCTTAAGTTTTGCCAGGGGAGGTTTAGGTCAGATGTTAGGAAAAAATCTCCATCAAAATGGTTATCAAGCATTCAGACAGGCTGCTTGGACTGAATAACAACCTCTGCAAGTATTTAAAAGATGTATGGACATGGTGCTGAGGGACATGATTTACTAATGTTTTGGCAGAGCTAGGTGAATGTTAAGGGTCTTAAGGGTTCCTTCCAATCTAGACAATTCCCTGACTCTTTGCTAGAGCTCAAGGTCTCTTTCTACATAATTTATCTAAAACTTAGCTGTTCAGATTGCTGATCAGCAAAGCACAATATTTCTTCTGAGATGCTCCCTCTTCAACTGCAACTTGCGTAGGGAAGACTGAAAGCAGAAACTCCCTGAGAGAGGAGTATTTCACATCACCTTCTCTCTTCACGCAGCCTGCAGTAACATCACTGTACCAAACAGCACAGTGGCATTCAAAAGTTCTTAGTTTAAAGGGTGGTCAGTACTTGAGGAACTGAGAAGTGGGCATTCAGCATCTGCTCCTCATACACCTCTTTTGCAAAGGCTCTAAAGAAATACGTCTCTCAGAATGTTACACTGGAATAGCATAAGGCAAAGCAAGTCAAGGAAGAACAGTCCTGTAAGACTGCAATGTCCCCTAAGAGGATGGTCCCAAAACACAAAAAAGTACACATGAGAATCAAAGTCATGCAAGAGATTTCATTGCGTGCAGCCTAAAAAATCGTGAGATGGCTTGGAGGAACCAAGAATCCCAAGGTGAAAGTCAGCTGTACTGGAATTTTGAAAAATACAGAATTAACCTCACTGGTAAAAGGTACTGCCTTCAGTCTTTCCAGTCAAAAGAGAAAAAACTGCTAAAAATATTCCTAGAAATTTCAACAAGTGAACAAGGGAAACTTCAGGATATTAAGAACCAGAAACAAAACTATGGTTATGAAATAAATAATGCTTTAAAGATTGAGGAAGACAACTGCTTCAGTAATCCAAAAAGCTTGTTTTTCAATTTCTGTTTTTAAGTTCTTCAAAACAGAAATTGTTTCATCACTTTTTTCTTCTAGGTTTGAGAGAGAGGTTTTTTGTTGTTTTGCGGGATTTTCGGTGGTGGGTTTTTTTCTTTTATATAATCCCTTGTATCATCCTTTTTTTCCTTTATGTCACCAGAAGTGTGAAAAGGAAGAAGAAAAATAAATCAAACCAAATACTTGTAAATGACAATTTTTATTTAAAATCTAATTATCTTGGTTCATTTACTTCTGTTATTAAACAGATGAAAAGAGAGAAGGGCTTGGTTAGCCTCAGAAAAGTTGTTTTGATGGTAGGATCAAAAGAGTTCTCCAGGCACAAGGCGTAATGACTATGAAAATAAGAACAGGCATCCTGGAAAAAAAGATTTAGTACCAGTGAATGGTAAGGCTGGGGTGGGAGTGTGTTGAGAAGAGGGATATTTATTTTGAGGATCAAAACAAAATTAAGTCCGAAGCTCTGAGACTAGAAGAAAGCATTCCTGAAACATACATCACATTCCCGTGGAGATTTTATCATGGGGATTTTTTTTCTTGCAGGAATCTAATGTAATTTGCATTTACATTAGTAGCACTTATGTTACCTAAATGTAGCAGAGAAAATTCCCACAAATCTGTTAAAAATATGAGCACTTAAGGATAGTTTAAAATAAGAAATTTTCCAAAGAGAACTCCCATTATTATCAAAACTTGGCAAAGAGACTAAATGCAAGAGCCTCCCTATCATCAAAGCATAAGAGTAGAAGAGATGAAGATACAGCAAAATTAAGTATTAATGTAGCAATCTCATGAAATCAGCAAAATATGTCTGTGTTACTTATACATGAAGCCAAGATATGGGTTAAGTAGGAAAGATGATGAGTTTTAAATTGGTCAAGCTTCAGTAATCAACCAAATGATATTCTTCAAAAGATGAACTCCAGTCCTACATGGACCATAACACTGCAAAGGCAAAGCCTTTGGACAAGTACAACCAAGTTCAGCCAGAACTTCTTCAAACATACTGACTGAAGAGTTGACACTCATCACTGTTGTATTTGTGTACTTTGAGATTTAAAGACATGATTAAGTCAATAATGAAAATATTCCTTTTTCCAGGATAGCTTCCAGTATTTTATTTTGGAGATCAATAATAAAATGGTAGAAAGAGACAGCAGAAGAACTGAGAGAGCTGCATGCATCACTCCTAAGTAGACCATTTACAAATGCTCAAAAGTTTTCTATCATTTGGACATGAACTAAGTTACTCAAAGAAGTTCTTCATATTGTAATTCTCCAAGAGGTTTACTTATTGATAAATCAAAGGCACTCCTGGATATTGTTACAAGCAGGTGTCAAATACAATAGTACATCTTTCCATTAGTATAGTAACCTTTTTTACACAAAGGACATTTAAATATTACAAAAGGCAAGGATCTAGCTTTTAATTAAAGATGCCATGAAAGGGAACATCTTCTGTGCATCTTTTGCATATTATTACCATTAGGGAATAGCAAACAGATGTTAAGCAAGAGAGAAAGTCAAAGCCACCATTCACATCAAGTAGATTAGCATCTTTCCAGGGCTTGTTAAAATCCAAGGAGTTCATTTGAATAAAAGGCTCAATTTCAGCCTTTGACCAATGTTAAAGCAATTGATTTGTTTCCCTGAGGGATGAGACAAGAGGACAGATTTTTTTCCAAATATACCAGTGTATGCTCAGACCATTTTAAGTCAATCATCACACAAAATAAAACAGTTGTACCCAGCATCTTTCTCATATTTTTCTGTAGCAGCTTTTCTCTTTTGAAGATTACTTCATCTACAACCACTGTGTACCTCAGTAACTCTTTCCTTAGGTTTATCAGCCTCAGCTATCATAATGTAACAAACATTTCAAACCCAACAGACATATCAGTTGTTATACAAATGTAGGTGATCTGCTATTACAAGAATGAATTTGTTTTCTTATCTCATTACTTTTTAATGTAGAATTATAGAAACCTGAGCCTTTTACAAATAACTTCCTGAGGACTTAAGTAAGGACAAGTAGACTAAGACTCTGTTTCAGCTGTTTTCATACAACAAAAAAAACTGTACAGAAGGGCAAATGTGACCTTCCTAAAAATGTGTCAACTCATTAGATATCCAATTAGCTTATGAATTTATTCCATTATGGATTAAATCTAAAAATGAGGCCAATAAATTGTTCCAAAATCCCAGCATCTCTGAAGTCGAATAACTCCATTCAATTAATGAAACCTCTTCCACATAGTGGGAACCACGTACTGAAGAAATGTAATTCTTTTTCTAGAAACAAGTTTCTTGAAATATTTGCTCCAAGTACTGTTGGAAATCCGCTGGAATGCCCTCATGTTTACTTCCCTTCTAAAATGCAAGCATCCAAATTATAATTCTACTGCTGTATTATGTATATGGGTCTGTACAGTTGTGAGTTTGAAGATAACTGCCAAACATGTAACTAATTGGTGATACAATTGGCCTGTTGGAGGTGAATTATTCTGAACTAAATCACCTATCCAATTTCCAAACAAGTTAATAGCTGATTAAATAGAAGAAATATAACAAAATAAATTGAGAAGTCCTGGGGGGTGTAAGAAGAGTAATATTCATTGTAATCAAGGAGTATGCTAATTCTTAGACTGACAAGTGAAAACCAAAACTTGAAACAGAGACATGTCTACAGGCTTATTGTATGAAAGAGCTGAAACATCATCTTGCTTATTAAGTATAGAAACAAAACATTCTAGACACTACAGACCTTTATACTTCTAAGTATTAAACACACTCTAACAGTCAGCACTATTAAAAATTACTTTAATTTATCTGGGTTGAAATATCTTAAGTTTAACAGTGGAGGAGTAAACACATCATTAACACAGTCCATAGACAGATTAAAGTACTAAATACAATTTTTGGCAAAAATTCATAAAGAAAGATTGATGGTGATTGCATAAGTATGATCAATATATTTCCTCCCCTCTGCAAATGCTGAGGGATTTTTGCTTATGGAAAATATTATCTTTGTCATGCAAAGTTTCATAAATCAATACTTTAAAGAGTTTATGGAAAAATAAGGATGTGCATTTTGAATTTATACAATAGAGGTGCAAAAAGCTGATCATAAAAACGATACAAGGAGGGACTGTTGCAATCACAACATTTAGAGCTGCTTCTGCAAAAGAACCATGTTATTTCTTCTGAGAGTCTTCTTATGTTCTCTGAATTTGTAGGAGGTCCTTGACACTCAAAAGTCATCATTGTTCAAAAAAAGTCTGCTGTTACAGAAACAAAGAAATTCATCCTTTATCTCATTTGTGGACTTCATAAAAAATGGTTGCTTCCCAAAAATCCCATGTTATGGAGATAATTACTACACTGAGAACACCTAAGAATGGCTGGGGCAGAGTGGGAAAGCAACAGAAGACCGGCTCAAGTGATTTGCATGTGGGCTGCTGGGAAAGACATTTATCACATTAATTGCTGTTCACACTTATGTGTTCACAAGTGGAACATCTGCACTGAGATAATGTGATTCTGCAATGGACTTGGGGACACCTTATCTAACAGCCTAAGAATCCTGCCCTGTTGTTGAAGATCAAAGCACAGTGAAACAGCCAGGCCTGCTTGAACCCTTGGAACATTGGCAGGAACAGGGAATCCGTGCACTCTCACTCTCTTGCTAAGATGGACTCTAGCTAACAAGGATTCTCTCTTGTGGTCAACATCCTCTGTTTATCTGCCTATACTTGGGTGTTGCTGCAGAGATTCCCTGGTCTGTGAGGTACTGAAATTAAACTTATAGAATTATCATAGAATAGTTGGGGTTGGAAGGGACCTTAAAGATCATCAAGTTCCAACCCTACATACAAGGTCTTGTGGTTGTTGCCGCATCAGCTCACACAGGCAACAGTAATATAGGGGGAAGAATGAAACTGCCTGAACTTTGAATTTTGCAATTTGTTACATCCCCCGGAATGCTAACATGAAGAAGATGGTCATGAAGCATGGGTCACTCATAAATATCACAAAGATGCCCTTAAATCCTTGCTCTTTTTGGATAATCAGTACAATGCAGTCTGTAAAAAGAATTTAGTACCACTTTCTTACTTATGAGATCTGAACAAAGAGAAATGGTTTTCTAGTAAGGACTTCCATGTATTTTCATTTTTATAGACAATGTCTAAACATAAATGTCCTTACACTACACAAGATTACAGTGCTCTACTCAGTCTTCTCATCAACTGTTAAAACAAATACAATCTCATTAAAGCCTGAGCTTGACACGCAATGAGTGCAGAGCTTTCCCTGAATACAAACTCTGCCTCTTCAGTAAGGAACAGTCTCCAATTCAACACTAAGTGTTACAACACCGTGCTACTGGGATGACAAAGTGGTCTGCTAAACTACAGGAGTAAGCTGTAACTTTGTTATCAGAGTTTCTAAGATGCTGACAAAACAAATGAAGGAACAGCAAAGTTTCTGGAGAACCAAAAACTTTTTTTTTTTTTAACACCTTTGGTCCAGTAATCCAGGTTACTCAGAATTCAAGCCCTGAATAGAAATCTCAGAAAGATACAGGTGTTGGTATTTGTAGTTGGTACTATCAGTTCCAGCTGAACAAAAACTTTCTCTTGGATATAATTTCTTGCAGATGAAGTGAATGAAAGAGAAGTATCTAAAACTCTGGAACAGGTACAAGAGAGACGTCTGAACTGAGAGGGAGACAGGAGGTGGGTGCAGAGCTCAGATGCTCTCTGAATAAAGTTTCATATTTGGGGAAACTAAAATGAATGTAGCATTTGCTCCACTGACCCTCCAACAGGACGGCGCAATTACAATGCAAATCTGCATTTTACTGGATCATCCAGAGAACTAACTTTGGTTGTCAAGTACATTTCACTACTGCACTGCAGACCAAACCATGGCACTGCTGTTCACAGCAGCCCCAGACAGAGATATTTTAGCCCATATAAAGGAAAAACCATACAAAGGGAAAGAACTATTCAGATAGAGAAAGAAGCTCTATGAGTAATTCACTTAAAATTTTTGGGAGTTTTTCTTCTTGGCAGTAAACTTACAGGAACTGACTGTGAAGTAGTTCAATTCAGAAATCTTCTAATCCTTCAAGCCCAAGTCCCCTGGGCTCTAATCTTGCTAGACTGTATTTGTATAAAGCCCTTCTTCACCTTTTTGACATACAAAATAGTAATTGAGTAATTCCTGTTTAGACTTATTAAGCAGTTCACTGCTCTTAAAATGGCAGATCTCTGACTTGCTATATTTTGTTATGGTTCATTTACATTTGGTTTTTCGTCTAATTTTATCACCACAAGCTTGAAACAGTTTTTTTAAAGCTAAGACTCAGATAAATAATAAACCCCTGGAAATTATGATGGATAAAAATACATAAAATTTCTGGATTTTTTCTAATCTAGAACATACGCAAGCTTGTGGTGTGAGCTTTTTAATAAATATATCAAGCAAACTTAATATTGGGATTCAATAAACATATTCCTAGATGCTTCTCTCCTCTCAGAATATTATTATAGGCTGTGATACCAGCAAGATGTTCAAGCCAGCATGTGCATGTTTCAAGAGTTCATCTCAGGATGAAAAGTATGATCATGATGCTGCCTCATCAGGAATCATACATAGCCAAAATTTGGCGGCAAGGTCTGTGGGAAACCATCTTCTATACTAAGTAGTTTGGGGAATAAAGCAAACTATGAGGTAGTATCATTTAACAAGTCCTAGTCTTTGGCTTGGTTTCTTGGGTTTTTTGAAGCTAGAATGCAATACATGGAAAAATGCAGGTAACTACAGAAGACAAATTGAGAAAGGGTGCATTCTGATGGTCAGATTTTGAAGATCTGACATAACAGATCAATGAATCTGTCTTCAGTTCAATGGATTTCTAACAGGGAAAACTGAAACTGGTGCAAAGAAAAAGACTATACTTAGAGTACATGAAGATTAAAAGAGCACAGAAGTGGGGAATTATAACTAGAGCAAGAAGCAGACACATAGTAAAGCTAAAGTTCCATATCCTTCTAGTAAAGAGAGCAGACAGATAATGCAAAAATATACGACGCAAAAATTTCTAAATAAATAATTTAAACTGTTATATCTGATCCTATGAAAAATGTACAAACTCATGTGAGCAATAAAGATATAAGTCAACATTAATCACTAAAATTAGCTCCTGTTATTACATTCCATTTGTCATAGATAAAAGTAAAATCAATTTTGATAAAGGCTTTTACACTTACAAAGTAACGCTTAGATATCTGAAAATCTGTAGAAAAAAAGAGATCACTATAGAAAAAACTAGAAACATGTGAAGATAAGGGATTTTACACACTTTTTATTGACCATGTTTTCATTTAACCTTAACAGAACACAAAGTTACTTTAATAAAACTGTGGTAATATGCTCTCTATAAGAGTTCTAATACATTAATGCTTATTAATATATTAATAACCTCTGAATGCAAGTACAAGAGCTTAAGAGTACCAGATGCTTGTTTACTATTCCCCCTTCTCCCATGGGCATTGCTAGAGGATTTTCCAGTGCTATGAATACGGATTGAACAACTCACTTGTACAACAAACACCAGCTTAACACTAAGACTTCAAAACTTCTGCTTTCCCAGCACATTACATACAAGAAATCAGCCAAGAACAAGATATGGCAAGAATGTCAATCTGCTCCTGCTGTATGCAAAGTTACTAACTAACTTGTTGAGCAAGTCAGAGTCACGCCATCCATCCTTAGCCATGATGCTCTCCTGAATGTCACTCCAGTTCCACTGGTATTGATCCCTTATTCCAGTGGCAGCAAATTAAACAATAATAATTTCTTGAAAGAGTCCATAGTCTTCACAAAAACAGCTTCATGAAGTCTAAAGACTAAGATCTTATGATCTCTTTCCATTCTGTAAATTATTCTCAAATGCACACTCAACTAGACAGTGACACTTCTTTCAAACTTCATTCTAATGATTAAAAATAGGTATGTATGGATTTAGGTGATTCTGGACTGAATCCCCATCAATGCAATGTCATTATCTCAACATAAGTTTAGTAAGGAAAAAAATCTTTTCACAGTGTGGAATCATTCATTCAAAAATCTGCACTTAATTTGAATTTTTCCATAGTTTTGAAAGGCAGGTCTCCTGTGAGATACAGACCCTGTTTTTCAAGTATAAAGCTCCAATGTTCCCTCAAACCCAACAAAATAATGAGCAAATTCCAATTGTTTGACTTTCATGTTCCAAGTAACTGAACTAAGTTTGCTCTTCTGCTCTCTCTTCTTGATAAATTCATTTCTCCTCCTCTACCATTCTTTATTCTCTCATTATTCCCATGCTTTATTCCCCTCTTCAACTGGTATCTTTACCTAAAGCCCATGAATGATGACTTTGGCACTGTCCTAAGCATATTATACTAAAATTTATATAAATAAATACATTTACAAGCAGGCATACAACATGTAAAGCATCTATACAAGCATACTGCTGCCAGATTCAGCTTTCCTTCTTCCCTCCTCACCTACTCTGAAAAGTGTATTATTGCTTCATTTGAATTAAGGCAATTCAAAAAATTAGCAACCCACATAATAATTATATACAGAAACACAGACTGAGCCACAAAAATCAAAAACTAACATCGGAGCAACAAGACACCGGCAATTGTTTCAACCAGCCTGCAGACTCACACCATGTCAATTATGGAGCTTTTTTTCAGTCTTACACATCAAGGAGGGCAGATATTAACACAAACTCCCCTCAGATCTGAACATACGACTCGAAGCTAAGAAGTCATCTGTGCCCATTCTGATCCCTTGTTAAACTTTGATCCCAGTAATGCACCACAATCTGATTTCCAAGAGGTTTAGTACAGTTCACAACAAATAATTCACACTCAAAGGCTGCTTGTACAATTCAGATCCTTGTGTGCAGCAGATAAGAATACTATTTTCATCACTTAAGTACCATGCACACACAAGCACACTTCAGACATCAATTACAATTAACATACAACAAACCAACAAGTTATATTTTTAAACAGCATCAATGAAAAACAAAAATCTTTTCAATGAAAACTTTAGTTTTTTTTAAGATCAGTTTTATGAGTGGGGTAGAAATATAAAATATTTCTAAATAATCATTTTTCTGAAGTAAATAGTTTTCTCAATGATTCTTAATCCAATGAATTATCATCTACAGAAAATAAAATTGGTATTTCTCATTTGTTCTCAAGTAATAGAAAAAACAAACCATAGCTTACATTTAACTGTAGGAAAGTAGCACATGATTTTAGTATTTGGGAACAAAAATAATTTGGTTTATATATCACTTTTTACTCCAGTAAATTGAAACAAAATTGGAAGCAAAAAAATCCTATGACTGAGACAAGATTTTTATTGTGTCAAGGTTTGAGTGTTAATCTAAACTACCAATTCATGAAATTTTCATCTGAGAATGTCTTTCACTCTATAATCTAGCTTTCCAAAGCCAGTCCTTCATAGCATTTCATTCTAGTTCTCTTGAAAATGCTGAGCTGTACTGACACTTCCAGATTCCAACTACAAAATACCTTTTTTAAATTAATTAAGCAATATTTTCTCTACCATAATTTATACCAATGCTGATCAAAAGTTGCTAAGAATTCATTTTTATAAAATTTGAATACACTGAAAAAACCAATCTAGAAGCACAAGCCCTTCATTTTTAGCAAAAATCATCTTCATGCATTCGCACTGAGAGTACTTTTTTGCTTTAAAAAGCTAGACTTCATATTACTTTCAGTCTGATACATGTATTTTGTGTCTCTTTTACTCTGTCTTAACATTTACTGTCATAGAAGTACATTTATTATGCCATATTTATAGTACTTTGATTGCACAGAATAAGTTAAAAAATAACTCAGCCATCAAGAGACGAACCTTGCGGGCAGGGTACAGCAGCCATCAGCCGTCAGCCTGACTTGAGTTTCATAGCTATCCAGTGGGCAAACAACTTGTTGAACAGGAGGACATTCGACTGTGCTACAATCCACGCTGAACACTATGGAGAAAAGGGAGGAGAAAATTCCTTTTACTCATGCTTTAGGAGCCTTCCACAACTTACTTGATCATAAGCAACCTGTTATGTATCAGCTTTTTAATTTAAATCAGAAAGATTTTCTAATGAATACATGCTCAGTACGTAACATTATGAAAAATTCTCTTTATTGACTTGGGAAGCAACTGAACTAATTCTAAATTAATAACAACATTTCTAAAATTTAGACTGGCAATCTCAATAATAATTATACCTGTGTATAATATTAGTTAATAGAAATATTCTGAGAATGCATCTTCCTCACTGCTTTTAAAACAGTTAACATTTCATTGTTTCATTTTTTTCTTGATTGAGCTCTGTTTAAAGAGTAAAATACCTGGTTTGTAAGAAACAAGAAAAATATTCAAGATACACTGTGGACTTATTCCTGCACAGATAAACTACATTTTTAAGGATTATTCCATTAGGTTGTGCTGTTTAGGTATTTATATACAGCAAAAAAAGAAATGTGAATTACCAGACCTATCTGCATTAACAAGACACACAATTGCTCATGACTAGTAAGAATGACCTATAACTTTTTAGAGAGCAACAAATGCCTAGAAATGCAAAAAAAGTCAGCCTGACTGTATATTTAATCCTATGAGTCATACTCAGGACAGCTGAAAGACATTTTTATCTTATCTGGTCCTATATCTCCCGTGTTAAAAAACTATACCAGCTCAGGCACTATCTATTTGCTATTCCTTAACATAATTACTACTGAGAAAGTACAGATTAAAACACGGTTCCCACTTTAAAGGAACAAGCTACTTACTGACTGAGTAGGCAGGATGAACACAATGTTATCAGATTGAAAATTATACAGTAATACATGATTCCTGATTACTGATTAAGCTTCACTTCAGTATTGACATTAATATGACTGTTAACTGCAGTGCTAAAGCAGCTTGGCAATGCTACACCACTCTTCTTGAAAACCTGGTACCTTTCAAATTCCCTTTTTCTGCCCTCCAGTTTTACATTTTTCTAGCTTGATCCTCACAGGTACCCAGCAATAATAATTCAATTCTTCATCAGCCTTAGAATTATATCCACTTAGCATATCTCATTAAGCATTTAAATGAAAGAAGTTCAATTAAACCAGTCTGCAGCACATCAAGGCTAGGACTGATACTTTTTTCCTCAAGATCATTAACTTTCATAGTACGTGGGTATGTGAGTATCTGTATACTGAGAATTGCCTTTATTTTAGTTATTCAGGAAACAGAACCACCTGCTAAATCAGAGCAACCTGACAAGCTCAAGAAGTTCTCACCGAAAAAGGCACAAATTTAATTTAAGTCCATTTTGTGGAGTGATGCATAGAATTACTAAATTCAACTGTAATGATTCCAGTTACTAACCTTGACAATTATAGAATTAAATTTTATATCTCTTCATAATACACAAGAATACCTATATGCCTTTAAGACAGGAATACTTAATTTTATAATTTTTAATTTTAAAAACCCCTAGAATTTTATGTTCTATTTCACTAACAACATACTTGAAGCAGCTCTTCTGTACAAAATGTAAATCTAGTGTCTCTATTATCAGAACAGTTCACGAGTATAGACCAAGGCTATTAATACAATATGCACAATTCTACTGTGCCAAGTAACAACCAATGTTCAGTTTCCTGGATTAAACTTCCTATCTGCCTTGATTCAAGGCCCCCACACCTCACTCCCCAGGTAGGTGGTCTGGGAAACACCAGCCAATGAGTTCTATCAACAACTTGATATCTCAGCTATTTTTGTGTCCATCTTCTCATACACAATGAAAGAAACAACACAATGAAAGAAAATACACAAGTTAGCTTCCTAATCATGTCACCAAGTCCCAACTAAGGTGCTTTTCCTTCCTGAATAGTTTAAATTCTTTGCAGTAGTTACAGCATGCTAGTACATGCCTCACTAATGGTGGAGAGCAACCCAAACAGTCTTTTCTCTGCTGAAAAACTACAAACCTGAAAGTCACAAAAAAGCCCCAAATCAAGAGCATTCAAATATAAAATTCTCATGTAATTGAGTGGCTGTAGTTCACTTGCTTTATTTCACTTGCCCATTTATTTTATACTTACCTCTAATTATACCAGAGGCCCTCCAATTTTTTTAAGAATTAATAGGATTTGGCAAACAAAGGCTATGCACTGACCTTATCCTCCACTCACAGAATTTTATAATCTGCCCTCATATTCCATCTCAGTTTGGTCTTCAAAGTGGCAGATTTTTATTATTCTATTAGTAGATCAACCATAGAAATACTAAGGTTGGATGGTACCTCTTGTAATGATCTCATACAATTCCCTTCCCAAGAAAGGCCATGCAGATCTGGGATTGATTGCCTAGATAACTTATAACAAGGATGGATGTCCTACCATCTCTCTGCGCAACTTGTGCCTATGCTCATTCCCCCTTATGGTGAAAAAGGGTTTCCTCATGTTCAGATGAAACATCTGTTCTTTCAGTTTGTGCCACTACCTCTTGTCCTGCCTTGCATACCACTGAAAAGAGCCTGGCTCCATCATTACACCTTCCCTNCTCATGTAATTGAGTGGCTGTAGTTCACTTGCTTTATTTCACTTGCCCATTTTTATTTATTTTATACTTTTCATCTCAAAATGTATTTATCTAAGTGGATAGAGTTTCACCTATCCGTATTATGCTGTCATAATGCTTGCTAAAGAAGAGAATGTACAACTTGAGGGCAAGAACCTCAAGGACTGAATCAAGGCAAATTCTTCAGTCCATCTTTGAGTAACAAACAGTTTTAAAAACATCACACTGTTTTAGTTTCTTAATAAGAGAGATGCAACTACTGCCATGAATCTTGTTCCAGGTTAGTTTTATTGTGTTAACAAATGACGCAACTTCACTTGACCATTTAAACTAACTTTTAGAGGAAAAAATACTTTGAGAATACTTTAAGATTTTAAATCTCAGCTTAAAACTAAATACAGTGCACTTTCACCAAATTAATTTCTCCTGAACAGCCAGTTACACACAGCTTGTAGGAATGAGCTTTGTAGGAAGTTTGTTGCTTATGGCACCAGACCGCTGTTATCTCAACCTTTGAGCTTAGCAACTGCAGAAAAATAAGAGAGAGATGTTTCCAGTAGGTACCACAACTGTTGTGAGATACCTGCTGAAGGAACAGGACCATTTAAGAGAAATTAATCTATGGGTTTATGGACAGGAATGACTAAGTTTCTTCACTTTAACAGAATGCTAACGCCTTTAATCATTATATTCCTAAAGTACAAGAGGCAGAAGATGATGTGGAAATCAAAATGAAAGATTTAAGTTCTATTCTAGCATTCAGGAAACATTACCCATTCTCCTTTCAGTAATTCAGTTGCCAATTATAGCATTTGAACATACGCAGTTCTTAGCAGAAGGCTCCAAATTCAAATGCCATTTTAAATTGGAGAGCAGGGACATGTTATTTAAGGAACTGAAATAAACACAATTTATACTTTAATTGTGCAAATGCTTGTTGGAAAAAGACAGCACTGCTATGATGGGAACCAGTCCTTCCAGTTTCGCATTCTTTCCCCTGACAGTTGACATGCTGACACTGTTCAGCAAAAACTAGTGGAATCAGCCCTGAAAAAAAACTCTGCATGAATACTTACCTACCAGGCTTTATAATGTTCAATGTCCTATTGTTTTTCAGTAACATGACATTGAAAACAGAGAAAGCATGAAATAGCACTGCTACTTCAGTTCCTCTCCAAGTTTTCTTTCCTAATTTCTTGTTCTTCAGGACACCAAGTCAAAATCTGAGGACACAACCTTTAGTACCAGTCTTGCCATAGGTTAAAGAAATATTCATGTCATGTAAGGAGCATTACCTGGCTTAACATCATGATCACTATTTGACCAAACTCGCACAGATAATTCATATACTGTTTATACATACATAAACCACTTATATACTACTTGATATACAGTACCACATGTTTATAGGCAGAATAAATGGCAATGAACAGTGCAGAAAAGGCAGGATGGACTAGATTGCCTCCAGATTCATTAAATCTTCCAAGTTGAACTATTCTATATTTCTGTAAGCCTGTGAGTATACAATACTAATAAAACAAGATACTGCATTGGCAGTTCTTAAACAAAGAAATTTATTTAAAGCCACAGGCAGTGGTGAACATGATCTAACAGTTCTGATGGGAAAAGCCAGCAAGGCTCCCACTGACTTGCAAATTCAAAAATAAAATCTCTACACTTTCTCCAAGAAAGGAAAAAAGGAAGAAAGCCAGCATTTCACCGTTTGATTAGTCTTCAATGTGTATGAAAGAAAAGCTATGTTGTCAATAGAAGTAAAATCTACTTTAAAAACAAGGTTGCTCTGAAAATGGAAAAAAGACCACATTTGTAAAGATTTGCCAATAAAAAAAAGTCTTCTTTGGTAAGTAAGTAGTAGTCTATCAAAATTTGTCTAGATTTACCAGTTCCTTTCCTTTGTCTTCCAGTTTGTGTTGGTTTGTTTTCAATTTGCAATCTTTCTATTGTGTCAAACACTAAACAAAAGAAACACTGACTAAAGTAATGAAAGTCAACTTCCACAGCCACTGAAACCTAACTTGAAAAAATTCAGACTATGGAGTGATTAATAGATCCATACAAAACGCACTACTTTTTTTCCTCCTCTAAAGCCAAGGCACTGCAACAAGTAGAGGTCCCTCATTGTAATTTGCAGGTTAGCCGTCACATCTTTCATGGCCCATTACTGTGGAGATGCACAGACGTACCACGTACACCCCCCAGTCTACCAGCCACTGCCCAAGAAACACTTTAAGCATTTCCAAAGCTAGGGAAAAGTTGTCTGCTTTCCCTTAGCCTTTCAATTTCCAATTCCTGTTGCAAAGGTCTGCACTTCCTTAAATACTCTACAGCTCCTTCACCAATCTGTTAAAAGCCTCTGCCCTTCTATCCTCCTAACATGCATCTTCATTTTTCCAGTACCATGTATCTTCAACTCTTCACTCCTTATAACAAAAAACATAACCTACTTCAGAAAACAACATACATATAGCCACATAAATCCACTAATGCAGTAAATAATCACATTCAGTTTGAAGATCCTGTTATACCAACAAGCTGGGAACAACTTTCAAGTAGTAACTTAAAAAGATAAGTTCATAATTAATTAATTGCAAACAAGATGGGAATGCAAGTATTAGCCCAAAAACATGACCAGAACAATAGAGAAATAATCCAGAAGTCAGCAAAATAAAATTCAGTAAAAGCATACTTGAAGCACACAAAGGAAGAATTTAAATATTCTAATGTAACAGTTCAGTAGCAGTCATGCTCCAGAAAGATCTTTAGGTCAAAGCATTTCACAATCCAAAGCTCTTACAAGAGTCAGCTCCTTACAGTTTCACATGAAAGACAGAGTAATTACTCTACAGTACTAAGAGCTGATGAAGACTCACCCAAAATAGCAGTTTGCTTTTGGACTTCAGATTTTAAAGACATGGATAAACTTAAGAAGACTTAGAGAAGGGCAAGATAATGAATAGGGAGTCCAAGAAAATCATGCTGTGAGAAATTAAGGCGAATCCTCGATGAAAGAAGACTAAGGTTGACTAAACGATCCAGAGCAAAAATTACTATCAAAACTACTCAGGACAAAGACCAAAATCAATTACTAGGACAGAATAACAAAAAAACCTTGCTCAGATTTCCACAAAGGCAGATTTGTATTGGATATTTCAAGGAACACAAACACAAGTTCTAGAAGATATTAAGACTGAAGAATCATCTTCTGCGTGCAGTTTAAAAAGATGTTAAACAAGGACAGGAAAGGCACAGCTTAAGCCTACTCAAACCTGTTTGCATGTAAGATTTTGGATTATACAATTTTGTACGCTTACTTTCATCCCTCTGTTTTTATAATACATCTTTACCAAAGCCTGGATCAAAAAGTGAATTACATCTTCCACTTCAGTGAGAATAAATCACAAGAAAGGCTGACTAGTACTCTTATGAAGAGGCAAATGCATAAATACTGCAAAAGTTGTAGATTTTTCACTACATTTCACAACAATCCTTTTTTTCTCTCCAGTTAAGGGTCAGCATCACTTTAATCTCGAGAAACCTTACAGCAGATTCTTAATTACCTGTCCATACACAGTATATTCTAATTATGATAAACTTCTGTAAAATCTAATCAGCATTTATACAGTATGTCACTTGAATTAGTGGTGGTACCTACAAAAATGTAATATTCTTGCTTTTGTCATTCATTTTAATTTCTGGAGGACAAAAGAAAGTAGAATTTAACCTAATTGTTATTTAATTAGCTACTGCCCATATATAATGATTTTGAATTTGAAGAAATATCAGAAGAACTTAGAGGCTACACTGGCTTTACTAGTTGCAATTCTATAGGTAAACGGGCTGATCAGACAATTAGAGAAAAAAAACTGAAAAAAAGAAAAAAACTACGTCCACTTTTACCTGGTTTACATTCATAGAGATCACAGCATTCTCCTGGCTTTGCTGATGCTTTAGAAACCAAAATATTCAAATAGCCTGGCTGGCAAACCTTCCTCAAGCAGCCTGCAGGATTACACACACAACGGCTTGGGAGTGGACAGCATTCACCAGGAGGAGCATAGCCTTCTATTAGGATGGAATCTTCTGGACAGCGAGGAGAAAACTGGACCTCACAGCGGGCCTTGGAGCAATCTGGTTTCTCTTCTGAAAGGGAGAAAAAAATCAGAATGCCATCAAAACACTGTACTGAAGCTGTAAAGGTGAGCTCATATAATTTTTCCCTTTCCCCAAAATGATAAAAAGAAAAGGAAACTGCCACTATTAACCTGATTTGCGAAAATTATGGAACACGCTTTAAAGTCTTGTAATTTGCAAGGTGGCAGGTGTGTTATGAAATATTTCTTCCAAAATTCTCAATTGAGCAATATGCATGTCTGCTGAAGTCACACAGCCTCAAATACAGCTGCAAAGCTATGTATTTGGCCACGACGTTAAGAAATAACTTGTTGTATCATGCACAGCCCTGATGCTACCTTCAGTTTCCTAAGACTTTCCATTATGAGCAACTGATTTCAACTGATTGAATAAAGACTTCATTGATCTGATCTGGGTTTTCTGAAATTCAAAAAGCTGGTCAAAACCTCCACAGCTGTTACGCGTAGAAAGTCCATACAAGAACAAAAAAGGTTTTTTTCATGTAAACAGTTCCAAAGCTTATATTAAAAGTGACTTTCCCATGTACACCAGTGGCTTGACTAGCATTAACCATATGCACTAGAGGTGCAGGGCATCTGTCAGCAGGCACGTAGCAACTAGAAAAGGAATATTGAGGATCATGGTAAACAAGTTAGTAGGAACAGTAAAAAGATGTGCAAACATTGACATTAGACAAAGAAAGATGACAGAAGGTGGTCCTTGGACAACTAGGCATCACCCTTCTAAAAGCTGAAATAGAACTCAAGATTCCACATTCTTAAAAAAGTGAATCTTAATTCTGGCAAAAATGTCATGCCTTCTAATGACTCAGCTACACTGGGAAAAATCCACGTGACTGATGTACTCTATAATGTCAGCAACTTGTTCCTAACCATGAGAGAGCGTCACTCCACTCAACATAGTGGAGCACTCTTAGGAACCAGATGGACCCAGGACACTCAAAAGCAGTGTGTTCAGATCAACAGGAAATTGTGAGTTATGTGTCTGGAGGCAAAGCAAGAAGCCTTCCCAGGTCTGGCCTGAAAAAAAATCCCACAACAATAGAAAACCAAGACCCAAACTTATAAACGCTTTATACTGCCTTTCAGGTATCTGCAAGCTTGGAAACTAGATAGTTCCATTACAAATGTCACTATTATCACTAATTACTTAGTTGTCATTCAAGTTAGGTGGAGAATAGTAGAAACTAGTAAAAACACCACTTTAAAACTTTAAAATCTGCTGTTTAAGCCACGGCCATTTAAATAAATTATCTCTGCTGAAAATTGCAATGATTGAACAAGATATATTGTATATGAGCATCCAAGAATGATATGGGAAAGCCAAGAATGTATTTTCCAACATTTTAGTTAACACACTGGTTTTTGAATTACTGCAGTTGCGTACGAGATATTGTGTTTGGGATTTGTTTGTTTGTTTGTTTTTTAAAACAACTAAAAGCAACACAGCAAATGTGCTATTCTGATTCCAAACATACACTCAATGTCAACAACAGCAATGTTTGGGATTTTTTTTTTCCCCACAAAAATCATTATTACGTTTAGCTTTACTTTATTCTTTGGAATTCTAGGTGACATTGAAGAATCAAAGCAGTACTGCCTGCCTAAAGTAGTTGATATGATAACCGTGTCCAAGTTTCCTTTAAGCTTTAGAGGAATATAATGCCTAGACACATAAGTCCTTAGAAAAATATTAATCTAGTTCTTAGCATTATTAATTCCAACAGGAAATCATTAATATAAACATTTGCTTTGATTTCAGTTGCCAAATACAGCAAAACAGAATAAAAATAATTACATGTACTAGTACTTCAGATTTTTCTTAGAAGCAAGAGACATTACTAACTTCAATGTGATACTAGATAGCATCATAACTCTCTTCTGGCAGTTAAACCCCCCACTATTTCCATCTATGATTAAAATAGCCCAAGCTAGATACGCACTTTGCCTAGAATTTCAAATAACATTTGTAACACACATTTTTTTCAGTCTACTCTTATGTTCAGGTTCTTATCTACTATATTAAACAAAATGTTCTGATTGAACATTGCTGGTTACAGAGGTTTATGGCACAAAGTAGTTGCAGTAATAGGTAAAACTCCAACAATGTAAACAGTAAAACACTGTCATCCCAGTATACAAATGGGCAACTGGAAAACCAAGTATATTAACCCAGGTTGGATCAGCCACCAGACACTTGCCCTTTAGCTTTCCTAATAAGGAAGGGTGAGCAAAGAACTATCATAAAGACAAAGACAGGCTTGAGAGTTGGGCCCATGCCAACCTCATGTAGTCCAATAAGACCAAGAGTGAGGTCCTGCACCTGGGTCGAGGCAACCCCAATCAGAGACACAGCCTGAAGGGAGAGTGGCTTGAGCGCAGTCCTGAAGAGAAGGATTTTGGCGGTCTCAGTGTATGAGAAACTCAACATGAGACAGTAGTGTGCACCTGCAGCCCAGAAGGACAACCAAATAATGGGCTACATCAAGAGAAGTGTGACGAGCAGGTCAAGGGAGGCAATTTTGCCCCTCTATTTGGCTGTGGTGAAGCCCAGCTGGAGTACTGTGTTCAGTTCTGGAGCCCTCAACATAAGAAGGACATTGAGCTGCTAGAGCAGGTCCAGGAGGAGGGCTATAAAGATGATCAGAGGGCTACAGCACCTCAAGATATGCATGTGATTATTTTCTGTGCTATCAACATTGCAAAGACACTGTCATAAAGCAACAGCTGGAAAGTTCAAACTTTGTGAAAGTTTCTCCATATCAAAAGCTACTTTTGATTTAAAAATCACATTTCCTGTAACTTTACTAAACTTTTACAGGTAATAAGAGTATAATGGCAAGTTATTGAAAACCTGTTGCAACCAGTGCTTTCTTTGAGAGAATATAACTTCTTTACCTTCCTGAAAGGTTTGTACAGTACCATTAGAACTGGACACTCGCTAGAGGTGGTTATATTAAAACAATCACTGAATACAGAAAGTCTAGATCCTATGGCTGTCTTGTTCGTTTTGCTAAAGTAAGCAGTTGTTTGGCTCATACCAAAGCAGCATGGCAAAAAATGCACAGTTACTAAAGAAGAATTAAAAACTTTGCTTCCACTCTTGTCCCTCATTACGTTTGTGTGCTCTGCTTTGACATGCAGAGAAAGCATATGCCAAGTTCAGTTAATGAGAAAAGCAGAAGAGCGAAAGTACTGTTCCACACAGAGGAATGGTGTCTTAAGGTACTAGCTTGTGTGTGAGAAATGGAGAAGAAAGGTCCCAGTAGGGGTGGGAGAGTCTTCTCATTTTTCAAGTGAAACTAAGTAAGTTTGTGATTTTCTGGAAACTTTTTAAGGGAGAGAATTTTTTTTCATCCAAACTTCATGTGACCAGAGATGTTTCTACTCAGGCAACCACAGAAACATGGACCAAGAAGACTGAAGAGAACTATGGGACACTCAGAGGTCCTGAGCACCTCTGGTGAGATACTAGGACTGTTAAACAGTTGTTCTTTTGAAAATAGGATTTTAATCTGTACATGTGCAGATATACATAATGTATATACACAGAGAATATTTTTTTTCTGGTAGATCCCTAAGAAGAATAAATAATAATAATTTTGTTAAAGCTAGCTTTTGCATGACTAAGCAAAGTCATGCACTAAGGTCAGCATCCATGCTTTGAAGACACAAGTTGTTCAGCTTTGCATTTTTGTTCCATTGTAAACCGGCTTCATGAAGTCTAGGCTAAAACATGGCCACTTTTACTGTACACTTTACACTTTTACAGCCATCATTGAAATATGTTCCAAACAATAGGGATGCTCTACTGTTACACAGTGGCAGGAAGGAAATATTAAAAGGATTAGGGATAAACAAGAAAAATGATTATCTAGCTGAGGCAGTCAGACAGACAGGGATCGATATCGGAATGCAAAATACCCAAAAGGATTTTCACAAATCAAAAGGACAGTTATAGTAGATTAAAAAATGAGATTACCTTACACATACAACATGCACAGTACTGTACACGGATGAATTGTTTCAAATAAAAAAGTAACTAAAGCCCGATCTTTTACCTGAAACTAAACTTTATTTTTAAATGATTTTTGCTTTTCTTTTCAGCTTTCTGACACTCTCCATTTTACATTTAATAGAGCAGAGCAATCTGTCTCGCCCATATTATATTGCCTAATCTTCTTGTAACAGCAATGGACTGCAACTAACCTGGGCGAAGAATCATACACAAAAGGACAGTCATAGACATGAGTTTTACTGAATACGTACTCATCAATATACATTTTTGAAACATGATAGTCACTATGGATTTGCCAAAGATTTATCATTTCAAGGACCAAATAACCAGGAACAAGGGTTATGCCATTCAATAGGACTACAGCCAAGAAAGAATAATCCCACATAGATTAATAAGGCTATTTGATGGTAAAGCTATTTGGACATTATAATTTCACTGCCTGAACTTACTTCTTTTTGTGCAATGAAAATACTACAACCAAAACCAACCACAAACCAGAATTACAATCAAGACTTAACAGAAGCTCTCGTATACCCAAGAAAGGGTTTTAACAGAATTAGTGTGGATTTATCAGTCATCAGACATCCTGCATCTAAATGCATCAAAATACAAGTTCTATGAAACTGGTGCTCGTGCCAGTAGTTGTGTTGGGGTTCAGACCTCCCAGTTCAAAGTATTTCTCTGTCAGGCTTAGAAACAGTTACATTTGAGGCACTCAAGGTAGTTTTCCTTCATTTCACATAAAGCCTGATCTCAGCAGACACCTATTGACATTTTCTAACAAACTAATGGTTCGATACCAACAGCAGCTTAGGCCTGCACAGCAGGTGGGAGAGTTGGGCCATATCCCAGGCACAAGATTCACTTCCCTTCTACTTGCACTGTCTTCAATCACAAGAGCCTCTGAACTTGAAAACCCTTCAGAAGTTGGATGGAGAGATGAGCACATAGGCTACCTCAGCTCAGATTTACAGCTGAATTGACTCCACTGTGAGGGGGGGGAGAAGGGAAAAAAGTATTTCCAGTACTCGTATGACTGAATAACATTGGACATAGTGGTTTATCCAAAGGAGCCTATTACTCTGGATGGATGATACTACTCCTACCATTGGTTAATCTTTACACTGGCAAATGAAGTGAAATCTTCAAGGAGAGAAACAACATGTAAATAGCAATGAGGTGGTCTTAACTCCAGAGCAAAACTGAAAGACTGATAAAAAAAACCTCTGCAAATAGATCAAAACCAAAGACACTAATTCTGCAAGCAGTATAGCCTGAATACATCGAATGACTTATAAATATGTACTCCAGTGGTAAATTCACCTACACCCAAAAGTACTCTGAATTGCAATGGCATAAGTAGCTGCAAGCCAAATGTAATGCTGAATGCATACCAAAATGATGACAAAGCAAAAATATTTGGAACAATTCTGCTCAATGTAGCTTAAGAAAATTATAAGCTATCTGACATCTGGGGAAATAATCAGGAGCATTCACTGAAAGAGAATTTCTGCAACACACACCTTGATCTGTCATGGAGAAAGCGATTTCAATTTGAGCATGTAACTTAAACCCCTCAAAGATTAAACACCTCTGGAGGCAGCTGTGGATATAAAGAGCACCAAGTAATGTGCCATACCACACAATCACACCCAAAATAGTAGTCCCAATTAACTGTTTGCTTGCTAATTAAAGTCTGAAAACACAAGCACCATGAAAACCCAGAAAACACTTGAATCATCATTTTACAAAGAAATGAGAATCCATGTGCATAAGGAGTTAGAGCAAGACCAGCGATTAATTTTTAAAGCTAGCATTTAAAAATGCAACTGATGTGAGAAAATTAGTTTAGAAGTGAGCGGTTTGATATTCAAAAGGAACACAACTTTCGTTACTGGTGAAACTGAATCAACTCCTGTCTGCCTTTTAGTGTTTTGTTAAGTTAAATTTATTAAGATATGCTTTTTTACATTCACCAATCTCTGCTAATGTTAAAAAAATTTAAAAGCCAGTAACAGATACAAAAGCCAAATCTACACACAAAAAAGGACTTCAATGCTTTAGGATACTTCTGGGATGTAACCTCCTTTATGCGAACTAGTTATGCAAACTAGCGAACATACTCAAAGGACTTCTGTATGTATGTTAGCAGCTTAATTGCATACTTTTAAAATTCCTTCACAAAAACACTCAAGATGTGTAACATCAGGAAAATCAACTCTGTCCAACATTGAGCTCTTCACTTCTCTATACTCTCTAAAGCCATCCCAGTTATCAGAAAGTACAAAGAGAGAGTTTCCTACTTTCAGTCAAAAGAAGCTGAGTGCTTTCAATGGTGAAGACCAATGCCAAGATATTTTGAGACACTGTCATACTCCAACCGCTATGGTTGTTCTCTCTTGACTTCTTTGGATTGGATTCTTCCCCAGTTCTTCTAAATAAACTCTCTAGGTTTAGAGTTTAAATGCATTTCTACTGTGTAAGATCTTCCACATTACCAGACACCTTCCTAATTCTTACTTCTGATGTTTATATTCCACCATCAATACTTCTGTTAAATTTGTTTCCCTTGAGTTTTAACACTAACTACTACATTTCAAAATTCACCAATTACCAAAACTGCATTAACCCACTGGACAAAATTACTATGCATTACTTAGAACAACAGAAAAAGAGAACTCACCATAATAAGAAATGTAACATCAAAACAAAAGGAGTGATTATAATCTTAGGTGAAATCTACACCTATATAGTGAAATCTTATGCTAAAATTAGTGATGCCTTGAAGAGACTCTAAAATATTTTTACCAGATTTCATATATAACAAAATAGTATCAATATGAAAAATGCCAAAACAGTTAACTAAACTGTAGTCAAAAACATTTCACTGAATATAGAGATCATGAACATTCCACATAAAAAAAGACAGTCTTCTAATAAGCTGCTGCATCCAAGATGCAAGAAGTACAAATAAGCAGCCTACTGGTTGGCTCATTTCTTAAAGGATTCAAAAGACTCTGCTCTTTGGTTCTTATACTTGAGGCAATTTCTCCTATTATTTAGAAAAATATGGAATATTTGAAATATGATATAATATGGATATAGGCTTTCTTGAATCCAAAGAACATGCAAGGTAAAATAAAATTTAATAAAGCCCTTAACTAGTCATATGACTAGTTTTGTTGAATTCTTGTTTTAGGTGCTAGCTTGGGTGGATTACTGTTTTGCTCCTAACTATCAGCCACGCAAATGTAAAAAGAAAAAAATAATTTTTTGGGAAAAACAACATCAAAAACCTACAGGAAGCATAGCAATTTTAATTTCAGAGTAAGATGTAAGCAATTTAAGCCTGAGAATAGAGCTATTCAACTGTTTGCACCAAAGTTTTTGAGAAGTGATTAGAAAAATAAACAGCAACCAGGAAATGAGAGCCATCTTACTCCTCCTTATTCCAAACTACAGCAGTGACAAAATGAGAAATATCTACACACCTAGGAAAAAAATAAATGCAGCATAAGTCCCATGCACACATGAATTCATAACTGACCCTCAGAGTAAATTAGACTACAATAAACCACAGCATGGGAAGGGCAAAGAAGTTGCTCCCTTCTGCAATCTTGCCATAAAAACCACAACAAAACGCGCCAGATGACATCAATTAAACACAGCTTCAGGTCCATCATATATTAAATGCTACCAGATAACGCCTTGTTGCACTTATTTTGCTTGAAAACAGAAACATCCCAGAGGGAATTAAATGCCAAAACCACCAAAAAGTAAGAGCTTACATAGCACTGAGCTGCTGTTAACACTAGTACAAGGATTTTGCTGACTGCAGTAGTCATTAAAATTGGACCCTTCTATTTCAAAATGGATGAATGCCAACACCTTTTATTATAAAAAAAAAAAAAGACAGCAAATCTGGAAAAAGACCAAAAGACCTACGCCAAATATATAAAAGTAATATCTCAATTTCAGAATATTGTTGGCTGCAATGTTCTTTAATTAGATTCAGTTTCTGATCTCATTTGAAGCATACCATTGAGTATTAAATAGCTGGAAGTCCCTTTTCCAGTAAGTGCTTAAAGGGAATGATCTAGATGGCAAGCATAGTAGACAGTTTTTCCTAAATGTATTTATTTTATTTTGTTTTTCAAGCAGAACTATCAAACTCTAACAGGAACATTAACTGTCCTAGCTCAAAGATTTATTCTCGTTCCTTATTCTTTGTTGTCCATTCCTCTTAAATTATCCACTTACTGTTTGTCTTCTTTAAAGCAAACCCCAAAACTATTTCACATCTTTGCTAACTTTTTGTCATTACCATGTATCTTCAATACTGCAATATATGGTTACATATTTGGTTTAAGATTTTAATAAAAAAATTTTTTTTCTTAAAACACCAAAGAAAAGCATATTGCGGCATTCTGCACACTGAATTCCATGACACAATAACAAAAAACCCTGACAAATACAGATGTAGATGTATTTAATCAGCATAATCTATTACAGCAGTTTGACTAAACCTGGAATGTAGAATGAATTTATGAGCACTAAAACACAGGTTACATACCTTTATGGAACATTATGCATACGTACGGAAGTTACTGCCCAGAAACTGTAGGTATAATTGCACTTCATAAGAGCAGTCAAAGAAATTCACAGAATCACAGAATATCAGGGATTGGAATGGACCTCAAGAGATTATCTAGTCCAATCCCCCTGCCAGAGCAGGAACACCTAGACCAGGTCACATGGGAAGGTGTCCAGGTGACTTTTGAATGTCTCCAAAGAAGGAGACTCCACAACCTCTCTGGACAGACTGTTCCAGTGTTCCGTCACCCTCGCTGTGAAAAAGTTTCCCATAATTCTGTGGAACCTCCTGTGTTCTTGTTTGCACCCAAAGTCCTATCATTGGAAGTTGCTGAGAAGAGCCTGGATCCATCTGCCTGACACTCACCTTTTACACATTTATAAACATTAATCAGGTCACCCCTCAGTCCTCTCTTTTCCAAGCTAAAGATACCCAGCTCCCTCAGCCTTTCCTCACATGGGAGATGTTCCAATTCCCTAATCATCTTCACGGCTCTGTGATAGACTCTCTCAAGCAGTTTCCTGTCCTTCTTCAACTGAAGGCCCCCGAACTGGACACAATATCCCAGACTCATACTATTTATAGTAAGCTTTTCATGATGGCACTCCTTGCAAAGTTTTGGGTTAAATTGAGTTTGGGATCAAACTCTGTACCATAATCTCAGGAAACTTATAGAACCAGTGTAATTTAATCCTACATTTAACTTTGCTGCAATTGCTATTTCACAGTGTGTAAGGATGAGAGTTAAGACATGCCAGTTTATCTATAAACCAATCGAATATGTCAGATAGCACCTTATCCATAAAAAATTTATGTTAGCATCTCCAGAAGAGGGGAGAGCCACCAAAAAATGTACTTGAAGAGCTGAAAGGCAATAGCAATCCTACCTGATAAACGTACTCCAGGAAGCAAGACAAGAAGAACAGAATTTTAACTGATAGCTGCAGTGACCAGAGTAAAAAAAATTAAAAAGAAAAACTTCAGCTTACTAGCAAATAGTAGGAAATTATACCCCAAAAGATGAAGTGATCCCTACAACAACACTATACTAATCATATGAAGTCACACAATATCTTCAAGAAACCCCAAGGTGCAGAACATACTCTTCATAAAAGCGAAGTTGAAAACTGTTATTGAAGAATTCAGCAAAACCTGAGCAGTGCTAATTGGGAAAGCCTCCTGACACCCACCAAAGGAACAGAAAAAAGCAAAAGCTACCAGAAACACTGATGCTTATTTATTCCAGAGCTGAGAGATAATACTTCTAACACTGGATTTTCATGGTTTTTTTTCCAATTGTCTAGAAAGAGACATCAGATAGAATAAAATCTAGTACTGTGACATGACTAGGTATTGCTCATGCCACTTGAGATACCTCCTCCATGGTATGTGCTAGTGAAGAGTGGTCCTTACAGACTTTCTAATAAGCCAGCAGTAACATAAGTGAGAAAGAATGAAAAAAATGTTTCTTTACAGATCTTTAGTTCAAGCAGTTGTGGATGTTAGTTGTTAATGATGGCAGTATTAATGAGGTGAGATTTAAAGGTCACTTTTCCTTCACATAACTCAAAAAGCACACTTTTTTCCTACAAAAGGACTGAGCTACACAACATACCACTGAGTATTACTGCTGACAACCAAACAACTCGCCTCTTTCTTCCAGTCTATCCAATGAATGCATTTTCTCAACACAGAATAAGTACTTGCTTTCATGGAAAGCTAGATAGAGTTAGAAAGATTAATCAGAAATCTCTGCAATATAAGCATGCAGCAGTCAAGATTAAGTAATTCTGGTATGTCAATAACGATACAATAAGAGGCAAATATGTTAACTTTGAAATCTTTGAAGCATACCTCCAGAACCTCAGGAACATAAAAAGAAAGACTAATTGGAATATAATAGAAAAAAGACAGAGAACTGTTTACCTCATACATTCCCTCCTCATGCACTGTGTCAAATTAACGCCTTAAGTGAATGCTTAGAAAAGAAGCAAAGCGAGTAAGTTTAATAAAACTTTCACATAGTTCAAGTACTGTCCTAATCTTACACTTAACCCACTTAATGTCTAGTAAAGCAGGTTTTTAAATATCATCTTTGATATGCTGACCTTCTCACAGTTCACATCATTTTCTTGAATCAAGTTGTAGACTGCAAGGTATTTAAAAAAATCATTTAAGCACTATGTCAAAGTAAAAAAACAAAAACCAAAAAAGTGATTCAATGTCACTCTAGCCACAGATTCTATTTGCTGCATAACAAGAAAAACTTAAATCTCACAAAAATGAACAGTAGGATAAGTTTATTATAACTCATAAATACAGAAAGAAACACTGAAACCTTCTCTTTTGAAAAAAATTATTCACCTAGCTGTATTTAAGAACAAATCTTCATTTAGAAAAATCACCACAGATGCTTGACTTTGTAATCAAGGACTTCTAAGTACTGTGTGAATTTATACTGCCTCATGTTTTCCTGTCTCTGGTTTGATTTAGATCGGATAGAAGGAAGAAATTTTTTTTTTTAACAATGATAGCGGTGTAACACTGGAATACGTTGCTCAGAGATGTAGTAGATGGCCCATCCCCGGAAAAATTCAAAACCAGGCAGATAAGGCTCTAAGCAACCTGATCTAGTTGAAGATATTCCTTTGCCATTGGAGGGAGTTGGAGCAGGTTGGAGAAAACAAACCCAAAATCCATCTTTAAAAGGTCCCTTCCAAACCAGACTACTCTATGACTTTATTACAATGGGCTAACCAAGAATTCCCCAAACCAAAAAACCCCAAGACCACACCAAAAGCCACCCCCCTCAGCAAGCTAACAAACAAAGAACCCACAAATAACAAAAATAAAACACCATAAGAGCAGACAGAAGCCAAACAAAAACATAGCAAAAGAAATGAGAGTGTTCTGTAACTAAGCAGCCAACCTGAGACACTCAATCAACATAAAGAATATTTCAACACATAGTTAATTCAGACAATATCATTCAACTGGACATCATTTCTGTTCCTAGTTCAGTGATTCTGACAAGTCAGTTTGTTTCTATTTCACTTCCCAATCTATCACTCACTTTATAAACAGAACTGCTTTACAAGTGCAGGGAAACTTGTTCGGCATGTGGCACCATGCTTTGTTCAGCACACAATGCTGCTTTCATAGAATCATGGAATAGTTTGGGTTGGAAAGGACCTTAAAGATAATCGAGTTCCAACCCCCTCGCCATAGGCAGGGACACCTCCCACTAGATCAGGCTGCTCAGTGCCTTGTCCAGCCTGGTCTTGAACACCTCCAGAGAGGGGGCATCCACAACCTCTCTGGGCAACCCGTTCCAGTACTTCACCACCCTCACTGTAAAGAATTTCTTTCTTATGTCAAGTCTAAATCTATCCCCTTCCAATTTACATCCACTGTTTCTAGTTCTCCCAGTCAAGACATCTAGGTGCTACAAGAAAACCTCACACAACCTCAAAAACACCCATCTGCTTGGTATGTGCCTGAAAACTCCACACAGCTGCTAGAAAAATCTGAGTATTAAGGGAAAAAAAGTTTCTCCTTGACTAGAGTCATCTGAGGAGAAGACAACACAAAGTACCACCAAATGAATATTCACTAATTAGTCTCTGCAAGTAGTTGCAAATCAGTGTTTGGCAAAGAAACTTCAATTCACCAAGTTTTAGACAGTTAAAATTTGTATTTATTTTTCTTCTTTAAATTAAGCCTTAAGCCCTAGTCTATACATCCACAATGCAGTTAACATAGTTTGCTAGAAGAGCATTATACTGACTCCTACAAAGTAAGAAAACACTAATTTGATTAAATTCCCATAACAATTTTTTTTCCAGAAGGCAGATGTTTCAAAGGACAGGCAGAAGAGTCTACTCCTGTCTCAGTAGGACAAGCTTTAAGTTTTCAAGCTCTTTCAAATGCATCATAAGAAAGCAGATATATCTGAAAGAGATACAGACAGCAGATAAATCAATTATAAAGTAAAAAGTACATAAAGTATTAATGTTCCATAGCAAGCATGGAGTTGGAAGGGACCTTCAAAGGTCATTTAGTCCAACCTCCTGCAGTGAGCAGAGACATCTCATACTAGATCAGGTTGTTCAGTCTCATCAAGCACAGCCTTAAATGCCTCCAGAGATGGGGTCTTCATCATCAACCTGGGCAGAAACTATTTGTTCCAACTGACATCATACAGAGAAAAGGAGGGGAGGAAGAGTGTGAGACCCTTGCAAAACTTCTACAAAGGTCACTATAGCAAGATAGAGCGAATACAACTCAAGAGTGATCCCTAGTCTGTATTATCCATCATCAGAAATAACCTTGGTCATTCACCGAAATGAAAAGTAATTCTACAAGGCAAGTTTGCTGACTGAAGAATTTCATGTTCAACACAACTGTATTAAAGGGTCACCAAATCTCCTTCAGAAAGGACTACTCTATTTCCAAACATAAACCACGGTAATGATACTAGCAACCTGTTGACCCAAAATAACAAATGGGAACATTTAACAGGCAAGCTGCATACTTGGGTTCCAGTACATTGATATTGAAGTCTGTGCTCTTATGTGTATATTCTGAGCTCTTTTCATGAGCTTCCTCATTAAAAAATCAGACATCCACCACAAAGTAGATGAATAGCAAACATTCCTGCACTTGACATTAAGAAAATAACACTTCTGAAACAGACACAAAAGACACAAAGTGTCCAGGGCCAAAAAAGCATACACTACATACAATATACTGCATATTTAGCCATGTAAATACAGCACACAATGTTCCTCCCTTGCAAAATAGGAACATTCTTGCCCTTTGCAGTGACCGAGTGATTGATTGTCC
>VZTY01034113.1:485603-519660 GCA_013400935.1 Turnix velox | reverse complement strand
GCCTCCTACTCAAGCATCCCAAATCTGGGCACATCACTCCAGATAGGACTTCATGGGCACTGAAGAGAAGCTCCGAGTGTCAATCACCCTGGTTCTGGTGGATGTGCTCCTGTTGATACAACCTGGCATGCAGTTGGCCTTCTCCACCGCAAGGGCACACTGCTGACTCACATTCAAGTTGCTGCCCTTGTCAGTCTTAGCCAGGCTAAGTCATTACTCCTGCCTGTCACAGCCAAGCTTTGCCCCTACTACAGTTTTAATAAGGGTTGAAACCTCTAGTCTGTAGCATACTGCTCTCAGCATGATCTTGTCTTTATTAGTAAAGCAATTTAAGGTAGATTCTGTACTGACTTCTGCAGTCCAGGAAGCCTAAGGGAAACTCCAAGAACTTTGACCATCTTGTTTTTGAGGTTCAAATTATATTTGTATGTATATATTATATATCTATTCAGTTTATTTAAAAACTGAATCAAAAATTTAATCTCCCCCTGCATCTCATTTATCTCCTCTGAAGCTGCTCAAACATTGTGTAGCAGCACGGGCCTATGCACTGCAAAAAATAAATCCATTTATTTTGTCCTAAAATTACTACAGCAGTTGTGAATTTGTCCTCCTCATCTCTTAAATTGTGGCCTAAACTTGACTTTATCTGTGGGAGAAATATTCTGAATAAACAGCATGAAATTTTCAGAGTGCTATATTTTGTTTACTTCTCTGTGAATAGAAAAGTATTCATTATTTTTGCTGGGAACTTCAGTTTGTTTAGCCTAGGAGGGAAACAATCCTGCCTAACATCTTTTCATCCAGCCTTTTCAGTTTCAGTGTGCAATATAATATCCAGACAGTCAGATCAGATGCTCTGTTCTGCTCTTGATCTAAATATTAACCCTGGACTTACCTTAATCTTGTAGCCATGAGAGTGCCATACAGACACTAATCTACAGATCAGCTTCCTTCTAGAATTAACATTCTTAAATAATTTACTGGCTTGATTTGATATATTGGGACAGTGCAAGAAGCATTAAGATAAGTTACAACCCTCCCTCTTACCTCCACATTCCTATTTCTAATCCTAGAGCATGGGGAGGAGAGGGTTGTGCTGGGGGAATATCAGCATTGAATAAACTAAGAAATTGTGCTCTTCCCCCTCCTAATCCAAGATAATTTGTACTCAAATATTTACTATAACCTTAAGTTACCCTGAAGGCGTTTCTGCTTCCAAGCAAAAAACTTGAGAAACGAAGAGGCTTACACAGCCTAACAGGTACCATCCCTATCATCACTCAGACAGTGCAGCCCCTCTTTAGATGCACGCTCTTGTCCAGACAAGTCCAAAAAGACTACAGCCTTGTTTATACAGGTCCAGCATACCAAACTGCAATACAGCGGGTTACATTCTTCCATCTGAACACACCCACCTACACTAACAACTACAGCTCAGCTATCAGAAACTTCTGATTACACCAACTGACAGGATACTACACATGGTGTGGACACATATCAAATCAAAATGACCAGACAGAACTAAACACATATGCGTTATCCTTACCTACATTGTGTTTTCATCACATATAGCAAAATAAAAGGTGGCTTATAAGAACTCAAGAAAAGTAAGCAAGACTTTCAAGAAATAAATTTTCACACAACAGAGCACCTGCCTTCAAAAAAAGACCTGCTCACATTAACCACTGAGACAACAAATACTTATATTAATTTGGTTTTATGTATATTAATTTCATATCTGCATAGTGAACAAGCCCAAATGTGTAATGCACACACTCTTTGTCCCCTAAAGTCAAGTTATTGCACTGAAAGAAGTATGATCAGTAGGTTAAGGGAGGTCATTCTGCCCCACTCTTTTTGCCCAGCTCTGGGGCCCTTCAGCACAAGAAAGACATGGAACCACCGGAGGATATACAGAGGGCCATGAAGATAATCCTGGAGCTGAACCACCTCTCATGTGAGTACAGGCTGAGAGAGTTGAGGCTGTCAGCCTGGAGAAGAAAAGGCTCTGTGGAGCCCTTATACTGGCCTACCATTACCTAAAGGTGGCCATATGGGGTTGGAACTCTATGATCTTTGAGGTCCCTTCCAACCAAAACTATTCCATGATTCTATACAGGAAAGATAAGGAGGGACTCTGTAGATTAATTAGATATTAGTAATACATTCTTTATTGTTAAGGTGGTGAGAGACCAGAACGGGTTGAACAGGGAAGTTGTAAATAGCCCATCCCTGGAGTAGGATGGCAGGGGAGTTGGAACTGGATGATCTTTAAAGGTCTCTTCCAACCCAAACCATTCTATGATTCTATGAATACACCAAACTCTCGTCTCTGCTCTTTTAAAAAAACTGCCAGTAATTCTAAAGAGAAAAATAAATGCTGCTTGGACTTCAAAGGAAAACTTGAGGACATACTGATGGAGCACCAGAATCTAGTATATTAAAAATTTGCATTTTAAGCAGAACCTAACCATCACTTTACAGCATACATCTGCATGGAACTGTGAGATTTTAACTATTAGCAGGCTCACTGCAGTCTTACCTTCACAGGAATGATTCAACTTAATGAACAGTAGTATCAAATGAAAGTACTTCCTTTAATACTTTAGATTCCATAATACTTTATAATTGCAAGAAGTCAAAGTGAAATCCGAAGCAAGATGTCAAACCTTACATTAATGCAGTGGAGTCTTAAGCAGTAAAACTCTCAAAGTGTATATAGAGTAAACAATACAAAAAGGCCCTGATAGANTTACAACCCTCCCTCTTACCTCCACATTCCTATTTCTAATCCTAGAGCATGGGGAGGAGAGGGTTGTGCTGGGGGAATATCAGCATTGAATAAACTAAGAAATTGTGCTCTTCCCCCTCCTAATCCAAGATAATTTGTACTCAAATATTTACTATAACCTTAAGTTACCCTGAAGGCGTTTCTGCTTCCAAGCAAAAAACTTGAGAAACTAAAAGGCTTACACAGCCTAAGAGGTACCATCCCTATCATCACTCAGACAGTGCAGCCCCTCTTTAGATGCACGCTCTTGTCCAGACAAGTCCAAAAAGACTACAGCCTTGTTTATACAGGTCCAGCATACCAAACTGCAACACAGCGGGTTACATTCTTCCATCTGAACACACCCACCTACACTAACAACTACAGCTCAGCTATCAGAAACTTCTGATTACACCAACTGACAGGATACTTCACATGGTGTGGACACATATCAAATCAAAATGACCAGACAGAACTAAACACATATGCGTTATCCTTACCTACATTGTGTTTTCATCACATATAGCAAAATAAAAGGTGGCTTATAAGAACTCAAGAAAAGTAAGCAAGACTTTCAAGAAATAAATTTTCACACAACAGAGCACCTGCCTTCAAAAAAAGACCTGCTCACATTAAACACTGAGACAACAAATACTTATATTAATTTGGTTTTATGTATATTAATTTCATATCTGCATAGTGAACAAGCCCAAATGTGTAATGCACACACTCTTTGTCCCCTAAAGTCAAGTTATTGCACTGAAAGAAGTATGATCGGTAGGTTAAGGGAGGTCATTCTGCCCCACTCTTTTTGCCCAGCTCTGGGGCCCTTCAGCACAAGAAAGACATGGACCCACCGGAGGATATACAGAGGGCCATGAAGATAATCCTGGAGCTGAACCACCTCTCATGTGAGTACAGGCTGAGAGAGTTGAGGCTGTCAGCCTGGAGAAGAAAAGGCTCTGTGGAGCCCTTATACTGGCCTACCATTACCTAAAGGTGGCCATTTGGGGTTGGAACTCGATGATCTTTGAGGTCCCTTCCAACCAAAACTATTCCATGATTCTATACAGGAAAGATAAGGAGGGACTCTGTAGATTAATTAGATATTAGTAATACATTCTTTATTGTTAAGGTGGTGAGAGACCAGAACGGGTTGAACAGGGAAGCTGTAAATAGCCCATCCCTGGAGTAGGATGGCAGGGGAGTTGGAACTGGATGATCTTTAAAGGTCTCTTCCAACCCAAACCATTCTATGATTCTATGAATACACAAAACTCTCGTCTCTGCTCTTTTAAAAAAACTGCCAGTAATTCTAAAGAGAAAAATAAATGCTGCTTGGACTTCAAAGGAAAACTTGAGGACATACTGATGGAGCACCAGAATCTAGTATATTAAAAATTTGCATTTTAAGCAGAACCTAACCATCACTTTACAGCATACATCTGCATGGAACTGTGAGATTTTAACTATTAGCAGGCTCACTGCAGTCTTACCTTCACAGGAATGATTCAACTTAATGAACAGCAGTATCAAATGAAAGTACTTCCTTTAATACTTTAGATTCCATAATGCTTTATAATTGCAAGAAGTCAAAGTGAAATCCGAAGCAAGATGTCAAACCTTACATTAATGCAGTGGAGTCTTAAGCAGTAAAACTCTCAAAGTGTATATAGAGTAAACAATACAAAAAGGCCCTGATAGATCTTGAAAGCATGTGGAACTCTAGATTACTACTTTACTTAAAATGCTCAGCACGCAAAAGTCAAAACTTTTGAAACTTCATTCTGATCAACTTTCATAAATGAACTAGTTACATCATGACTTAATCACCAAAATGCTGCCTGCTCACTGTCTGCCCTCCAGTGGGATGGGGGAGAGAACTGGAAGGGTATTAGTCATCAGTTAAGACAAAGACAGTTCAGCAAGGAAAAATGAGAAGAAAACATCCTAAGATATTAAAAGATATTTAGAATTTAGTTAAACACCATATTTTCCTCTTAGAGGAATATTTTCACTGGTGTTCTCAAACCAGCTCTATCCACATCACAATCTAGGTATGAGTTTACAGGTTTCCAACCCCCACTACTGTTGCCTTAGTAAATAATTAAATACAGAAACATTTTACTCCATGACAAAAGCAGGAAGACTTTTAAAAACACATGCGCATATAAACTTGTACATCTGGTCCCTTAAAATGTAACTTTACTTCTACTTAACTTAAAAATCCTTGAATTGCATTGACTTTTCATTTAGAAAGCTGCATTTATTTTTAAGTTAGAATATAGATTTGCATAATTTGGAATTTTATTATTTCATCAACAGAAAGGATAGTTATTAGATATATGTTTGCAAGTAATTCCTAACAAAAATGCCCTGCCAGACAGGAATTCGTCACTTAATCTATCTGGACCAACAAAACAGTGAATAAAGATCAAACTTATTGGTATTCTTTAACCAACAGATGAAATTTGTCAATCATTCTATTCATGGATTGCAGAGATCAAAAGGTGCAAAGATACAAGCCACCTTGGCTCTTCCTCTCCCCACGACACTCATCTTGCCATTCTTTTCCAGTTCTTCCTTTATGAATTCTTCTCACCTTTTCCCTCTTCTCCAGTCATTCCACAACTATGTTCCTATTCCTCCCCCTTTCTCAGATTCTATCCCTTCACAGTTCAAACAAGCTCCTTCCACACACTGTCCAAGTGCGACTGGGGCAGAGAGAGCACAAAGGTCTGTCCTTGCTGTCAATCCTCAGCATGACAACAAAGCAGAAGACTGCATGAAATTCTCCTTATCCTTTTCATCTCCAAAACACACTGAATCGTCAGAGAACTAAAGCGGGATTTTTACATTTTCTCCCTAAAATCTCTACCAAATCTGCAAGCTTTTTAAAAGTCTACATCTTGGTCGGCTGCAAGCAATGTCTCTTTTGATAAATAATGTCATATCAAAAACAAGAGACAGCCCATAAAGCAAAGAATATAATGGAAGTTCCCTATCGGTTATCTCCAAGTACAAAAATCATAAATGTTGAAGTTAAACCTGATGTACAGCAAGCCCTGTGAAAACACTGCTGGAAGCTTTTTTTTCTTTTTTATCATGAACATTACAATATAGCTAATAAAAATCCTCAAAGCTAATTAATTTTTTGCTTTGTGATTGTAGCTTGTTATTCTCATTTTGGTTTTAAATAATCTGTTAGCAGATGTTGCAAACTTGGATTTTCAAATTTACAATTATGTGAAGAGCTACACAACTAAAGACAAATATTTAAATTGCTAAGCTATCTCTACACTAATCAGAACTCTCTACCTACCACTTTGTACCCAGGATATGTCACAAAGCATGCAAGAGTGGAGCACGGCAGCTACCGTAGCACCTTTAATAGCCTCTTTGCCCTGAATCATACAATGCACAGACAAAAATATTAGAAGCAAATATACCTCATTATCTCTCTTAAGATGTCAGTCACCCCTCCCCAGATTTGTGTCATCAGGAAACCTGCTGAGGGTACACTCTGTCCCCTCATCCAGGTCACTGATGTCAATGCCAAGACACTTTCTACAAACCTATTCTAGTTTAATGGGATAGGCTGAAAGAAATAAGACTTGCCCATTCCAATTCCTGTAAATGTTCTTTTGAAGCCCAGCACAGGTGCTACAAAAATTTACAAACAAATGCTGACAACAACTGAACATTGAAAGTAAAGCACTTAAATATAAAAAAGAAATTAAGAGAAAGAAGGCTTTAGACTTGACGAAGTATTAATAAGAATAGTTTAACACATCTGTAATGTTGTGCTTTAAGTAGTACAGCTGGAAGAATAAAGCTAGTAGATCTATTCTCAGCAAACACAAGAGAAGCGTCATAGCATCCATTAGTTGCAAAATCAAAGACAAGATTATGAATATTAGGAGCAGAAGAATACAACAGGGAGAGTATGATGTAGGACGAAAGAAAATTAAATGACTTCCCACATAACTTTCGTGGCAAATGGGAATATTTTGTGCACACATTCTTGGGGTTCTAAGCTTCATATTCAACTTCAAACAAATCAAGACCATACACTTTTCAGTGAAAAAAGCTTTTTCACATCTACCCAACAAGACAGGAAAACAGGTAGAAAAGAGTATGAAGTGTCAGAGTGTACTGCTAATAGGCTAAATCATCTTTTAAGCAAAAAATATGGAGAACCACATTTCTAAAGTTTAGCATTTGAGAGTGTGAATTAATTAAAAGGAAGTATCTTCTTGCTTTAGTGAAACATCAGCAGAATGCCACTGGAAGTCAACTCAGGTTTCATAGACATTTACATGGAACGGCAGAAAATGGTATGAAATGAAATCCTCATGAGCTCTTTATTAACAGGAACAAAGCCATAGTTATTATTAAAAACAGTGTTAAAACTACTTACTGCACCTGAGGCATTCCATGCATTTTGGAATATACACTGTGCCCATACAGAAAAATTAAAAGCAAGTTAATTGTAAGGAGTTTACCTCTCAAGCATCACAAGCTAGTCTACAGAGTTGGCCATGCGACAGCAGAGTACATACAGTCACACCCTAACAAATAATTCACTGTAAACTCACACTGCTGGCTTGCACCAAACATTAAAGTTGTGTGATTTTCTGTCTGCTGCATTTTCTAAATATTGTTGTTTCTTGTTGCTGGTTCCAGCCCAAACCTGCCAGAGTTAAAGATTCATCACTACTTAACTAAAGAAAATACATAGCGGGGGAAAAAAAAAAAAGAGCATGCAGTCATCAAATATGAGATCCTTAGAAGCATAAAGTTTTAAAAAGAGAGACAGGCTTTCATCATAATTGTACCAGATTTCAAGAAGACAGATCTATAGCACTGAAAGGGAAATGACTACTTAAAAGACTAAATGCATTCTCCCTATTAAAATATTAATTCAGTTAATTTATTAGACACAATGTAATTGAAGAAACTACAGGCGTTTTTGAATGCAGAAGTAGACTGCAGAATCCAGCAAAGTACAAAGCACATTTTCTTTGAATAAAATAAAAATGCAATAGACAAGAATCATGACTAAACAAGGCTCTGTCCAAGTATCAGATGGCAAACAATGGGTTCTCATTAGAGAAGAGGGCATGGACATACCTTCAGAAATACTAAACAAGCAAACAGCAATATAACTATGCAGACCCCAAATAATAGGCAGGATGTCACATCATGTGTATGCTACTTCCAGCCCCTCTGTTTCCAGTACAGAAGCTGTAAGCATCATACATGTTGATTTGATGGTTCTCATGTATATGTGGACTGTTTCAAAGCTCACACCAGAAGTTGCTGTCCTAATGTCAAAGAAAACTTAAATTTTCAGAAAAATAATTTCACACAAGACTGACTTCCCCAGCCCCCAATTCTACAGGAATCTACAGTGAAAATCAAAATAATGTGGGGGAAAAAGAAGAATTTTTAAAAAGTTTATTGCAATTAAAATATAATATTTTTGAAATATGACTTCAGATTTTTAGTTTCCCCTAAAATTTTCTTTGTGCTATAAAACTGATGTTTACAGTTCAGTTTTTTTGCCATTTTATCATTAATGTGAAATCTCAAGCTTTAAATTTATTTAATATTCATACATCTAGCCAGAAACACTTCTTCACAGTTAAAAAACAAAGGAAAATGAAGGTAGAAATATACACGCTCATAATAAGGCACCTGGAAAATTACCAATTCAAGCTGTAATCAAATAGTAAGACATACAAAACAATGGTTAATATTCCACTCTACATTATGTTCTCCCTACTCTGAAAAGAAATTGCTAAATCTTGTTTTGAAACAAATGCTAATGAATAAAACTGTCAATATGTTTAAACAAACAAGGTTCAGACAACTGGAAACACCTATAGTTATGAATGCAAGTTTATACAGTCTTGGATATGTAGTTTCTTCACAGTCATTACATAGCAGCTTCACTACACATAAAGTCTGTTGCAATATTACAGTTACTAATTAGAGGAAAAAAGTAATTGCTATATTGCTATTTTAAGACTGCCAGGTAAACTCTGGGAAGAAAAAAAATTCAATTAACTCTTCCCTTATAATAAGTGTATTTTTTCTCATCCCAAAGTATACTTGTTTTCTCCATGTTTTTCCAACCACACTGAAATATGCATAACATTTAGGAGCTGTTCTTTGAAACAATACTTAGCTGTTTTCTTTAAGAATTCAAATTGTAGGAAGATTTCCAGACAAACAAGCTAAAACCCCAAACCAATGAACTATGCTGCTTACCTTAGAGAGATCACTCTCTCCTCCCTAAAACACACTCATATATAACCTGTATTTTCCACCTAATGTCCTTGAAGCAGACATTATTAAAAACAAGTGTCTTTAGGAAGCAACTGATATATCAGGATTACGTACTAGTGCTACATTATCTGATGAAATCTTAGTCAGAGGAGTCCTTAATTATAGTCTAGGCACATACATATATAAAACAACAAAAAAACCCCTGCACAACATTATATCACCCTGAAAAACCTGCTCACTGATTACTGAATTTACTACAATATTATTTGTACATTTGCTACAACTAATAAAATCTATAAAGTATGTCCTGTCCAGTTTACTATTGTTAACTGTAAATCAGAAGCATAAAGTGGTACTGGAAGAGCTCTATCTTAAGAAAAAAAATCAGGCTACCACCACTTTCAAACATATATTTCTAGAGTACTGAGATCTCTTCAGTCTCACTCTAACTCTCCACATCATCACAAACATAGATAAGAAATACACATCCAGAGCAATCTGAAAAGCTCTGCTGAATTGAAAAAGAACAGGTGTTTGCTGTTGCATTGTATCTGAAGAGGTAGCCAAGAAATACTCATTTTGTCAGAAGCCAGACAAGTTACTCAGACATAATGGATTTGGGGAGAGTTAGTTACGTTTGGTACATCATGAGGAAGGACACTACTATAAAACACAACAAAAAGATTAAGAATAATGCAGATCAAATACGCCAGGTTGTACAGAAAAAACTGTTTGCCACCACTACCACAAGCATACCCAGCACAAACCAAGCTTCACCTTCTTGCAAGGCGAAAGGCCCCTTGCAACCAAGTGGAATTAAGAAACAAAAGATATGGCTAAAATTCTTTTTCTTTTCAATAATGTGACTACATTTACAGAACCAATTACAATGAAGAATTCCAGCCAATGCGTTGATCAGCCTGCCACAGAATATGATGGTGGCAGCCCATCAAGGGTGCAGCAAAGCAGCACTGCAAATTGGCCAAAATGGACTCAAGTCATTGGAGCGACCTTCAGCATCTCTAGAACAGCACCTGTATGATATTGCCAGGACAAAACAAGTGATGAACTCCTCCACTTTGTCCAGAAAAACACATACAGAAGAAAAAAATACCTGAATCAATGCAAGGCTACAGGTTTTTTTAGGATGGTTTTTTTAGGATGAAATATACAGAGGTGACAAGAATATCAATGAGCCCATCCTGCTGTTTTACTAAGCAACTGAAGAGGCTGACACAGCTTGACCTAAAGGTAGAATCAAGCACAAAATAAGCTCTATCACTACCAACACATAATTTACCATGAGCCATACAATAACCTAGTTCGTAGGAATTTTAAATGAGTGGAAGAAGCAACACAAGAAGAAAGGTACTATCATTCTGCGTAAATGGTATTAATTCACTGGTACAGTAAGGACAAAGATTCTCCCTCAATATCACAAGAGAATTAGCGCCACTTTTTCAAGACACATTTGTGATAAACACACAATAGGTACATGTGTTGCAAAGACTTTCCCTCACAAAGTGAAGGGTTACAAACATGCAATGAAATGCCAAAAAAACCCCCACCTTCATATCTTCCTATGCCTGAAGGTGGTGCCAGGGAAAGAGTCAAACTGCCAGCCACATCACCACACATCAGAATAGCACAGGCCAGAGCAGGGGGGAACCTGGCAGGGCCAGGGTTTTGGACCCCAAAACAATCACAAACTGGACTCGGTCAGCATCCTCAGTGGCGTCTCAGGAAACCAGAGCAGCTTTGGCTGCCTGCCCCCTTCTCATTTCTCTGCAACCGAAGTGGCTCCTGTCATACACTGAGAAGCCAAGCACTGAAGATAACTGCAAACACTACACCTACTAATTTCTCTATCTGATCATACTTTTTACAGTGAGCTTGAAAATACAGGCAAGGCAAAGATAATTTTCCAACTATTTTCAGTCTTCAGTTTAACAGTGAAAAACTTTTTCAAGACACATTTGTGCATAATACGTAGCTGTATACTGCAAATACTTTCCCACACAAAGTCAAGGGCTACAATTGTGCAATGAAATGCCAAAAACCCCACCAAACTCTTCATATCAGACACAAAGCAGAGATAATGCCTTTCACACAGAATCACAGGATGTCAGGGACTGGAAGGGACCTCAAGAGATCATCTAGTCCAATCCTCCTGCTGAGTAGGAACACCTACACGAGGTCACACAAGAAGGCATCCAGGCAGGTTTTGAATGTCTCCAGAGAAGGAGACACCACAACCTCTCTGGGCATCCCTTTTCAGTGTTCCATCACCCTGGAATTTCTATGTTCCAGCTTGCAACTGTTATCCCTTTCATGGGCATCAAATACCTACATGGACTAAGCTGATGTGCATTAGACATGTTAGTTATAACAGAAAAGGGGATTTTTTTTTCCCCCCCCTTCAAATCTTACATCTATCTAAAATAGAACTGTTAGCCAGAATTGGTAGTAATGTATACCTGAGTGTCAGGGATTTCTTTCAGATTGGACACATATCATGCAGGTATTTAATACGGTCATCAGCCAAATAAATACTACATCTTAATTATGTCTACTTTAATTTTTTATCCACTGTTGTCAAATTAATGAATGCATCTACCTCAGTATCAGATAAATTTACAGAGAAGAGCAAGTAGTAACCTTCTACTAACCAAATATGAGTGATCAAAAGGATAATATAATTTCAGTACAGGTACCATTAAGTATCCAACTTGCATTGAGAGACTGTTTTGACCAAATGACTCAGTAAGAATAAGCATGAAAATATTATCAGTCACCACTTAAAATATAACACCACCATCACTCATTGCTATACTCATACAACAAATGCTACTTTTCTCTGCAGAAATCATTAAACAACCAAGATGCAAGCATCTCCAAACAGCATCTGTTAGGATGTACAACCCTGGAGTGGTATCAGCAACTGATTTTAACCTACCGCATTTTCTAACACATTGATAAAGTACCAATAATGCATTACTTAACAGTGGATGGGAAAATAATCCAAAGAGTACATGTTAAACACTATTATTTTTCTGGAAGGATTTTTTGTACCAAAATTAAATACTGACCAAAAGTGAATGGTAACAAGAAGTAATTTACAGTCAAGGTTAAGAAAGAGCTAGGAATGAAGAAGTGTCCAGTCATAAAAACCTCAAGATATTAAGAATGAATTTTTTTCAAGTATTTCAAAATTAACATGTTCCAAATTAACATGAACAAGGTATAAACAACAAATTAAATAAAGCTGTATTAAATTAAAATGAAAACCTATACTGCCCTGAGAAAGCAGTCTACTCTGACCATAGCATCATGAAATGGTACTCAAATCAAATGCTGTGTACTCAAAAAACCTGAGTACTATTTGATTAAGCAGAAGAACCAAGATTCCGATAAAAACCCCAATCTTAAAAAAAAATTAAACATGAAGCCTTTGTATAAAGTAAATACAGAAACATATGACTTCTGCAGAAATCCCAGAACCCTTCTCTACATTCAGAAGTCTTCTCTTGTTTTACTTCATTTGTTCACACACTTTTTTGTCCTGTATTTTAAATCAAGATGGAAGTTGATAAGAAATGGCAATGGCCATTTTTACCACCTTTTTCAGACTCTCATTTAGGCATCTTTGCAGTCTCCACAAATCAACACTGACTGCTGGTCCACATAGAGTCACTTACTAAAAGCTTTAACGGATGACTGTTACTAAATAATGAGTATAGGAACCTATCAGATGCTTAGTTAGAAGTAACAGCTACTGAACTACTTAAAAAGAAAAAGTACACATATAATAAACAACAACAGCTTTTGAACTGCAGTGGGGTTTTTTTTTTGTTATGTAAATCGTAAATGGTGCTACCAAGTAACAGTCAGTGCGAGGTGTCTTTCAATCCCAACATTTTAGGAAACAGAACAGTTCTTCATTTGAAAAAGCTTGTCCAATTTGTTTAATCAAGCAGCACTTCCAATCCACAAGAAAAGCTTCACGATCAGTAAGTATGTACTATTGTTGAATTCCTTTAAACAAATCAAACAAAACTGACCTTAAAAAAGGGAGAACTAAACAGACTACTTGCAACCTATGATTTTCTCTTACCTAACTACCCCCAAAAACATACAGGTTAAAGGAGCCCTGTGATGCACTTCAAAAAATCTTAAAAAAAAAAAAAAGATAAAACAGCTATGAGGTTTTGTTTCCTCCTCAACTAAGGAGGAAATGGAACAAGAACAAAAAGCCATCATCTCTAACATTCAGTAGTCTTTTAGCTTTGTGACCAAGATTACTGATGGAAGAAAGGAATGACATAGACTGACTAGCAGAGGGGAATGGATGGTTCTTTCTCAGGACAAGAGGAAGAAAGCAGTTAACAGATGATTCCAGAGCTACGCAAAGGGACAGTCTGATAAAGATNGGACAAGAGGAAGAAAGCAGTTAACAGAGCTACACAAAGGGACAGTCTGATAAAGACGTAACTGGGAAGGTATTAGAGTTTTTCTCCAGATGAAAACATATGTCAAAAGGCCTCTACCACGCCTGTAATCTGGACAGAAATGCAAACATTGCATGCCATATACTTCAAGGTTGAGAGGAATTTCCGTGCTGGCTGGGAAGCACAGAAGAATTAGGAGAAGAGGCACTACCATCCAAGCCTCCCTCCCAGTGGCCTCTACTCACCTTCAGAATAGCCGAGTATGCTTCACCCGCAAAGACACAATCTGGGGCATCAGCAGCAGTGGGAAAAGTCCCACTGTGCAACCAGGAAAGTGGGAAGGGCAGACAACCTACAAGCAATGAACAAAAAGCAAAATTAAATTTAAGGAAACAAGTCAAGCTCACTGGACCCTAAATTCTAAGAAAATATGTTTGAAATTATAAAAGGAAACCAAATTACATATCCCAAAGCTTAGGAAATGTCACCTAGTGTGTTTTTAATAAAATGGAAGATTTTATTCCAAAGCAATTCCTCAAAAGCTGTATGAGAAATTCAGTTCAAATATGAACCGATATCAAGCTCTATGATACAAGTTAACTAGAAGAAACTATGACAAAGCTGCATCCAATTGAAATAAATCAGTGAACTAACATTTCCACACTCATGCCAGTCTACAGGAAAGCAATGATATCCATGTCATTACTTAATGTCTTCTAAGACAAAACCAAAATGAAACCACACATATTTTCATGTGAATAACATTAGGTTTTGGTGGAAGGGCAAATGAGATTTGATGATATATTTTAGCCTAATTTCCACAGTCATGTAATATCAAAAGAAAATAAGAGGACTACATTGAAGCACAAAGTGATATCCACATTGACACAGAATAACAATCTGGGCCTAAAGATCTATCAGCGTAAAGACACATGAAATTACCAGTCTAAGCTCCATGAAAAGGACTGTGGGAGTTTGTTAATACCACTTGGTTTAGACACAAAAAAAGTACAAACTCAACTACTAATCATTTTTGTCTGTGCTACAGATAAGCCCTCAATAGATCTATTGCTGATAACTGTTTTCTTCCATGAAAAAAAACAGCTGGATTAGCAACATCTTAATTGAACTCAAAATTCTTGGATAGCAACTCTGAATTCTTTATTGCAAAATATTAGATAGAAACATGTTAATCACCTTTGACAATCAATCTCACCCTAAATGTTTAAAATAATTAAACATATTGAGGACAGATGAGTTATTTGTTTAAAGGCTACAGTCATAAACCCAATCAGGTCTCATATTTATAGAGCTATTTAGAATTAACACAAAGGCATTTTTTGCATGAATAGTTTCCTGCAATTTTGGAATCTGTGGAATGTAAATTCAGTTATGAAACCAATTAATCTTTTTAATTACTTAATTATCTCTCAGATCCAACAAACAGTCAATTGTGAAATACAAGAGACACAGGAGGCAGAAGGAAGGCATTTGTAAATGCACAACTTCTAATCTACTCTAGAAGAACAACTGCCCTTTGGAAGTGGCAGTTATTTCTGTAAGGCAGGAACCCCAGGGTGCCTGCAAGCAGCTGGGCTGCTTTGGTTGGAATGGTATGCTCCATTTGAGATTTGCATATATTTTCATCAGAAAAAGTGAATTTGAAACAGATTGTGAATAGCAAGAAGCATCTTTGATTCAGATTTTATTTGAAAAGGCTCATTTTAACCTTTCTGGAGTGGAAAGATCGTCCATTTTATTGTATGTTGCTGTAAACTTTACATATGTATAAACATGTGCACCCTTTTATTCACTTTTTATGAGGTTTGGCTTGGTTTAGCACTCAGCATTGCTCAGACATTCTTTCCCTTACCAACTTCATTTTGCTAATTTCTTTTTATTTTGTTTACACAGTGCATTGATCCTCTTTCACCTATCACTGTTCCCAATGTCACATAGCTGCTACATATTGTCAAGAGACCAGTGTAATACTTAACACACTGTCCTATTACAGAATCCCTATGCTTTCTTCAGGTCTGGATAGTCCACAGAAGTTGCTTTATTTTCCAAATGGAAATAGTTCACTTTTTGGAGTCATCTATGTCAAGATGATTGCAACTAAGTTTGCTTGTTTGGTTTTTTTCCCTACCAAGCGGCACTGGCCTAATTCAATCTTAATACATTATCTTAATATATTGATACAGTTTGCCACCCAGTCACCAGGTCAGCAAGCCCATTCAAAACACTACTATTCAACTCATTTCAGATGTACATGTTTGTGGTTTTCTTTGAAACCCAACCACAAGTCTTATGGATATTTCCTTAAGTTTTAAAACAAGAAGTACATTGTGTTGAAAGGCTACATAGAGCAAGAAAAAAGTCCTGAAACAACTGAAAGTCTCTGGTTTGGTTACAATTTCTAATGGCTAAATGTAATTAAGAATATTTACAGTTTCCCTTGGGAACCACGTTTTGGTTGCTTCTAACTGGCAAATCAAGCCCTTTGTATTTCACCCTCAGGCTTTACTATTAATGAATAAAATATTAATGAATAAAAACCACCACATTTCAGCAGTGTGAACTTGGGTTTCTACAAGGAAATTACAGAATAGAAGCAATATTGGTATTTCTTGTCAGAGCTGATCTTTTTTCATTCCAGTGTCCCAAGCTTACATAATTTAAACACACCTCTACCCAAGTGCTTTTAAACTTGTTGCCAGCTCAAAGTCAAATAAGGACAGAGTATGAAATATAGAAAAAAAGCTCTCAAAACATAACAGATAAGTAGGAATAGTGCCAGTACACGATTATTGCCATTAAATAGCTACCTGGCAGACAGATAAGTAGAAAAGGTGAGGAGATTTTGTCACTTGTGGTTGGGGTTTGTTTGGTTATTTTTAGGATTTTTTTTTTTAATTCAATACTATTTTGCCTTTTAAAAGAAGTTGGCAAACATTAATGAAATAGTCAGAATTGGAAAGGGTGTTAAATACCACTAAGTTCCAACCTCTCAAGCCATAGACAGGGATCCCTCCCACTAGATCATGTTGCTCTAAGTCCCATCCAGCCTGACCTTGAGCACTCCCAGGTCCCACCACTCTCACAGCACAGACATTTATGTAATTTAAATCTGTCCACTTTCAGTTTTAAACTGTTAGCCCTCATCCTATCACTACACACCCTGATTAAGACTCCCTCCCCATTTCTCCTGTAGGTTCCCTTTAGGTACTGTTAAGGCTGCAGGAAGGTATTCCTGGAGTCTTCTGTTGACCACACTGAACAATCCAAACTTTCTCAGCTGGTCTTTATCCTATCTTTAGCTGTTAATTATAATCCTGTGTATCTTTCTTTGCCTTCCACAGGTGCCATGAAACATGCACAAAGTCAGGGAAGTTGCACAGTAATTACCAGGGCCAGGAAAGGAGACTCCCAAAAATCACACCACCTAGAAGCATTCAAACTTGAATCACCTGGCTGAAACACCTAAATTCTGAGCCTAATTTTAACTCATGCTGACATAGTGCTACAGACACATCTGGATACGTGCAATGACAACACCCATCTTTGGTAGCCTGGATCACCTTACCCAAGCTTCCCTTCCCTTTTAGAGTAATCAGAATTACAATAATAAATATAAATCTAACCTAATTCAAATATCCAAGTTCTTCAACACTCTCAAAGAACAGAAGTATCACTGTATATTACTATGCATAGTATTGTTACAATATAACAAAGAAAGTTAAAATAGTGTTTTACATTTTAGGAAAAATGAGGGCAAGTACAGTACTGACAAAATGCACATAGGAAAAATACAGTACAGGAACAAAATACTCTAGAAAGGAAAAATTTATCCTGGTAAATATTATGAGTAATTTTAATACTATATGCTAATAACCATGCCAAGGCTGAGAGCATACTAAAGTGCCGCCAGAGAAACCATAAAAAAATCTTTCCTATGAAAAAGATTGTTTTAAGCAGGCTAGAAAGGAGAAGGGATACAGTCAGTTACATTTATTATTTATGAAATTTGTTAGTGCCATAACTTGTACTGAGGACTATAAAGAGAAAGTAAGAGCTGCAATGCAGAAGAGACATTGATGGAGAGGTTGAGAGAGGTTAACCTGAAGAGACAACAGGAACAGAGAGGAGAGTTTCTGGAGCCATTCAACCAGCAGAGGGAAGAAATTCTCTGCACTGGAATTCTCAAGCATTAATTGTCAGATGGTTTCATCAGCTCCTAAGCTGTTTGAAGGGGCAGTTCTAAGCTTTTGATGGCCCTCCTACAAAGCTGCTTTTTGAAGGCCTTTTACTTCAGGGAAGGGAGCTTGAGTGTCCTCACTAACTCAAGCAGCAATTTTTATCAATCTCCAAATGCTGTAACACAGAAAGTGGCATATGATCACTTATCCACATGCTTTCAAGTTATACTGCAAACAGCACATGAAAACACTGAGTGTAACTTGATTTGCACACCTTCCTCAATTAGGCTTTAGGGAGAACAGTTAGGAAGCATCTCAAATATTTTAAACATTTTTGTCCTGAGTTCTCTACACCAACATGCTTGTTAAAGCAGGCTAGTGTGACATTAATAGTGCTTTTAAAAACAGGAGTACCATACTTTGCAAGATTTCCATAGCTTTTAATTAGTTCCATGAATTAAAGCACTTTATGCGGCAAAAGAGTCTAAACAGCTTTACAGCATCTTTCATGTTTCTGAATTTAAAGCAACTAACATCACAGAAACAGATTTTTATCTAAACTCTACAGCACTTCCACTGAACCAGCAAACACCAGAAGGTTGCTGAGGCAAAAGTAGGACATTGACAGAAAGCAGTGGGGGGGGAAAAAGGTATAAAACTCCACTAGCAATGCAACAGATGAAAAACTCTTCCCCCATCCCATATTTATTTGAACATAATTACTTGGGATAATTACTTTAGCATGTCAACATTTGCTGGGTGTTTTCCTCCCAAAAAATATAAATACATGCAGAGAAAGCTTTCACTCGTGTTTTTAGACACTTCATTTTAAAGACCTGATTTTTTCAGACAAAACTGCATAGTTATTCCTTCTACAGTTTTGAAGTAAGCCAAGAAAATCCAAACTAGACTTTGAAATGAAAGCACAGACTTTGAAACTAAAACCTGGTTAGTATGAGAGGGGAGTATAGACTAATGTATGCTATATGTGAGGTGAGACACACTAACAAGAGACATCTTCCAAATTAAAATCACAGTAGAATGGAAATCAAGCCATGCTGAGGATTCATAATTGTAACTTCCTCCTCATGTTCTGAGGACAGAAGATTGCAATAATTTCTCAAAAATATCTAAAAACTATGTTTGAGAATTGTAATTTTCCTGCAATACAATGGGATTGTAACAAGGCCATTAAAGCTATCATTTAGTGCAGAATGTATCACAGATATTTCTATACAGTAAAATATTTCCAATTTGGAGATATTAAAATAGGAGTGTGCTAAGAAAAAAGGGGCTGGAATTCAAATACTTTGTTTGTGATTATCACTATTTCTGAACTGGATATTATTTGTATTAGTCTACAATTCTTTGAAAGAAACAAAACTCATGAGACTTCATGTTTAAAGTTGTACTGACAGCAATGATTAGTCTTCAAAGAAGAAAATGACATTGCTAGGCAATGCCTTCCTGTCTTACATGCCATTAAGAGCACAACCTGGAAAATCTCCCTGCTGTAAACACTGCATCTTTTTCACATCCTGTTCCTCAAAGACCTATAATAAGGTTCACAGTTGTGGAAGAGGGGATAAAAGCTCTTGTAAATAGGCTTTCGTTTGCAGAAAAAAACCCTCATTTTACTCTTTCATAAAATAAAGTCAGAAGTTTTCTGTTTAAGGCAGAGATGTTTATTACCAAAATACTGCCATAAAAGCAAAAGTTTTTGTTTGAAGCATAAAACTTGCTTACAGAGGCTGACAAATGGTACTATTCTGTTTAAACCAGGAAGACATAAGCTCCTATTTAAAAACCTTAATTCAAGTCCCAGAGTTTTACTTAAGTATTGCATAGGTGTAATAAAAATATCTTCAATTTGGTGAAAAATTTAAAATAAGAAAAATTGCATTACACAGTATGTTTCTACTCTAAAAGTCCCATTTAAAATTTTATTTCTTAAAGTTTTTATGCCTTAGACCACAAAATGAAGGAGTAGTTGAGGCAGGACAAGATCACTAGTCACCTGGGTCCAACCTTTCTGCTCAAGCAGGGCAACCCTCAGCACACTGTCTAGGACCACAGCTAGCTGTGCCAGCTTTTGAGTGTCTCTAAGGATGGAGACTCCACCACTTCTTTTGATACCATGTGCCAGGGCTCAGTCACCCTCACAGTGAAAAACTGTTTCCTGATGTTCAGAGGAAACTTCCATATTCCCATTTCTATTCATTGTCTCTGGTCCTGTCACTGGATACTACAGAAAAGCGCTTGGCTTCATCTTGTTTACGCTTTCCCTTCAGGTATTTAGATCCATCACAAATGTCACCCTAAGCCCTCTCTTGTCCAGGCTGAGCACTTCCAGGTCTGACAAGCCACTCCTCAATAGGAGAGATACTCCTGTCATTAACCATGTTCGTGCCCTCCAATGAATGTCTGGTGCATCCATGTCTCTCTTGTACTGGGAAGCCCACACCTAGACACAGTACTCTTGGCATGGGCTCATCACATCTGAGTAATGGGGAAGGATCACTTCCCCCTACCTGCTGCAACCCAGGAGACCATCAGCCTCCTTTATCATAATGTCGTATTAGTGCCTCATGGTCAACTTGGTGGCCACCAGAACAGTCAGGGCCTTTTCTGACAAGGTGGTTTTCAGGTAGGTGACTCCCTGCATACAATGCTGCACATAGTTTTTCCTTCTCAAATCCAGGTCTTGGTACTTTTTGGTGAACTTCATGATGTTCCTGCCAGTGCAGTTCTACAGCCTCTTGATGTCTTCGAACATCACATGACCTATGGAATACAAGACATACCATCCAGTTCTGTCTCATCAGGAAATTTACTGAGTTTATGTTCTGTCCTGTCATTGAGATCATTAATATACATGTTGAACAGGACTGGATCCCGTATTAACGCCTGAGGTACACAACTAGTTATTGGCATTCATGTAGGTTTTGCCCCATTGATCACCAGCCTCTGAACCTAACCATTTAGACAGTTATTGTCTCATTGTTCATGCAGCTCATGATTCTCTACAAAGATACTACTAGAACTAGTGCCAAAAAACCTTGCTTAAGTCATGGTAGACAGCTATCCACAGCTCTTGCTTCATCTACCAACCCAGTAATTTCAATATGGAAGGCTACCAAGTTGGTCAAGCATGATTTTACTCTGGTGAATCTCTGCTGACTAGCCTCCAGTTGATTCAGTCTTTCCTAATGTAGCCCATGTATATTAATCTCTTGCTTTACACTCCATGCAAGTAAACTTCATAGTATTTCATACATATGGATCCCTTAAGTATTTTAATGCCAAGGGGAATTATAAGTATTAAATAAACTGATCTATATAACATATACACGAAGATCATAGCGGTTATTGTTTCCAATTAAGGACAAAAATGTTTCAAAAAAAGATACCGAGATCATGACATTGAAACTGCAAGCAGTAGTAAAAAAACCCAAAAACTAAAGGTTAGCCAGCTGAACACACTGAAGTTACCTTACAAAGCAGAAGACTTTGACATCTCTAAAATATTATAAGCAGACCTACACATGTATTTTCTAAGAAAAAGCTGTAATTCATATGGTTCCTGAACAAATTCACAAAAAAAATCTTCTTAAAGTAGCAGAAGAACTAAGTATTATTTGATTTTAATACTCCTGAAATGTATTTGCAGTACAGAAGAGAACTACCCATAGAGAGGAAGTAAAAAATAACCAAAAGGTAAAATCAGTAGAGTGCACATCTAACACCACCATCTTAGGCAAGGTTTAGTTACAGTGCCCTGAAGAAGCAACTATGCTTTAAACTGACCATATTTGCTCACTGCTACATAGTATTAAACTGTTTACTAGTCAAGTAGCATCGTTACCATCCAGCTATGTTAATCTTGTGCCAGGATAACCACAATCTAAAGAACTGAGAAAGTAAAGATGACAGATGAACACCAATCCTGAAGGACAAATGGACACTTTCCATAACTATGTGCAGGTGCCAGATTCAGATTGTAAAGAGGCATATGGTGTCATTCTTCCTAGAGCCTTATTAAGCTCCTTCCAAGATACCAAATACAAATCTTGACAATGCTAGCCTTCATGCCAGACTATTTTTCACTGATTCTTTTTAGTCATGTATTTGTTGGTATCCACTAAAAGTAAAATGGACAGTATCCATCTACTTTTTGTGCAATTCATGCAATTGCAGCCACTCCACCAGGCATACCAGCTATGTCATTAAATAAAAAATGACAAAATCTAAAACTCAAATTCAGTCTGTCTATCCACTATCCACATTGATCAATCTAACTGCTATACTTGACTACTACAATTCACAACAAAGAACAAATAACTATTTTTAAGACATGCTGTGGATTAAAAAAAGTGAAATCTAGTCATCAGCGTAAGACTGCAATAAAGCTTATGTTGATAATATTACATTAAATTGTCACCTTTTGAAATTCAAGATTCCTGACTAGTCATAACAGCTAAATTTCAATAGAAATGAAGCTGTAAGCCCAAGGCACCAGGACAGTCTGTATTTTGCCACAATCAAATGATAACAGGCTAGGGGAACAGACTGGCTGACTGTAAGAGAAGACAAAAGTAACAGAGCCAAAGTCAAGAGTCCAGGACTGACTGGTGAAGGGGAGATCATTGGGGAAAATTCAGGTTTTGGCTGAAGATGATGATTCCTTGTGAAAGAAAAACTTCCTCCACAAATACATTTGGACTGGGCTATTATTATAAAACCTTAGAGAAAAAGCACAATGAAAAAAGATAGGGTTTTCTGTTATTTTTAGATTTACATCATTGCCTTGGCTCTCTGCCCCTCTCACTGCTCTGGAGCTGTACTAGCACAGGGAACAGCAGATGGCAATGGTCTCAACTCAGACTTCCTATGGTTCACCACAAAGCAACCACCCTGTGGTGAACCCATAACTGGAGTGCCATGGGGCTACCACAGTAATCCAAGGCAGACCACCAGTGGCTAGGGAGTTCACAGAGACAACACATCGTGGATTAAATCAAGTGCTCCTTGGAAGACACTTATGTTCTTCCAGTATATAATTCAGGTATTTCAGAACATGCATGTGTATTCTCATAGCAATGCACCAGGGGCACACTGTTAGCACTCGGTGTCAAGTATGCTATTCTTTGGCTAGGTAAACACCAAGTAAGGTGAAAAGCCACAAGGAACTTCACTTGTTTATTTTGTCCAGCCTGTTGAAATCCTTTTCAGGTGAGTTTTTTACAAAATGGGGAGGCAGCTAATCATACCCAGCCACAGGTGATTGCAGTCCTGGGAAGAGACAACAGGCAGCAAGAAATGCAGCAAAATCAGGATCCCATTGAACAGGGGCTTCTTGAGAAAATGGAGAGCAAGGGAACAGACAAGCCACAGATTTGAGAAAAACAACAGGATCTTTCTAGTGTATTGGCTGGGCTTTGGAAAGGTTAGCTGTTACAGAGGAAGCTTATGAAAATTGACTGGCTGTAAAGCAAAACTCTACAAAGACAGGATAGTTTTGAATTTAACCCATTAACCCTAACATTTCATTAAGTAGATGTGAGCTCTTATGGTATACAGACTGGCAAGTATTTTGTACTGTTACATGACCTATTCTTAAAAGGAAAACTTAGGAGTTTGGAGAGAATTAACTGTAAAGCACGGAGCAAGTTCTCCTTCAGAGCAGTCAAATCAGCAAAGACATTCCAACAAATACAAGATGGATCTTCATTTCTTTTTCTAAAACCATTACAGTTATTCCAAGAACATATTTTGATGCTACACACAAGCAATTCTTTACCTATCACACTTGTTTGTATTATGTACTCTGAAAACAACTAGCCTCAATGTCCATTTTTGGTCTTAGAGTAAGGCCTGAAATTAAAATTTATTTCAGAAATAATAACCAAGTGTGCTATGGTTTACTGTTTATAGATCATCTTGCTATTAATCTTTCCAATTAATTTTCATTTGTCATTTTAAACTGGAGGTCAGATGGGATGGTATCTGTGGCTCTGCCCTGGTGAGATGCCATCTAGAAAATTGTATCCAGTTCCAGGACCCTCAGTTCAAGAAGGCCAGGGGACTGCTTGAGAGAGTCCAGTGAAGAGCCACAAAGATGATTAATGGATTGGAGCATCTTCCTTATGAGGAAAGGTTGAGGGAGCTGGGTCACTTTAGCTTAGAGAAGATCAGACCTCAATGTTTATAAATATGTAAAGGTAGAGTATCAGGAGAATGGAGCAACACTCTTCTCAGTGACATCCAATGCTAGGGCAAGGAGTGCAAGCTGGAATGTAGGAAGATCCACATAAATATAAGTTAAAAAAAAACCAAAACAAACTTTTTCACTGTGAGGGCAACAGAACAGTGGAACAGGCTGCCCAGAAAGGTTGTAGAGTCTCCTTCTCTAGAGACATTCAAAATCCATCTGGGCACCTTCCTGTGTGACCTGAACTAGGTGTTCCTGCTCCACCAGGTCATCTCTCAAGGTCCCCTCCAATCCCTGTTATTACATGATCTTTTTGACTTAAGAGAACTCAGTATTTGAAAATGCTGTAACTCAAAAGCACACTGAATTCTATTACTTATGAAATTCATAGTAATTAATATTGGAATTCCTCATCTAAATTTAAGAGCTTTGGGAATTGCCTCAAACTGCAGCACAAGGTGAAAACTGACATGATTAGTAACGTAATGAGAGAATCCTTCACATCAGTTTGAAGTATTTTCTCCATTACTTCTTGGCTTGTGTTCTCAAAAACATTCCACTTCACTGCTAAAAATATTTCTCCTTTCATTCCTGAATATTTTTCAGAAAGAATTTAGAGACTAAAAACTGAAGTATGATTTCAAGATGATGAAACACCAATTAAACTCTCAAGAGATCCTGCTAAGAAACCACACAAGTAAGAATTTACAATTCACGGTTAAATAAAAAATAAATCTTAAGGACAGGCAAAAAATAGAAGAACCAGATTTCCTTGAATGATGCAGTTCCCAAGATGTTATTTCATTGAATGTTACAGATCTGAATCATTATACTCTGAATCAAAGTTTTAGGAGACTGTTCCTTTTAATCCAAAAAATATGACATTTAAACATGCCTGTTTTAAAAAACAAAAAATACAGGGAGTATTGAAAATGTGGAAATCTGCATATGTTCTGCTGTGCACAGAAATCACTACAAGAGAGATCAGTTATGTAAAGAAGATAAATGATTATGTGTTACCAGACCTACAATTCTCACTTATGAAATCTCAATATTCATAGATGCCAGGTGTATATCTACAAAGTAGAAAACAGTAGTGAAGGAAGATGAAAAAGATTCTTCTCCGCAGAGCTTCAGGAAAGATCTTATTCCTGTTCCAGTATGCAATGCTTTTTATTTAAAAATCAACAAATGACTCAATTACAGCTGTATCCAAGACTTTAAATTATTACACAGATCACTAAATTACAAGATCTAGGGTTTTTTAGTACTTACTTCACACTTCCTCCTCTCTTTGTGCCTCCCTCTAAAGTACAATCAGTATGGAAAGAAAATTCCAGTGAAGAGCTCATTACATATTTCTAGTTTCTCTGGATACATATAATGAACTTCTTGCACAGTTAATGCAGCTCATTATCATGCGGAAGATTTAATACATATGCTCTTAATTATCACTTCCCACAACACACACTCTATCAACACAATGCAATACTCTAGCATAGAGATACTCTTTACAGTAAATATCATAGCATTTAACATTGTCAATCATTATGCTTCTGCTTCCTAATTACCTGTATTTCAGCTTCATTGGCATCTGAAATGCTGTTTTATCGTATTAACATTTGCTTCAAGTAGACTTAATTCCTCTACATTCCTCAAGAGCAAGGAACACTATGAAAACACCAGAGTATAAAAAACAATGTTCTTGTTGCCCACTTTTTCCTATCTTGCTTAACATTAGACAATTCCTGAACCACTTTTACAACTCTCATCACTTATTCAATACAGTATGAAAGGCTGGCAAGGCTGTAGTAAATTACAGCCAACAAAACCTACAGATCACCAACTCAAGGCAAAGTGCAGAACAGCTACAGAGCACAAAACCCCCTTCTGCAATTACACACACAAGGCGGATAATCTCCACAGAAGCCTCACAAAGATGCTTCTGCTGAGGACTCTTGTGGAAGTCTGCTCTCCTCTGCAAGAGTTAATAGTCACCAATCCAGCTAACAAGGTCGCTCTTTTTACCTCCATCATGTATAGAACATATTCCATACAAAACACTGATAATAAAACTCCCTGAATCTTTGAATTTACTACTAAACCATTAGAGAATTACAGACAATTCCAATTTTCTTTCATAACTTTTCACAACTGTACTGGAATAAAACAGATTTGTTCTCAGTGCTGGTCAGAAAGCAGCTCTGCACAAGACAACCAGGGAGCCCTGTTGGACAACAGCTTATGGACAGGTCAGCAGGGGAGCCTTGTAGCAATACAGGCTATCAGACATTAGTTTGTATGAGGAAGAGTTAAAGAAAATCATTATTTCTATCTGTGATTTGGGATACTGGCATACACTTTGGAGATCCTCAGCAAGAGCCACCAAAGCACTGCAGCAAGTCCCAAAGAGCCACGAAGAACAGACTCTGAAGCAAATAAACTACAGGGAGAAGCAAACAGAAATTTCAGCCTCAAGGAGGAGGTTTGAAGTGAGTCTGTTGACCTCAAATGGCTGAATGCTACAAAGAAAGCAGCATCCACCTTTTCCAAGAGGTGCCAGCAGGAGGGCGAGAGTAGTGGGGTCCCAAACTGCAGCAAGGGATATTCCATCAAAAGAAAAAAAAATATTCTTCACAGAAAGAATAGATAAACATGAGATCTAGCTGTTTATAAAGTAGCCTGAAGCCATTACAATTGAAAATTTATTACTCAGTTACTTTTACTTCTTAACTCTAAACAATTCTCTTGGTGAGCAGCCAGATTTCTCTTGCACAAATGTTCTTTCAGCCCAATGTACTAGTCACAGTGGGCATTTCTGGCTTCTTATAAAGTTGGCTGCATTCTTCATTGAGGAAAATCTCAGCAGTGCTTTTGTAGTGTTTTTTCTTCTTTTTAATTCACATTGAAGTACTAGCTCTCATTGCATATAACTCACCAACTGTTTTACAGTGCCTTTTCTTCTAATCTTTGATTCCAGAAGATTTTCTTAATTGAACAGTTGCCTTGTTCTCCTTCACTCTCAGCATAATATAAACAATTTCTGGTCTTGGAGGATTTTTTCTTCTAAGGTCCATGCAAAATTTATAACCACCACCCCTAGCTATAATCACCTAAAAGCTATCAATTATTAGTCAAATGGCTATATTTTCCTCTAATGAAGTATCAGTAACCACAGCACTCCCACAGTACATCATCCAATATTTCATGGTTAATGTCTTTTGATCACCTCCATATGGGACATTTCACACTTAAGTCATCCATCACAGCCAAACAGATCCTTTGAGAATGACAATCTGAGATTGCCAGAGTGAGGAAATAAGTTTTTTATTTGAAATACACAGGAAGAAGCAGAACAGCAAAGAAAAACTGCAAAGAAACCTGCAACAATACTACCACTACAATCTTCTGAACAACTCAGAGAAGGGCAGGAACAGGAGGGAAACAAAAATAAGCTACAGAAGTCTACTTACAAGAAGCTTAAAAACAAACAAACAAACCCATGCATCTCTTGCATTGATTCTGTTTGCTTCTTATTCCAGGTGACTATTCTGCCATTCACTCTAATTAGAAGCACAAGATGGTATGGGCACTAAGCAAATGTATCAATGCCATTTCTAGATAGACCTGCCTCTGTTTGACATGTGTAGTCAGTGTTCCTCCTTCCAGACATCTGGAAGCGTACACATGTTACAAACACTTAGGGCTTTTAATAGCTCTAAGATAGTGGCAGTAGTTCCTTAAAAATTTATTTGTTTTCCTTTCTGCACCTATAACCTCACTACAATGGAACTGTCCAGTTAAATCAGTGTGAGGTAACTCCATTTCTCCATAGAGCCTGGCAGTATCTCTAGTAACAGAGGCAGGTAAGGTTAAAATTAACGAGTACTGCTTAATCTTTATCAAGCTTTGAAGATACATAATGCATAATGTTTTTTAGCTTAAAAAATCTGAGCAGAAAGAACATTTTTGTTTTCAAAGGTGCCCAGAAGAAAGCCTGGTACATTTACAGAAGACTTAGTGTCTTAAAATCCTATAAATGCTTCATCACACTTTCTTAACTCCAACTCTCGACATTTAGAGAATAGTGTGGTAGCTCAGCAAACACAGCCAAAATACTAAGACAGTATCAAGAATGGAAGCCTATAACAAAATTATAATTCTACCAAAATTAACTCTACCTTGAAAAAGCTGATGAAAATTAAAACAAGAGAAGTACTAAATTACAAATCTCTTTTTGGTTTTGTTACACAAAGTTACTTCAACCCGTTGCTTAGTTTTAGATGGCAAATGCCATCTGATGAAAAGGCATTCAGCCATCTGCTTTCATAATGGCACTTGTAAAGCTATAGCAAAGTTCACTTACAAAAAAGAGCAACTTTTACAGGTTACTGTGACCGGTTTTCCCCCCCCCCATTGTGCTGTCATAACCTTCATAGGGTATTAGAAGGCAATTAGCTAGCTAGGGACAACCTCAGAATAGAAAAATAGCCAGAACAATTCCTGTAATCTCTAATTTTTTGTGCTGTATCCAGCACAATAACCACAGTCACATACTTCCTATTGAAAATCAACACCAAAAAGTTGTAATGCTGATGCTCTCTGTAAAACTAAATTTTGGTCACACAGTATCGAGACGTTGCCTGTTCTGCAAAGGGCAACACACACTGAATTTAAGTGGCACCACTTATTTTGCTCATTTACAGACGGACAAGACACATATGGCTGTTACCATTTCACACTTCTTCTGGCTACAAACAATTGTGCTATGGGCTTTACTGGTACCAAATGTGAAAACTAACATCCAGTTTTTCCTCAAGCTTACCACACCATCAGCGAGAAATCTTAGACGTTTTAAAAGAGTATGAAACACAAAGCAGAGGCAATTCAATTAATGCACATTTGTCTGCAGCATCAAAATACTGTACAGCAGGAGTGCCAACAACTTTGAAATGCTTTTAATCCTTTTACATGAGTAAACAGCATGGGAAATCATTGCTGAGAGTCAACTTTTTCTTAATAGGCTTCCTAAAACTGTATTTGAGCTCTTTTAATCCAGAAATGAGCTAGACACTGAAAATCCCACTCAGATTCAGGGTGTCCTTTGTACCCCCATTACCTGAAAAAACTGACTGCTCTTCACTGCTCCGACTGCCTGAGAGTCTAAGATGCATTCGTAAGTAATACAGAAAGTTTCCTGGGAAGGCTCAGAAACACACATTTTCATTTAGAATCAACTATTTTTCCAGAACCATCACTATATAATGTCGGGAGCTTTTACGGGAAGGGAGAAAATGTTACTTACCCGTAGTCCTGTTTATTGCAGTCTTCCTCTTCATCCAGCCTACAACAGAGTCCTTACACTAAGTGTTATGGCTTCCACCTACCAGAAAGCAAAAGAATTGTCAAATGAAGGTCATTAAGGAAGTACCAGCCTATGCACTCCATCTCAGTTACATTTCCATAGCATAGAGAACGAACTGCACATAAAAATCCTGAAAAAATTTATCATCAAATGTAACAAAAGATGAAATAAAAGGAAGGTAGTTGCTTAAGGCATTAAGAGGCTAGAGAGAAGCAATGGTTTTTTGACGATTTCTCTCTCCCTTGACATATTTCTTAAATGGAGGCTCTGCTAAAGAAATCAGAAAGAAAAAGTGAGGCTGCTATGAACACTCATTGGAGCCCAAAGGCACCCTCAAGGCATGGATTCAAACCTGTGCAGTCTAAACACTAGAACGGCAATTGATGGGACATATCAAGTTTCACAGGAACAGGATTTCCTTGTTATTAAGAATGCTGATGGTTTCTACTACAATAAGATGACATGCAGCTAAGCCAAAAGACTTGAACTATATGTAGTATTTAGTTGTATGGGCTACTCTCATTTGGAGCCAGCAGATAACAAAGAACAACTGTTTCTCTATTAATTCAGCTTCCAGAGGAGAGATTGTAGAAGAGATCAATGCATACAATCCTCCTTCAACTGTCTGTACCCGTGTAGCAGTAAATTCTTTAATCGTATTACATGCACATAACAGCTTTTTAAAAAAAAGTTGTGGACAAGCATGTTGTACTTACCTATTCCTTTCACTGGAATTTGTGAAAGTATCTGCTAAATTAACGTAATGTTTGTACAGAGGGAAAAAACCCCTATTTTCAGAAGTCTTTCGAAGAGCAAGAATGTTAAATGCATTTCCTAGCACAAAACTGTTTTAAGGAACTATGTAAGATGGTGTAAGGCAATTTATCTGTCTAAGACAAGGACACGTGACAAAGTTGTCAGAAGATTTCAGGTCTATTACATGCTTTTTCCAACCATTACAACTGCTTTAAGGAAAAAGTGGGGCTTTTTGTGAGGTAAAAGTGACAGGCAACTCAGCTGCCAAACTTACTGGCATTATTACTTTTGAAACTGATATAATCTGTGGAAATCATATGTGTTTAAAAAAGACTTAGAGCCAAGACATTGATGTAATGACACGTAAGGAGATGCAAGAAAAAAGGAATGAGTTCATCTTCATATTTGATTAATCTCATCTTTCCTTGATGCTAACTTTCTCTACAAGAAAATTTCTCTACATGAAGAAACTGCCTGTTTCAGAAGCTGAGAAGCAAACATAACACTGATCCCACAAATAATACTAAGTTTTCATGGACAGACATTTATTAGTATAATTTACAGACACTATTCTATAAAGCCAGAGAGCTCAAAAAATAGGATTTTTTCTATTTTAGCTCTATTATGGCATGTTACACAGAATTGTAAGCAATCAGCAAAATACAGCTATTTAAGAAAGAGGTGAAATGAGAAACATTGCTATTATTTGACAGAAGAAATCAAACCATGTAAAACTTCCTGTGCAAAGTAAAGAATCCAGAGATAAAAAGAGCACGTCAGTAAAGCAGGATCTATATCTGTTACTGACTTGAGACTCTCAGCAAGCTCACTACACTGAAGGTGATCAGACAACAGCCCAGAAACATAAGATTTTTGAATTGAAGTCTCATTTCAGACTGTGAAGGGTTGTTNTTTCTCTACAAGAAAATTTCTCTACATGAAGAAACTGCCTGTTTCAGAAGCTGAGAAGCAAACATAACACACTGATCCCACAAATAATACTAAGTTTTCATGGACAGACATTTATTAGTGTTACTTCTCTACTCATTTCAATAAAGCCAGAGAGCTCAAAAAAATAGGATTTTTTCTATTTTAGCTCTATTATGGCATGTTACACAGAATTGTAAGCAATCAGCAAAATACAGCTATTTAAGAAAGAGGTGAAATGAGAAACATTGCTATTATTTGACAGAAGAAATCAAACCATGTAAAACTTCCTGTGCAAAGTAAAGAATCCAGAGATAAAAAGAGCACGTCAGTAAAGCAGGATCTATATCTGTTACTGACTTGAGACTCTCAGCAAGCTCACTACACTGAAGGTGATCAGACAACAGCCCAGAAACATAAGATTTTTGAATTGAAGTCTCATTTCAGACTGTGAAGGGTTGTTCTCAGAAGGTATTTTCACAGTGTGACATTTTCTCTGCAAAACAGGAGTTGGATGTCTGCATTTGGGCACATGCATTTTTCAGACAGAGTTTAAAAAAAATCCAAAATTATGGTAACAGTTACCACCAAAACACAAGCATTAAAGAAAAACGGTGACAAAGGAACATTAGGAAGTATATTCAACTGGGAAATCAGCAAGCATTTAGCTTGTGTTAGTCCACAACAAGGACATATTTAGTACTCATTCTTCCTGTCATTTGTAATCACTCAGTATTTCTAAGAGAAAATAGATAACCTCTGCACATGGAATTAACAAGGACAACTAAAGAGGAATACCTACAAGACTTTAAAAGTTGACCAAAATATTTCTCATTAAGCATGAAGTCTAGCACCTTAAAAAAAAAAAAACAACTGCTCCCAGGACACTTAAGATTTAACCCACACAGTGTTCAAAAAACTTGACTCAGTAGATAATACATGAGGATCAATGAAAAAGTACACAAAAAAACCTCCAGGGAAGTACCTAACAAATGCCTGTAACAGCTGCTTTAAACACTACTCCATTCTCTATCCTTACTCCTGCTGGTAAATACACAATTACTTGCAATAACTGACTGAGCACTTCTTCATCCAGATGTTATGACCTAGGAAAACAAGCTTGTGAGAGGGAAATACTGCAGTTCTTCACTCTGACAGACAGCACTTTGCCTCTACTCACTATCTACCTTATCGAATGCTCTCTGAACACATTTGTAAACCATCACGCTGCCAAAAGCCTTCAACAGGTCCAGGATGGTAATATTGCTTGCTTCTGTTAGATGTCATGTTTCTGTCAAATGTTATGTTTCTGTCAAAACTGAAAGAGAGCCCTTAAATCACCAACCCACAGCTGACCTTTCTACTTCAGAGAATTAATACTCTTCACATTGCTCAGTCATATCTTCTATACACTCCTTGTCACTGATCCATCTCATCATCCATCCAGAAAGACAATTTTCCTTAAGAGTGACACTTCTCCATTCAGTGATAGGCATTCCTCTGAACTGCTCTTGAGCAGCACAAGCATCTCACAGCCTTCGTGCATCTATCTTGTTCTTACTCAGTACCACAACTACAAAGCTAGAATTTTTCTTACTGACTGCCTTCATCTTCTGCCTTTTGTTCTCATAGCTTCCCTCATCTATTTGATTATCTATTGGCTTATGCATCTTTTCTCAGTTACTCTCTTCAGTCACATTCTTTACTTCTACTTCCATTCCTGTATCTTTGTGCTCTGCATCAGGTACCACCACACCTCAACTTTTCATCTTTTGACTCTTATCCAGAACTTTAGCTGGCAACTTAATAATTTAGTTTATTTCCTCTGTTTTCATACCTAAAAATCCAGTTCTGGGTCATGGCATTATCTGTTTCTTTCTTTAATCAAAGTACCTATTAAGTGGCATCGCTGCATTTATTATCTGCCCATTTCAGTTTCCAGTCCATTTGCATAATCTTAACAAAAAGCACATGCACAACACTGACAAACATCTACCATCACTCTGCATCTTGGATGGCAATTTTGTACAGATGCTTTGAGACAGAAGCAGTGCATAATAGTGAACTTTTGTGAAGCAGCTTCCACCTCTCAGTATTCAAACAGAAGGTCCACAGTTCTCTTTTATTTTTGCTTCTTTATATTTGCATTTTGGTTTAAAATCAACTCTAAGTGAAGGAAGCCACTCCAAAGCCTCAAACTACAAAATATTGCCATGAGACAATGTATCATTTATTTCAGTCCTTACTGAAGTAAGGTTTCCATCCACATTTAATTAAATACAACAAAACAAAACAAAAACTGAGAAAGGTTGTTTGCTTCTCAAGGTTCACTTCAACTCCATCAGCAACTGTAACATAAAGGAGTTTTATCAAGAATGACAATATCAGAAAAACTTGAACTAAGTAAAATGCTATCAAGGATGCTCAAAAGCTCTGCAGTACTTGGGACAACAAGCACTTCAGAAAGCATTTTTGCTTCTGTTAAGACAAACAAAGCCAGCTGTGATTTGCTTAAAAAAGTGACTCAGGAATCACATTTGAAAAAGCCTAAAGGAAATTATTCCAGCCACTTCTCACAAGAAGCCAACTACGAAGAAAAAGATAAAAGACAGGGAAAAAAGTGCACGAAAGTACCATATCTCACAGGACACTAGGCAAAACTTGTACAAAAAACTTTCCAGTCAACAAAAACTAAGAACTTCTAACGCCTGAAATAATTTAGTCAATTCGTTGGCATGTCTTAACATGTTTGACTCTAAGAAAAATGTTGTTAGGATCTTGGGGGAGGTAGGAAGGATGAACTCTGAGGCAAAGAACCCCCAAAGTCATTTGAAAACATCTGTCTTACTCTCTTCCAGGAAATTACCACAAGGACTATTTCTCTGAAAGAAAAATGTATTCTATTTTTGGAAAGGCTCTCATCAGCTTATTAAAAAAACCACAACAACATTTCTTAATTTAGAGCAACAGTACCAGTTATGCAGTACTGTATAGAACAAACATAATAAGAGAGTAGAAATCAAGTATGGATAATACTGGTCAAATTTTAAATTCTCAATTCTTCCAGTGAGGATTACTATTATA